>JARHVA010002725.1:1447500-1977500 GCA_037957365.1 Torreya grandis | reverse complement strand
GACTGTAAATGTTTTACATGACTACTATACCCATTGGGATTTGTTTGAATAATGGAGTTTTAAATTTAAATTAAATATATATCACATTAAAAACATTTTAAAGGTTCCATCACAACCATCTAAAGATATATTCAAAGAGTGAACATCTATAAATACTAAAAATAGACCTGACATCCCACATAAGACCAGTCTATAAATTTTAGATGACTTTCCAATAAAATAAACTCAAAACTTTAAAATAATAATGGAACACATTATATGGTAGATTCAACATACTCTATAACCAATATTATCAACTACATCATATGGAAATTTTTAAACAAAGACAAAACCCATAGAGTGCATGCAAGAATAGGCATAAAAGTATAGTCAACTTCATGAGGATGGCTAATGAAGCAGAAGCCACAATTATTAAAATTGATTATATTTAAATTAAGGTCTATAATTTAGCTAAAAAATCCCAAAATAATTTGACTTGAAACCTCTTTATCTATCCATACTAAGAAAAAACTAAAGACTACTTTTGATTACCAAGAAGGGTAAAAAAAGGAGAAAAATGGTTTTGAGCCAAAAATGACACTTCTAGAGCAAACAAAATGTGTAAATGAGCTTGGTGAATCTAAATAGACATACCATGATCTTATCCCATGTGGCACACTTCACCATGATCTATAAAAGTGCTATAAAAGTGCCAAACTAATGTTTTTCCTTAAGAAACCTACCTTTTCTTATAATGAACCAACCACTTTTTAGTTATTTTTATTGATTAATACCACTAAGGATATAGGGCATGTAACATCATGTTTTTTAACATTCACTCTTCCTAGGAAACCCATACAAATCATTAAATGTTTAATTTTGACCCCTAAAATAACTCAAAAGGACATGTTGGCCATTAAAACTAATGACCAAGGCTAATATAACATTGAATGACATCAGTTAACCTATAAAAAACCTTTTGAAATATATATTAGACCCTTAAAACACCTAAAACTCAATTTTTTACTTAGGGGTGCCCCAATTTGACCTAAAAGTCAAATTTGGTCATTAAATTGGTGACTCATAAGGGTATTATGTCTCTTATACTAAATAGAATAGTAATCTTATTAGTCCATTGGGGTTAGGGAGTCATATGAAGTCTGACACACAATAAGAGGACTTTAACCATAGGCTTTGATCAAGACAAGACCACTTAATTAACTTAACCACACAAAGTAAGGACACACACAGACTAAGAAAATAAACTAATAAGACCCACACACACACACATGTGCTCAAGATACTTAGGGGAATCAAAGAACAAACTATTATACAAAATTATAAACTAAGCATACCTCCATTTTAGGATCAAAATTAAAAATTATTGAATCATCTTCATGGTAAGATGAAACATAGTGCCAAACATGTTTCTCCTTTAGTTGAATGCTTTATAGATCAGACTTATTCCTTGGCACTTCACTTGACTTGTTCTCAATTAGATCATCTTCAAACATTTCTCCAATGTATATATATTCCTCTTTAATATGTTAACATAATTCATACTATTTCCCACACTTCATTTCATGGTCAATTTTTATCTCCTTAGTAGGCATGGCTTCAAGAGGATTGACTTCTTATTCTTTAAGAGATGAAGGCAAATAGGAGCTTCTTCCATCCTTCAATAGATGATGTGTTTATCCTAACTAATTGAAATGATGATATATCATGTTAGTGACTTTAAACATGTGATCATCAAACATATATTCCTCTTGAAAGGATAGATTTGAAAGGTTGATTTTACTTTGCATACTTACTAAGTACCAAGATACATTCTCCATATTTGAATAGATCACAGTCTCCATGAAGAGTATTATATATTTCTCCAATGACTTCAAACAAATAATCAAAATTATTCTTAATAACTTTTTCTTTATCATCTATGATATGTTGGATAATGTCATCTTGCTCATCACCAGTTGTAGTCAACTCTAATGAAGTAATAGACCCCTTGAGAGACTCAAACTCATTGAAAATGTATTCAAAATTTTATCATGAATCTTCATCTTAATTTTTAAAACATCATGAAGGGGAAAAATAATCTAATCTCCTTTATCTTCTTTATTATAACCCAAAACTAATTCATCCAAAACTTATTCTTCAACATAAGAAAAACATTCTTCATTATCAACCAGATAGGGAAACTCAAAACAAGGACTCACCACTTATTCAACACTTAGGATATATTTATGGATCTCAAATTATTTCTCAATTGTCATAATATGATCTTTCTTCTCAAGGGATGCAATATCTTCAATCCCTTTCTTTGTGATTCCAAGACTAGGCATTTTAAGGTTATGTGACTTAGTACAATGAGGCTACCAAGGAACTAGGATTTATTTGAGAAAAATTTCTAACTTTTTTTCAAACAAGATATTTTATTTAGGTTCCTGTACCATAGGTCCATATATGGAAAGGGTGATGGTGTGAGGATAAGATGAACTAGTTAGTGGAGGTGGCACAAAGAACTCAAAATCAGATTGAGAGTGAAGTTTAGGGGATTCTTTTGGAATATCTTGAGGAAGGGAAGGCAGACCTTAGGATAAAATAACTTTATTATCTTACTTAATCTTTACAATCACTTCATTCACATCTAATTCAACTTGATAATTCTCTTGAGGGAAATTATATGGGGTGTGTTTAGGCATAGGATCTTCTTTTCGGTCTAAACCTTCCATCACACCTTGACTCAACAATCTCATATTTGACTCTAAATCTTCAATTTGCTTGGATAGGTTCTCTTGTAAAAGTATTTCTTGAAGATCATAGGAATCATCATGATTACATGGAATACATAAGGGATGACATGAAACACAAGACATTTCTTGGGTAATAGTGGGAGGATCTTGCAAAGGATCAACTCCATTCATAACTTCACACTCCTTTTCAACTAAACTTCTATAATATTTATTCCCCCATGATTCTAATATTTTACTCCAACTTAGTATGTTAGGATTATAATTATTTTCTTGAGGAAGGGTGAGATGGGTTTGTATAGGATCAAGATCCTTCTCAACTTGACACTCTCTATTAAGACTTTTGTCCTCTTTCTTTCCCCATGACTCAACTATCTTGTTATATCTTAGGGTATTGGGTTTATGAGTATCTTTTTGAGGTGGCGGGGATGCAATGTGAGAAGTAAATGAGGACTTAAATTATACTTCCTTTTCTACCAACATGGACTACTATATATGCATATTAGCCAACTTAATTTCCCTATCAATATTAGCTTCAAAAATAAGGTTTCTCCTTTCAACTCTCTCTTCCAATTGATTGGGAGAAGGATGAAATTAATAGCCTTGATTGGGATCATGATTAGGGATCAAATATGACTAATATGAAACTTGGAGAAGTGGATATGAAGTCTGGTAGGTCTAGTGAGGTTTCCTTTCATGAACTCTGTTGATGCTTAAAATTGTGCTTGATCTTAATCAACAACAATGGGAAGTTTCATGCTATTGGACATTGTGGCTTGAAACAACCTCTAGATTTTAGAGAAGCTAGTCTCTTATTTTGTATAAAGTGTGGGGGGAAAAAGGATAGGAAATTAAATAGTAACACAAATGGAGGAATTGAAACCTAACTATGGTGATGTGCCGGAGTGTAATTTTATCCCAACCTTGAACACAGTGAGACTATATGTAGGATTCATTCACATTTAAGAGCAGACAAGTGCATGATCAATATAAAAGATTGAAACAATAGAAACAAAGGCTCACCATAGAGAATTCTTTTGCTAAGATACAAAAAATGTCAACCAAGGCATAGGGTTCAATCTTCTTATAAGAATCTTCCAATCACATAAGAGGCACAAAAACATGTACAGTTATGTAAACCTTTCGACTGAAGAAAATGAGACAAAAGTAAATGACATTCCTCATCACAACTATATAAAATCTATAGTATAGAATACTTTTGAAAATGACATAGATAATATCAACAAAGGCATAGAGTTCAATATTCTTAATCCATTTAGCCACATAAAAGGCACAAAAACATGCATAGTTACATCAACTTTACAACTCAAGAAAATGAGACAAAAGCAAATGATACTACTTGGTCACAAACTCTAGAAAGTCTAAAACTATAGAAAGCCTCCTCCCTTTTTTGCTACTGATTCCCTTTTTTTATAGCCTTGAATGTCTCCTTCCATCATCGGCTTTCTCACGTAATTCTCCTCCATCCTTAACTCACAGGGGACAAACATACGACACCTTTAATGCCATGGATGTATCTTGGTCTTATCAGGAATGGCCATGCTGGGGTGGGGTGGTTGCTCTTATTGTGGCATGCCAATTCATGTCTAGTACCTCCTCTTGCACTTGAATTTACTCATTCTATCACCTGCTTAGCCACGCAACTGTCCATTCTCCTCCACTTATAGGGGACAAATGGATGGCCCTTTTAATGCTTGTAAGCCCCAAAAATCTACCTAGTGCACTGCTCCATCTACCAAAAATAACTTCCAATGAGTTTCCCTCCATCTCACTTTGTATCAATAGATACATGAAAAACTCTATTCTATTGAAATGGAAGAGGACACTTAGTCAATTCCCTAAAATTTTCCTTATTACTTAGAAGGCATTGGAGAATGACACTTGGCATTTTCTGCCTAATTTAGCAAAGGCACGTAGCTCTTTCCACTTTCCCTTTAGCTATGCTATAGATTTATTCGAGGCACATATTAGGCTCCTATGGATGGTGACACTTGGTAGCTTTTGTAGATCTTTGAAATAACACCTGGGACCCACCACAATATTTATTTAGTAATGAAGCTTGAAGGTGATCTCTCAAAAGTTGATGCATGGCGGCCTCCACTATTCTTGAGAAGATACATATCATCCTCTACCTCTCTTACTAGGGGTAAGTGGTGTCTTCTACTTCTTTTAGAAATGGAGTGGAAAGGGGCTTAGAAAGTGACACTTGGTAGCCTCCGTTGCTCTTCAGCACCTAGACAAAAATGAAATGATGCTTCCTTGCCTTCCAAAAAGATACTTGAGCCCTTAGGTTTCTAGGACACTCCCTTAAACTAATCGATGAACCAAAATGGTTCAATGGTTCAATGGCTTAACACTGCATGCCATTTACATGTTATTCAAGGTATTGAACCTAGGCATTGAACTGATTGTCTCTAAGATGCCGACATGTGGTGCACTCTGCTTAGCTACTATTGGATACATGGCAAATTTCATAGCCCTCCTAAAAGTTATGAAAAGTGTCTCAAATGACACTAGTTGGCCAACTCCATGTTTCAGAAAGTGACACTTAGTAGCTTCCACTTGAATATAACACTTAGGCAAAAATGAAATGAAGGAAATAAAAAGGGGAAAGAGAACCCGTGCTCAGACTACACCACTTGGTAGCCTCTATTACACTTTGATAATTGAAAGAAAAAAACCCATGCTCTGCTCCAAAACTCTGTCACCATGACCAAGGTATGCAGGAACCGAAACTATAGTGTGTGACTGAGAATCAGAATGCAATGTAGAGTAAAAATTTACTCTACAATTACTATCAACCCCCAGGACTTTTGAACCTATTCAAAAAGAAACCCAACTCTCACTCTGTCAAAATTTCAAAATTTTATAGCTTCAATAGTGTTGTCTAGTAGATGGACCATTATGGTTAGATAACCCTTGCTTGTTCTACAATTCAATGAAAGCTAGATCAAGGTTGATCTCTGCAAAATGTGAACTGCAACCTTCAATTAGAATTCAAGCTAGGTCAAAATAGCTTCTACTTCTAGCACTGATGAATCAAACACATCTAGGGAATTATGGACATTTGGGAGAGACTTAATGTTTCAAGAGTCTTAATTTTTTTGAAAAGATTCCTATCCACAGCCATGACACTTATTTAAAAGAGAGAGCGGGAAAGAAAAATGGGAAAATAGAGCAACAAAATTGAAAGCAAACTACTATATATAGCTAACCAGGTATATTTGCCTCCCTCTTAAATCAAAAGGAAAATTTCTGAAGTAACCTTCATGACGAGGAGACTTATGAGTCCAGGTAAATGGCTGAATGGGATGGAGCTTTGGTGACTTGCTCTTCCTACTTGCCACCTTGATTGGACTACATCTGAGTGAATTGGGATCAAACATGCTTTCACAATATACATACTCTTCTTGTTCTTGAAAGCTTGTCAAATGTTGGTTCTTCACACTAGCATTTCTCATCAAGAAATCAATGGTTGTTGGTCCTCCATTCTGTGTCTTTTGATATTCATCATCTTTTGGCTTATCCCCTTCTACCTCATTTTGGGGTTCATTATGTGATCATGTTCCTCGATGACTTCAACCTCTTAAAAGGATAAATCTAAAAGCTAGCATCCCCTCTACATACTTAGTTAAGTCTTAATGTTGTCTTCTCCACATTTGGCCAGTTCATGGCCTCCTTGAAGAATAGTGTAGCCTGTCCCAATGACTTGATCAAGGAAGTGTCCATGCTCCTCCATATCTTCTTGCAAAGTGAGAAAAAAGTGAAAAATGATCTCTTCCTCATCAAAGAATAAGGCAAAAGCTTTTGAATTATCCTCTTGTTCATCAAAGGGTGTACCTATGGTGATTTCCTCCTCATCTGTCATGAAATCTTCTTGACTAGCCATGAACTGAGTATACTCTTCTTCAAAGTTTTTAGTTGATTCATGATCTTCTTTCTTCCAACTTGTAATATTTTCATCATGCTAAAGGACCTAAGGATTGGTATAGGAGGTATCTTTTGTCTTAGGCTCTTCTCTAAGGTTTGAAATCTATATATCTCTTTCTCTAAGAAATCTCATCTTTGCCTCTAATTCCTCAACTTGCTTAGCTAGATTTTCTTGAAAAAAGTCTTTCTTGGAGCTCATAGGAATCATCATAGAAGTGGGGAGTGTATGAAGGATGAGATGGAAAGCAAGAAGCTTCTTGAGGAGTGGTGAGAGGGACTTGAGGGGAAAGTGAGGGCTTGGAGTCCACTTCCTTTGCTGCCAATATAGACTTGACAATATTAGGGAAATAACCTTGATAGGTTCAATTTGGCTCATGAGCAGGGGTTGTGTATATCTGATATGAAAATTGTGGAAGTGAATGTGCACATTGATAGACTTGGTAAGGTTGTCTCTCATGAATTCTTAGCTTCTCTTCTAAAAGTGCACCACACACATCCAACATATCATATGTCAGCCTTTGCCAATTTGCTCTTTTAGTGGGACCCCATTCACTTTTAATCAGATCTACTGCATCTCTCACTTGATGGATGACATGGTTAGGAATTTCTTGGCCATATCCCCATCTATTGTCAAGATCCAATATATATTTTCTGTATCCTAGAAATGCTTTATTAAAGGTGAAAATGACATTAGGTTGAGCATGGGATGTGACATATTAAGGAGACTGGGCATAAGACTGGTATAACTCATGATAGGGTTGAGGCTAGTCATATCGCACCTGTGAAGGGTAAAACTCATAACCATATGCATCCTTATTGCTTGATGTGATTCCATGAGAAACTTGATCTTGATTAAAAATATATGAAGGAGCATAAGACTCATAGATATGAGTAGCAGAATTATACATACCAAAATGGTGATTTCTTGATGATACTAGGACTGCTTAACCAGTTGATTCAACTCAAAGTTGTTGTTAGTGTTAAAGAAAACCTCTAAAGGCTGGTTGGTTGAAGAACAAACCAGAATTCATCAACTCCTTAAAAGATTCATCCCACCGGGTGTACCAAAAACTATTGATGCTTAAAATTTTGCTTGATTTTAATCAATAACAATGGTAAGTTTCAAGCTATGGGACATTGTGGCTTGAAACAACCTCCAAATTTTAGAGAAGTTGGTCCCTTCTTTTGTATCAAGTGTGGGGGGAAAAAGGATAGGAAATTAAATATAACCACAAATGTAAGAATTGAAACCTAACTATGGTGATGCACTTGAGTGTAACTTTATCCTATCCTTGAGCACAATGAGACTATATGTAGGATTCATTCACAGCTAAGAGCAGACAAGTGCATGATCAATGTAAAAGATTGAAACAATAGAAATAGAGGCTCACCATAGAGACTTCTTTTGCTGAGATACAAAAAATGTCAACTAAGGCATAGTGTTCAATCTTCTTATAAGAATCTTTCAATCACATAAGAGGCACAAAAACACATACAATTATGTAAACCTTTTGACTCAAGAAAATGAGACAAAAGCAAATGACATTCCTAATCACAACTCTAGAAAATATATAGTATAGACTAATTTTATAAATGACATAGATAATATCAACAAAGGCATAGAGTTCAATATTCTTAATTCATTCAGCCACATAAAAGGCACAGAAACATGCATAATTACATCAACTTTAAAACTCAAGAAAATGAGACAAAAGCAAATGATACTACTTGGTCACAAACTCTAAAGAGTCTAAAACTATAGAAAGCCTCCTCCCTTTCTTACTACTGATCCTCTTCTTTTATAGCCTTGGATGTGTAATATCCCTCCGAATATCAAAACAAAGCTCTGAATTGCTTAGCTGAATTTCTGCAAAATATCCTCAAATAGATAAATAAATCACAGTATAAATTCTTATTTATTTGCACATAAGCTTAAAATAGAGATCCTCTATCAAGTATACAAAGAATATTGAAAGTATGGCCTTAATATCCCGAATATTCCACAAACTAGTCTGAATCTGGTACGTCTCAGCCTGTTGTGTAAAAACACAGTCGCCAACATCGGTTATACTGTCGTCGTCGGTCGACCTGTAGTCGTTAACTTGCCGACATCGATAATATGTCGACCGATGTCGATCTCTGTAGGTCCCTGTTCACCGATCTCGATGCCTAAACTTTCTATAGGTGTGTACGGATTTTCATGGATCTGTACGGAAGTTGTACGGCCACTGATGTCACACAACCTGTACTCTTGATCCTGATCTATAGAATTATGGGCTAATACAAAGATCTATATCTGGATAATTCTTGAATCAAAAACCCAAAATAATGAAATACCTATAAACCCTTGTGATAGCTTCTGTGTGAAGTTATCTCTCAAATTGTAAACACCTGTGATAACTTCTGTATGAAGTTATCTCTCAATTTGGTAATAGATCAGCTGATCTTTCACAACCTCAAAATCGCACACAATGAAGAGTTGACATTCTTCAATGCAAATGGAATCCTGGAACCCTTGGCTCAGTCTTCATAGAAGAATTTCTTAACAAGAATCAATATCAATAATAGTCATGAATAATACTCTCTCCCATGAGAATTTCTTATACTTCTCCAAAGGTGTGCTTGCTAAAATTAGATTCCCTTAAATTAGACTTAGGGCTTCTTAAATTAGAACTAGGGTCTTAAAATTAGAACAATTCTTAAATTAGAATTAGGATCCTCAAATTAGACCCAATAATTAATAATTAATAATTAATTAATAATTAATTTAATAATTAATTTAATAATTAATATTTGATTAAATCAATCAAATATTAATATCTCCCTTAATTCATGTCCGAAAGAGCCCAAACAAAATCTGACCCATCTCCATCAAGACCCTCTATCCATCCCACCAGCCTACGAAGGTCGCATAATAGGCTAATCATCTGCTCGAAAAGATGTCAACTAGAAGGGGACATGATAGTCCGCCCCTCCTAAAATTGCTTGTCCTCAAGCAATCTCAACTCTGGATGCTGTAGAATATCTTTGCTTTCCCATGTCGCATCCTCAACTGGCAAATCTTTCCACTTTACCAAATATTCCCTGATAGTCCTCCGATGCAATTGTCTCTCTCTAGATTCCAAGATGGACTTAGGTACTAAAATCAACTTTCCCTCATCATCTAAGGGAGGTAAAACTGTAGAAGGTATTGGACGGTGTCGTAACGCCTTTTTGAGGTGTGATACATGAAAGACATTGTGTACCTTGCTCTCTGTAGGAAGCTCTAGCTCATAAGCCATCTCTCCAACATATCTCAGGATCCTGAAAGGACCATAGTAACGTGGCTTAAGCTTCTCTACCCCACTCTTCCTAAGAGTAGACTGACGGTAAGGCTGCAGCATAAGATAGACCATGTCACCTACCTCAAAAGATCTCTCGGTCCTCCACTAATCTGCATACTACTTCTACTAATTCTATGCCTTAGCAATATTCTCCTTGAGAGTCCTCATAGTATACTGACTCTCCTGTAATAAATCTCCAGCACTCGGCACTCTACTATCGCTCAGTAGCAAATCTAGAAAACTCAGTGCCTCATACCCGTATAATGCCATAAAAGGAGACATCTAAATGGTCATGTGGAAAGTTGTGTTATAGCAATATTTGCACAAATGAATCCACTTGACCCAAGCTTTTTGCTGCCCTACAATATAGTTCCTAAGGTAGCCCTCCACCCATTTTTTTAGTATCTCCGTCTGTCCATCAGTCTGCAGGTGGTAGCTGGTGTTAGGTGTAAGCTTGGTCCCACAGAGTTAGAACACCTCCTGCCAAAAGTGACTCAGGAACTGACTATCCCTATCGCTCACTATGCTCTAAGGCAATCCATGCAGTCGAAATACCTCTCGAAAGAAAACCTCTGCTACCTATGTAGCTATGTGTGTGGTGGTAATCGAAAAGAAGTGGGCATACTTCATTAATCGATCCATAACTACATATATGCAATCTCATCCTTGGGATTTAGGCAATCCCATAATGAAATCCATCGACAAACACTCCCACTTCTTATCAAGAATTAGAAGTGGCTACAACAATCCTGCTGGGTACGTGTTCTCCTGCTTGTTCTGCTGACAAGTAGGGCACTCACGCACATACTGAAGAACATCTGCTTTGAGGCCCTTCCATGTGAATCTCTCCCTAATCTATTTGTAAGTCTTAAAATATCCAAGATGTCCTGCCATAGGTATATCATGAAAAGCTCGCATGATAATGTTCTTCATAGATGACCCTGGGATCAAATAAACCCTGTTCTTGTAAATGATCAAGTCATTCACAAGAGTATATCTGGTGTCAACCGTTGATCCCTCAACAATGCTAGACGCCCATGTATCCTTGGCATATTCTGCCATAATCATATGTTGCCAATCCTCTGTAATGTGGACCATGGTACTCAAATATGGCCTGCGTGAAAGAGCATCGGCCATAACATTCTGGGTGCCCTTGATGAAAGAGATGTCAAAGTCATATGCCTGTATTTTACTCACCCACTTCTACTAATGATCATTGAGGTCTCGCTGCCCCAAGAAATGTCTCAAACTATTATGGTCCGTTTTGATGCAAAATTTGCTACCCACAAGATATTGCCTAAATTTTGCTAAGGCATGCATGATAGCAAGCATCTCCTTATCATATATGCTGTACAGTCTCTCTGGTCCCCTGAGCTTATGGCTCTCATATATTATGGGGTGCTTGTCCTACATAAGCACCACTCCAATGCCATCACTTGAAGCATTGCAGTGAAGCTCGAATGACTTCAAAAAAATGAGTAGTGCCAAAACTGGGCACGTAGTCATCAACTCCTTAAACCTTTCGAAACACTCCTGTGCTTCAGGTGTCCAACAAAAAGCACCCTTTTTAGTCAAATCTGTCATAAGAGCTGCATGTCGTGAATAACAATTCATGAACCTCTGGTAAAATCCACACAAACCTAGAAATCCCCTTAGCTATGTTAGGTTTGCTGGAATAGGCTAGTCTATGATAGCGCGGATCTTCTCAGGATCCATCCACACTCCCCCTGCACTAATAATATGACCCAAGTATAACAATTTGGTCATCCCCAAATCACATTTGGACTCCTTGGCATACAAGGATTCCCTCTCCAAGATGCTGAGTATAGTCTCCAGATGAGCCAAATGCTCCTGCCAAGTCCTACTGTATATAAGAATGTCATAAAAAAAAACAAGTACAAACCTCCTCAACAGTGAATGGAAGACTCTATTCATGGTGGACTGAAATGTTGCTGGCGCATTAGTGAGCCTGAATGGCATCACTATAAACTCATAGTGTCCACAATGGCAACGGAAAGCTGTCTTCTCCACGTCCTACTCGCGAACCCTGATCTGATGATAGCCTGACCTTAAGTTTATCTTCATGAAGTAATGTGAACCATGGAGTTCATCAATAAGCTCATCAATACGAGGTATAGGATACCTATTCTTAATGGTTCTCTTATTCAGGGCTCTGTAGTCAATGCACATGCGTAGGGTGCCATCCTTCTTCTTCACTAGAACAACTGAAGAAGCAAACGGTGATTTGCTAGGCCGAATGTGACCCATAGCCAGTAACTCCTTAATTGTTTTTTCGATCTCATCCTTCAACCACTTAGGATGTTAGTAAGGAGTAATCATAATGGGCTTAGCGCCCTCCTCAAGCTCAATAATGTGCTCAATGCCCCTGTTTGGAGGTCTCCCTAGTGGAATGTCACTAAATACCTTATCATGCTTGACTCTCAATTGCTGAATGTTAGGATGATACTGGGTCTTCTGTTGTCCCTCCTGCATTGGTGCCAATGTGCACTCGGCAGCACACTCTACCATGTCATGTCGCATGAGCCTCTCCATCCGATTTAAAGAAATGGTTTTGATGTTGCCGTCCCTTATTGATTTAAGAATGTGAGTCTTTCCATCTACATCAAAATGGATCTCCACATCCTTAAGACTAAGAGTGACTACCTCAAGGGAATGAAGCCACTTCATGCGTAAAACAAAATCTATGTCCCCCATGTTGACCACATAATAATCAGCCTTGAACTCATAGTTGTTCAAGCGCAATGGGAGATCTCTGATCATCTGCTCACACCTGAGGGTGTAACCGTCAGCTACCTTAACTCTAATGCCCTCAAAATCTTCTGTGGTGAGTCCACGCTTCTCCACAAATCTAGTATCAATAAAATTATGTGTGGCTCCCATGTCAAGAAGGGTAATGACCCTCTGTCCTACCAAAACTCCCCAGAGTCTGAATGATCCCTCATGCTGGATGCTAGATAGACGTGCCTCCTAAATCTGGAGCTCTGACTCTGCCTCTACCCTAGGCTCTAAAGCCTCAGCCTCCAGCTCCTCAAAACAATTGTGATGTTCAGAATCTTTTGATTCTTCATCCTCATAATAGGCCCACATCACCCGATTTGCTTTGCCCTTAGGTCTCAAAGGACAATCATGATTAGCATCATATGGACCTTTGCAGTAGAAACAAAGCTTCTTCTTGCATAGATCATTAAGAGGCTCTCTATCCAAAGGTGGTGATGCTGGATTGGCCTTTGAATCATTCTTAACACCTGATCTATCTATGTTGAAACCTGGTCTTTCTCTATTCCTGTTGAAGCCCTTACTGTCCCTGGATGAAGAAGTACCTCTGGAGTTAGATCTACTTGATGGGGCTACCATCTCCATACTGCACACCTTCTTCATAGCTTCCTATAATGAAGGAGGATCAAAGCCTTTGATCCAACCTCTCAATGGTTCTGTCAATCCCTCCATGAAGAGTACTACTAGTTGCCTCTCTAAAATGTCAGGAACCATGACTGATAACTTTTGGAAGTCACCAATGTATGACTCTAGACTGCCACTTTGGCATAAATATGCCAACTCTCGAAAATAGGACTCTGGATCCCTCCTATCAAAATGCTCTACCAGCCTATCCACAAACTCTTGGTAAGAAGTGATCTGATCATGATGGAGTGTCACCATCCCGTGGTGCCACCAATCCTGAGCTACTCCCTCAAGATGTAGTGTCGCATATCTGATAGCATCTTCCTCGGCCATCAGATGTAATGTGAGAAAGGTGTCCAACTTACTAATCAAGGCCTGTGTTGTGACCTTACCACTTCCATCGAACATCATGAGTGTGAGCCTACTTGTAGCATGCTTAAGATCATTGTTTTGATGTCTAGGTCTCCTGTCCTATCTAGCCAATTTATAATGCTCTCTCCTCAGATTAACAAAATGATCAAAGGTCATCCTCTCTCGAACATGAGGAGGTAATAAATTCCACTCATCATCTGCAGCCAAGTAAACATCTGTAAATGAGGAATCTCCTGCCTCCTCCTCTGTTGGAACTTCTGGTTCCTCTCGAACAAATGTAGGATGTGTAGGTCTATCTGCTATTTTGGAGTGGCCCTGCTGGGGTCTCTGATTAACCGTAACATCTCTGTTATCACCTTGGTCCCCATTCTGTCTATCATGTGGGTTCATCCTCCTTATCATAGTAGTTAGTGCTTGTAGTGCTTGTGTCATCTCACGATAGGATTCTCTGGTACCCGAATCATCATTATGTCGGTGGGCCCTGGGTGGGCTACCCTCTCATTTGTCACTCATGATAATCGGCTGTTATTCTAACAACTGAGTACCTTCAAGCAAAGATCTACTATGTGTGTAATACCCATGTGGTCCCAACTCTTGTGGCTGCATAAGATTTTCAAACCCTCAGGATGGTAGGATTTAGCTCTGATACCACTGTAATATCCCTCCGAATATCAAAACAAAGCTCCGAATTACTTCGCTAAATTTTTGCAAAATATCTTCAAATAGATAAATAAATCATAGTATAAATTCTTATTTATTTTCTCATAAGCTTACAATAGAGATCCTCTATCAAGTATATAAATAATATTGAAAGTACGGCCTTAATAGCCTAAATATTTTGTAAACTGGTCTAAATCTGGTACGTCTCAGCCTGTTGTGTAAAAACACAGTCGCCAACATTGGTTATACTGCCGTCATCGATCAACCTGTAGTCGTTAACTTTCTGACATCGATAATATGTTGACCGATGTCGGTCTCTGTAGGTCCCTGTTCGCCGATGTCGGTGCCTGAACTTTTTGTAGGTGCATACAGATTTTCATGGATCTATACATAAGTCGTATGGCCGCTGATGTCGCACAACCTGTACGCTTGATCCCGATCTATAGAATTATGGGCTAATACAAAGATCTATATCTGGATAATTCTTGAATCAAAAACCCAAAATAATGAAATACCTGTAAACCCTTGTGATAGCTTCTGTGTGAAGTTATCTCTCAAATTGTAAACACCTATGATAACTTCTGTATGAATTTATCTCTCAATTTGGCAATAGATCGGCTGATCTTTCACAACCTCTGAATCACACACAATGAAGAGTTGACGTTCTTCAATGCAAATGGAATCCTAGAACCCTTAGCTTAGTCTTCACAGAAGAATTTATTAACAAGAATCAATATCAATAATAGTCATGAATAATACTCTCTCCCATGAGAATTTATTATACTTCTCCAAAGGTGTGCTTGCTAAAATTAGATTCCCTTAAATTAGACTTAGGGATTCTTAAATTAGAACTAGGGCTTCTTAAATTATAACTAGGGTCTTAAAATTAGACCAATTCTTAAATTAGAATTAGGATCCTCAAATTAGACCCAATAATTAATAATTAATAATTAATTAATAATTAATTAAATAATTAATATTTGATTAAATCAATCAAATATTAATATCTCCCTTAATTCATGTCTAAAAGAGCCCGAACGAAATCTGAACCATCTCCATCAAGACCGTCTATCCATCCCACCAACCTACGAGGGTCGCATAATAGGCTAATCATCCACTCGAAAAGATGTCAACTAGAAGGGGACATGACAGGATGTCTCCTTCCATCATCACCTTTCCCACACAATTTTACTTAGTACTTAACTCACAGGGGATAAACAAACGGCACCTTCAATGCCTTGAATGTATCTTGGTCTTATCAGGAATGGCCATGCTAAGGCAGGGTGGTTGCTCTTACTATATCATGTCAATTCATGTCTAGTACCTCCTCCCATGCCTGAATTTCCTCATTCTATCACCTTCTTAGCCACACAACTATCCATTCTCCACTTATAGGGGACAAATGGATGGCCCTTTTAATGCTTGCAGGCCCCAAAAATCTACCCAATGCACTGCTCCATCTACCAAAAATAAATTTTACTGAGTTTCCCTCCATCTCACTTTGTGGCAATAGATACATAAAAAACTCTATTCTGTTGAAATGGAAGAGGACACTTATTCAATTCCCTAAAGTTCTTCTTATTACTTAGAAGGCAATGGGGAATGACACTTGGTGCTTTCTACCTAATTTATCGAAGACACGTGGGTCTTTCCACTTTCCCTTTAGCTATGTTGTAGATTTATTTGAGGCACATATTAGGCTCCTATGGATGGTGACACTTGGTAGCTTCCACAGACCTTTGAAATAACACTTGGGACCCACCAAAATCTATATTTGGCATTGAAGCTTGAAGATGATCTCTCAAAATTTGATGCATGGTGGCCTCCACTATTTTTGAGAAGATACGTGGCATCCTCTACCTCTCTTACTAGGGGTATGTGACATCTTCCGCTTCTTTCTGAAATGGAGTGGAAATGGGCTCAAAAAGAGACACTTGGCAGCCTTCACTACTCTTCAACGCTTAGATAAAAATAAAATGATGCTTCCCTGCCTTCCAAAAAAGTACTTGATCCCTTAGGTTTTTGGGACACTCCCTTGAACTACTTGATGAACCAAAATGGTTTAATGGTTCAATAGTTCAACATTGTGTTCCATTTATACATTATCTAAGGTATTGAACCTAGGCATTGAATCGACTATCTCTCAAATGCTGACATGTGGTGTGCTCTGCTTAGATGCTATTAGATATGTGGCACATTCTGTGGCCCTCCTAAAAGTTATGAAAAGTGTCTCGAATGATGCTAGTTGGTTGGCTCCATGTTTTGGAAAGTGACACTTGGTGGGTTCCACTCAAATACAACACTTAGGCAAAAATGAAATGAAGGAAACAAAAAGGGGAAAGAGAACTCGTGCTTGGACTATGCCACTTGGTAGCTTTTGTTGCACTTCAATAATCCCATGCTCTACTCCAAAACTCTACTGCCATGACCAAGGTATGTGGGAACCAAAACTACAGTGCATGACTGAGAATTGGAATGCAATGTAGAGTAAAAATTTACTCTACAAACTCTAGCCTATCCTCTATGGAAGAAAATAGGCCACTCACATTAAACATCTCACTTGTGAGCCTTTACCAATTGGCTCTCCCAATAGGTACCCACTCTCTTTTGACCAAATATAATACATCTCTAACCTTATGAATAAGATTCATAGGAACCTCTTGACCACATCCTCTTAGATTATTGAGCTCTAACATGTACCTCTCATATCCCAAAATTATTTGTTTGAAGGTGGAAATAGATAGACTTGATACGTGACTATGTTGACTAAGAGGAATATGACATTGAGAAGTATGGCTATAAAACTGATACACTTTGTGAAAAGGATGGTAGATTTGATGACAAGGTTGGTACACTTCATGAAATGGCTGGCTAAGAACTTGTTCATATTGATAGGGAATGGCACAAGCTTGAAAAGTCTCACAAAATTATGTAAAATAGTGCACAACACCAAAATTATCAATCTCATTTAAAGAAAGAAAAAAAATATTAAAAACAATATTTAAAGGATAACCTAGGCTACTTGACCAACTAATATATCTTCAGATTCACCATTGATGCTTGGGTAAATGCCTCTAAAGGTTGATTGTTGAGAGACAACACAAAAAATCTCTCAACTTCTTGGACCAAGAGTCCCACCAATTATGCAAAAACCTATTTTCACTTGGATTTACATGCTTTTTTGTGAGCTCTAACATGTACCTCTCATATCCCAAAAGTGTTTGTTTGAAGGTTGAAATAGATAGACTTGATAAGTGACTATGTTGAATAAGAGGAATATGACATTGAGAAGTATGGCTATAAAACTGATACACTTTGTGAAAAGGATGGTAGACTTGATGACAAGGTTGGTACACTTCATGAAATGGCTATCGAAGAACTTCTTCATATTGATAGGGAATGGCACAAGCTTGAAAAGTCTCACAAAATTATGTAAAATAGTGCACAACACCAAAATTATCAATCTCATTTAAAGAAAGAAAAAAATATTAAAAACAATATTTAAAGGATAACCTAGGCTACTTGACCAACTAATATATCTTTAGATTCACCATTGATGCTTGGGTAAATGCCTCTAAAGGTTGATTATTGAGAGACAACACAAAAAATCTCTCAACTTCTTGGACCAAGAGTCCCACCAATTATGCAAAAACCTATTTTCACTTGGATTTACATGCTTTTTTGTGATACCTAATCTCTCCTCATCTAATTATCATAATGGAAACACCTCTAATCTTGTGGGTAGCCTAAGGAGGCAGTGAATCTCTAGATAAGGCTAGCTACATTGATGTATCACTTTGAATTATAACTACACCTAAACTTGGGGGGGAGGGAGAGAGATAAATAAAATAAAAATATCCTATGGAAGGTGATACACCAAATATATTTATGACTTCCAACCAACATGTTACACATGAGAACAAAGGAAAATCCAAACATACACTTATCTAATCTACATCTTCTCACATCAATGTTACATTATCAGGTTATGGATGAATGTGAAAAGATAGGATGAATAGACAAGAGTCATATGAGGTAAATAATCAATTTACTAACTCACTCAATCCTTGGTATTTCCTATAACACTTCACATGCCTTACAAGAAGAAGCTTTCCAACTGTAAATAGGGTGAAAGAATGGGACAACATGCTAAGGAATCAATAGTCTTCAATAAGCAAGATTAATCATTCAAGTAAAACACACTTATGGAAAATCATGAAGAGGTGAAAATTATTAATCCTATGAACAAAATGGTATTCAAATTAGTAGGGATTCACCATACTCAAGTGGATCATAAATTACAATGGCTAAAATGGCTAGTTTTTATAGTACTTAAGAGAGAGAGAATAAGAGAAAAGTCCAAGGGTCACAAGGAAAATTTTAAATATAAGAGAATAAGTTAATTTTTAATTATAATAGGACATGGGATGAACCATGAAAGGTTAGGAAGTGTAAGTATCGATTCAATTCATCAAACTCTTGTAAAATGTCATAAAATTCCGTATTCTAACTTAGAAAAATTACCTTCATGATTATCCCTATTTGAACATATCATAAATAATTATGGATAGGTATTATGATTATAATTAATGGTAATTTTTTTATTAATGCATATATATGCATAGGTTTTAGGCTTAATCTTTTGAAATCACCTAGAAGTGAGCCATCATCATCTACAATCCAAAAAACTCCTTCTTCATGTACCCTGCACACTTGTCTTCAAATTTGGATTAAATTTATCATGAGAATCCATGGGATTGAGTGGATAAAAATTTTAAATACCATACATGTCCCTATAAGCATCAAGGACACATTAAAAAGAGCTCACTTGAAGTTCTCCACCCTTCCCACTAGCTTGTCCAATATACTAGTTTTGATTGGCTGAGATGAGATCTCTTGTTTGAATATTTATAAGTTCTTAAAAGTAATAAAATTAACATGGGGAGTTATAAAAATTCTAAATATTATTCCTAAAGTTTTTTTCATTCTTTGACTCCTTCTATAACCTATAAAACATAAAAAATGGTAAAAAAACCCTATTTTGCACCTTGTCCATACAAGTATGTATAGAAAAAAAGCATGGAAGGAAGTCTAAGTGAGTCATATAAATTTTAAAATCACCATTATTGAAAAAAAATTACATTTTGATATCTATCCAACTTCATTTCCTCCATCAAGTCACTAATCAGGGTTTACAAGGGTTTCTAATAGTTTTGACTCTTAAGCTTTCTTCATACAGGTTTCTAATTAAAATTGAAAATAAATCTCACTAATTTTATGTTAAAGGACCTTAATAAATTTCCCTAAATTATTTTCCCCCCTTTCATATCCATTATGAACATATGACCATTTGAAATTCTCTTATCGACCTTTTTTCCCTATTCCAATAAGCCTAATGTTGTCTAAGGTCAAAAAAATGGCTTATTTGTGTTATATCTACCTTAAAAAATATTATTAACCTCTATATTATCCCAAAAAACATTATCCAATAGTTTTAAATTATCACCTCATGTGGAAAGTGGAGGTGACCATCCATTTGGGGTCTATGCCAAAACTTTACCTTTAAGCTCGACTACAACTTAGAGGTCCAAATGACCTTTGATGGTTTTCCTTACCTCTTTATATCTAAAACACACCTGTAGTAATCCCATAAAAATATTACAATCCATTATAAATCTCACATGGATCTATAATTGAAACTAACCCCTTGTTTGGCCTTTAGGCATAACCATGCCTCATGAGCCTATCTGCAAGTTTAAGAGTGCAAGGTACCCTATTGAGCTCCATATTCTTGTGCATGTTATAAAATATTTACCTATATTTTTTAAAACTCTCAAAACTTTCCTACAAGTTTATCTCAACTTTTGGATCATGTTTTCTCAACTCTCTTCTTCAAAATGTAGGTTTATGCACAAAGGGAGTGCCCTCTATTTGAGACAAAATAGAGGGCACTCCCTTACCTCCTCAGATAATGGTGAATGTTATAAGGGATTATATAAGTATTTTATATACCATATATAATATTTTAGTCCTTTTTTACATCATTTAACCCCTTAAACTTGTAAAAAACAAAGATATACTCCTTTAAAGGCTAACTGTGCAAGATTTTATCCAATTCTGACTATGTATGCTTACTTTTGGGCTCCTTTATCTAGTTATTTTAAATTATAAATATATTATAAAAACTAACATGGTATTTATAAATAATTCAAAATATCCATTCATAATTACTCTATCCTTATATTTTTCTTCCCATACAACTATCTATGTGACTGAGTTTCTTGTTTAACTATGACTATTCCTTGAAACTCTACTTGTAGGTGTGTGTGTGTGTGTTAGTTAATTTGTACCTTTTTCAAGATATTTTAGGGTATAAATATAATATTAAAACTAAAATTAAATTTATTATAACTCTCTTATCCCTCCAACTCTACCAAAGACCTCACATTGGCCTTGTTTTTCAACTTGATGGACTGTTGATTGTGTTTTCTATTTGAAATAGGCACCTGTAGGTGCACTTGTAAGTTTTTGGTGTAAATTTTTTTAGAAGACCTTATTGAGATTTATTTAATTTTAAAATAATATAATTAATTTCACATTATGCTTATACCCTTATATAATCAAGAACACCATGATCCTAACTCATTGCATGTATACCCTACTTAACTGACCCTTGTAGGTGACTATTAGCACATTTAAACCTAGTCATGATATATTTAGGATCTCTTTTTAACCCCATCTAGTAAAAAATATTTTTTTTTCACTCTAATTCACCTTAGATTCACTTTTTATGTCTACAATACCATCAGAATACATGTTTAGGTTACTATCTATCTCAGTCACTCAAAGTTGACTGTAAGTGGATATTTTACGTAAATGACTTTGATCATGATGATAAATACCTTTCATAAATTAAGAGTGTCAATTAGAATATTTTTAAATCATTAATTTAATTAATAACAAATCCCCAACCTCTTGGGTTTCATGTTTATCCCACTATCTATCTTAGTCAACATAATGGTTGTATGTGCTTGTTTTCATGCCCTGTGTATGGACTGTAGGTGCATGGGAGTTAAAAAAATAGTATATCATCCCTCTCCTAATTATATTTATTTTAATTAGTGTCATTTTCACTCAATAAATCCATTAAAACCATGTAATTATGATTCATCAACACTTTTAAGTGTTAAGGTCATGTAATACCTTAAAAACCTATAGACATTACTATCTAGTTTTAGTGGTTTGCAAGGAAATTTGCACCTCCTAACAACCAATTTCCCTTTGTCATCTATATATTATCTCCTTTAAAGTGATATAAATATGTGGGAAATATAATATTACATAATTTAGATGCATTTAAACTCTTTGAAACCATGTTTTATGCTATCTCCAAAAACCCTTAGACCTCTATTTTCTCTTTTTAGGGATTTGGTCTCAAAACTCAATCATTTGCCATTGGAGGTGGTTTTAAATTTTTTTTAACCATCCATACTTTATAACATATTTACCAAGACCTTTTAAACATATTAATATTTTACATTAATGTTTCAAAACATGTTTCAACCTTTCTATGTGGCTTTTAAGCTCTCTGCTCAGGCCACCTATATGTGCATAATCTAGAGTGCAGGAAACAAAGTGCAACTATGGACATTAAGCATTGGAATTTTACTTAAATGGGTTTTATATCAATATTAAAACATTAAATTATTTTTCTCACACATAAAAATACTTTAAAACATTACTAAATGTCTATTCCATCATGAAATCATCTCAAGAAGCTCCTATAGATGCATATTAATTGTTGCCTGACTATAAATGTTGTACATGACTGTTATACCCATGGGTATTTATTTTAATAATGGAGATCAAAATGGAAATTTAATATATATATCAAATTAAAAACATGTGAAATGTTCCATCAAAACCATCTAAATCCATTTAAAAATTTTGAAGATGTAGAAATGGTGAAAATAGGCTTGTCATCCCACATAAGACTAGTCTACAAATTTGAGATGACTTTCCCATCAAATAAACTTGAAACTGAAAATAATCATTTAACACATTATATGGGGTATTCAACATCCTATAGAACCAATATAAGAAATTACATAATATGGAATTTTTCAAACAAAGGCAAAACCCATAGGGTGCATGCAACAACAAGCTAAAAAGTATATTAAACTTCATGAGGATGGTTAATGAAGCACAAGCCAAAATTCTTCAAAATAATTATATTTAAATGAAGGTATCTATGTTAACTAAAAAATACCTAAAGAATTTGACTTTAAACTTTGTCAGTTGTTCATATTGAGAAAAAAATGAAGACTACTTTTACTTGCCAAAAAGGGTAAAAAAGGAAAAAATTGGTTTTGGGCCAAAATTGTAAATTAAAAAGAAAATTAAATGTGTAAATTATCTTTCTAAACTTGAAGAGACATACCATGTTCTTATCCCCTATATCACACTTCCCCATGAGCTGTACAAGTGCTAAACTCATCTTTTTCTTTAAAAAACCTACATTTTCTTCTGATGAACCTATCACTTTTTAGTTATGTCTACTGATTAAGACCTATAAGGACACATGGGATGTGACATAATATTTTTTAACCTTAAAACTTCCCAATAAACCCATATAAATCATTAAATGCTTAATTTTGACCCCTAGAATGACTAAAAAGGATACATTGGCTAGTAAAACTAATGACCAAGGCTAATATAACATTGAATGATATTAGTTAACCTATAAAACACCTTTTGACATCTATTTTAGACCCCTAAAAATTTAAAACTCAAATTTTTACCTAGGGGTGCCCCAATTTGACCTAAAAGTCAAATTTCATCAATAAATTAGTGATTTATAGGGGTAGTATGCCTATTATGCTAACTAGACCAGTAGTCTTATCAATCCGTTGGGGTTAGGGAGTCATATGAAGTCTAAGACACAACAAGAGGAATTTAACCATATGAATTGATCAAGATAAGACCACTTGATTACGCTAGTGACACAAAGTAAGGAAGCACACAAAATAAGCCAATAAACTAACAAGACACACACACACACACACACACACACACACAGACACACACACACACACACACACACATGTGCTCAAGGTACTTAGGGGAATCAGAGAACAAACTATTATGCACACATAAAAAATAATCATACATCCTTTTTAGGATCAAAATGAAAACTTATTGAATCATCTTCATGGTGAGATGAAACATAGTACCAAACATGTTTCTCCTTGGATTGAATGCTTTGTAGATCAAATATATTCCTTAGAACATCACTTGACTTGATCTCAATTAGATCATCTTCAAATAGGTATCCAATATAGATATATTCCTCTTTAACATGTTTACATATTTCATATTACTTCCCACTCTTCATTTCATATTCAATTTTTATCTCTTTAGTAGGCATGGCTTCAAGAGGATTGAATTCTTGTTCCTTAAAAGATTAAGGTAAATAGGATCTAATTCCATCATTCAATAGATGATGTGTTTATCCTAACTAATTTATAGGATGATATCTCATCTTGATGAATTGAAACATGTCATCATAAAATTATACACCTCTTGAAAGGATAGATTTTAAAGGTTGCTTTTCCTTTGCATATTTACTTGAGTGCCAAAGTTTCCTTCTCCATATTTGACCAAATCATAGCCTCCTTGAAGAAGAGTATATCTTATTCCAATGACTTAATATAAACAATCTAAATGTTACTTAATAACTTATTCTTTCTCATATATGACATGTTTTACAACGTCATCTTGTTCAGCATCACTTGTAGTCAACTCTAAAGAAGTAATAGACCGCTTGAGAGACTCAAACTCATTAAAAATATTTTCAAACTTTTTCCATGAGTCCTCATCTTCCTTTTGATCAACATCATGAATGGAAACAAAAATATAATCTCCATCATCTTCTTTCTTATAATAAAAAAAGAATTCATTGAAAACTTCTTCTTCAACACAAGGAAGGCATTCTTCAATGGCATCTTGCTTATCATCAATTGTAGTCAACTCTAAAGAAGTAATAGACCACTTGAGAGACTCAAACTCATTGAAAATGTTTTCAAAATTTTGACACGAGTATTCATATTACTTTTTATCAACATCATGAATGGGAAAAACAATAGAAGCTCCTTCATCTTCTTTTTTAGAATCCAAAAGGAATTCATCCAGAACATCTTCTTCAACACAAGGAAGGTATTCTTCATTATCAACCAACCAAGGAGACTCAACACAAGGATTCACCTCTTCTTCAACACTTATGACCTATTTAATGCTCTTAAATTATGTCTCTATTTTCATAATCTAATCTTTATTCTCAAGGACTACAAGATCTTCAATCCCTTTATTTATGATTCCAAGAATAGTAATTTTAAAGTCATGTGACTTAGTCTAATGAGGCTGCCAAGGAACTAAGATTTCTTCAAGAAAAAGATATAATTTTTTGTCAACCAATGGATATTATTTATGTTACCATAACATAAGTACATAAATTAAATTTTTTATGGGGTGAGAACAATATGAACTAGTTGGTGGAGGTGGCATATAAAACTCAAAATCAAATTGAGAGTGAAGTTTAGGGGATTATTTTGAAAGATCTTAAAGAAGGGGAGGTAGAACTTGGGCTAAAATAACTTGATTATCTTACTTCCACTATACAATCACTTCATTTGAATCCAATTTAGCTTGATCATTATCTTGAGGGAGGTTATATGGGGTGTGTTTAGGCATATGATCTTCTTTTGGGTCTAAACCTTGCATCACACCTTGACTCAATAATCTCATCTTTGACTCTAACTCTTAAATTTTATTGGATAGGTTCTCTTGGAAGAGTATTTCTTGAAGTTCATAGGAATCATGATGAGGACAAGGAATAAATTAGGGATGACATAGAACATAAGAATTTTCATGGGGAATAATGGGAGGAACTTATAGAGGATCAACTTCATTCATAACTTCATACTCCTTATCAACGAAACTTATATCCTCTTTCTTCCCCCATGATTCCACTATCTTACTCTAGCTTAGGATGTTATGAGTATAATTATTTTATTAATGAAGGGTGAGAGGAGTTTCTATAAGATAAATATCCTTCTCAAGTTCACACTCTTTGTCAAGACTTTTCTCCTATTTCTTTCCCCATAACTCAACTATCTTATTCCAACTTAAGGTATTGGGATTATGAGTCTCTTTTTGAGGTGGTAGGGATAAAATTTGAGAGGGAAATGAGGACTTGAATTCCACTTCCTTTGATACCAATATGGACTATTGCATATGCATATTATCCAACTTAATTTTCCTATCAATATTATCTTCAAAAATAAGGTTTATCTTTTTAACTCTCTCTTCCAACTAATTAGGAGAAGGATGATATTGATATCCTTGATTGGGATCATTAGTAGGTATCAAATTGATGAATATTAAACTTGGGGAAGTGGATATTAAGGTTGATAGGTTTGGTGGGGTTACCTCTCAAGAACTCCAAGCCTATCTTATAAAGAAGAAACTAGGCCACTCACATCAAGCATCTCACTTGTGAGCCTTTACCAATTAGCTCTCTCAATAGGTACCCATTATCTTTTGACCAAATCTAATTCTACTCTCACCTTATGAATAAGATTCCTAAGAACCTCTTGACCATATCCTCTTAGAGTATCAAGCTCTGATATGTACCTCTCATAGTCCAAAAGTGTTTGTTTGAAGGTGGAAATAGATAGACATGAGAAGTTTCTAGGTTGACTAAGAGAAACATGAAATTGAGAAGGATGGATATAAAATTGATACACTTCATGAAATATCTAATTAATAACTTGTTCATATTGATAGGGAATGACACATGCTTGAAAAGTCTCATAAAATTGTGTAAAATAGTGCTCAACACTAAAATTAGCCATGAAACCTCATTGAAAAAAAGAACACAAAGGAAAATATTACCAAAAATATTTAAGGGATAACTTGGGCTACTTGACTATTTGATATATATTTGGATTCACCATTGATTATTGGATATATTCCTCTAAAGGTTGATTATTAAGAGACAACACCAAAAATCTCTCAACTTCTTCGACCAAGAGTCCCACTAAGCATGAAAAAACTATTTTCAATTGGATTTACACCCTTTGATGATATTATTAATCTCTCCTCATCTAATTGGTATAATGAAAACACTTTTAATCTTGTGGGTAGCCTAAGGATGAGGTTAATCTCTAGATAAGGCTATCTCCCTTGATGTACTAATTTGAATTATAACTACACCTAAACTTGGGGGGTGGGGAAGGAAGAGAGATAACTAAAATAAATCTATCATAATGGAGGTGATACACCAAATATATTTATTACTTCCAACCCACAACATGTTACACATGAGAACAAATGACAAACTGAATTATAGACACAACAAAATTGTGCACTTAGAATTTTCAATGAATAAATACCGTAGGACCCCCATAGAATACTCCATAAACATTATTAACCCTTAAAACACCCCTCTTAATCTAAATAAATCACTATTTTCTTAGTTATATAAAACTATTCAAAAATA
This sequence comes from Torreya grandis, assembly GCA_037957365.1. NCBI lineage: Eukaryota > Viridiplantae > Streptophyta > Pinopsida > Cupressales > Taxaceae > Torreya > Torreya grandis. Next base: position 1,950,483 of record JARHVA010002725.1, on the reverse strand, counting down.
CTATTTGAAATTACTATTCAAAAGTACTATCCATTATCACTATTCATTGTGGGATCCACTATCACTATTCATAATGACATGGAAAGTGGCATGGCATGTGACATGGTAAGATACATGGAATGTGACATGTCAAGTGACAAGGAAGCTGATCTGGGAGGTGATATGGAAAGTGACATGGCTTAGAAGTGATGTGGCTTGATGTGGGACATCATACCCCACTCGGGACCCTTCCCAAAGTGTTTATGACCTCATTTAAGAATCACAAGGCCCCCCTTAAAATATGGATAATTTTCCATCAATGGACCATTAGTAAACATGTATTTTTCATGAAATTAACCTCCAAAATAAGATACCTACCTCTTTAAGACAAAAGGCACCCATTTTTGACGTCTTAACCCAAATGGGACACTCACCAACCCAAATGGGAATCCCCATCCACATCATTTTGACGAATACATCCACCACATATAAAATTATGCCATACCTCTATTATTCCTCTTTTTTTGTGAGTCTTCACAATATATGCTATAAATCCCCCTCCTTTCCTTCACCCATGGAAAATTTGGAAAGTTAAAAGTTAGAATCTTTGTTGTTAACATTTTATTTCATGTTTGGAGGCATTATAAAGGAGGTTGTAATATTGAAAATAAAAAGGAAAATCATTTGAGTTCTACTAAATTTGTACCAAAATTTCTTCAACAACATCAACACCAACATCTTCATCAACATTCTTCTTCAAGCTTGAAAGGTAACCTTGGTTTTATTTGCTAAAATTTAATTTCTTATCCCTCTTGGCCTATTATTTATTGAATTCCAAACCCACCCTTTGGATTTCTTCTTCTCTTGGCCTCCATATCTTTTCCCCTTATCATCTTAATTTTCCTTTCCCCTTTATCCATTAACCTCTTCTCCCATTTCCCTTTTTACCATCTGCACTCTCTTTGTCTCCTTACCCTTTACCCACCTTAATCATTTATTGCCTTATCCTTTTCAACATTCACCCCTTAAACCTTTGTTATATCAACCATTTTCTAACCCCAACCACATCACTCTTTTGACCCTTTCCATTTCATCAAACCAAAACCCAAAACCTTGCTTTTAACTAATTTTTCAGTAATTTTAATTATTTAGACTATTTCCATCTTAGTAAATCATTTAATTTTAATTAATTAAATTTAAGTTATTTGATATATTTAATTTTAGTTTTCTATTTTAAATACATGTTTCCTTCATTTTTATCTATCAAACTTAAGTGTTAAAAGTAGGTGGATTGACAACGCCTTAGGAAGCTTTTGCTTCTAGGGTTTAACTTATGCTAGGCAGTCCACCCATCTTATTGTCTAATAAAAAAAGTCTATTTTAGTGTTTTCTTATTTTTAGGTAATCCTCCCAAGCCAAAGAGGAGTTATCACAAGTTCTAGATTCAACACATGTGAATTCAATAGGTATTTTTCTACACACCCCTTTACCACTAGTTTATTTCTTCCAAAACTAAGAAACAAAAATAAAGAGAAACATTTTGGCACATCTGATGGGACCCCTAATGGGTTCATAGTTTTTTAGGCATATAGTTTCATTATTGAAAAGTAATTCTCTTGAATTTTTGAAATTTCTAAAATATAGGAATATTATTTCCCTTTATTCTTAAAAAGCTAAAAAAAATTCATCCTAAGGATAGGTTACACTTTTCATCTTGAATTTAGTTACATTCTTAAGTGCTTCTTGTTTTCATGAAAAGACACCAAAAGTTTATTTTGGTTAAAAATTAAGTGCATTCATTGATTTCTTGTTTATTTTAGCTCATTTAGTAAATTAGGAAGAAAAATAATCTTATCATAGCATTCACACCTATTATCACACACAAAAGCAAACCAAAAAATAATTTACACAGAAAAACAATACTTAAGACAAGGATGATAAGGATTTCATCACCTAGCAGCAACCTTACCCCTCCTAGCTATCCTACTTAGATTTCATCACCAAGGGGAGAACTAACTCAGCTCTCTATTTGAGTATAAATTTTCAACTCAGTATTTATTGTCTAAGCATCTACACTAGCCATGGGATCATGAAGTGAGGGGAGCAAGCCCAAAACACCAAGCCACGTACAAAGGTTCAACACATATAGTCCATTTAAGCACCTAAATAACCTAAAACTATCTCTAGACTTCCAATCTAGTACCCATTTTTCAAACCAACCTCCCTTATCACACTCTTTAAGGAATAATCCAAAAGTGAAATAGAAATAATCCTAAGGATAAAAAACACTTCTTAGTGTATGTATTGATTGCTTTAAAAAAAATTCTTTTGCTCTTTTTTTGAGGTGTGCATGTCACAATAACATTCCCTATTTTCTCACATAGTTTCAACTAGACAACAATTGAGAAATCAAAACAAATAACCACCACTTTTTTATTCTTATATGGATTATACATTAGATGTTGATAAATATCCTCATTCTTTACCACACCATTCTCCTCCACCACATTCTCTTTCCAAATTCTTAATAATATCTGGAGGAGATCCTAACTTTAGTGCCTTCCTCGACAATAATCTAGTGGCTTTATATCATTACCTCACCATACCCCTCCTACTTTGGTTATTTCTTTCGATCTTTCTCTTGGCATGCCATCTCACCTTATGGTAGGTACCACTTTAACATAACCATTGACCCAGACCTCTTCCAACATCCCATCTGCCCAACCTCAAACCAATCTTCCACCACCAACCAAACACCTCCTATCACACCCTATGTGGGTTAAACCTTGCCATTTAGTACCTATACCCCATCCACTAGTACATTATCTTCCATTATAGCTTCTATCTTCCCTTTGATTGTAACCAATCCCTCAACCATGATCCCACTTCAAATCTTAGTGCTCTACATACCTAAAAAACTTCCCCCAATCAACACTAGAGTAATTACCAAACCTCAACTTTCCCAACTTCCTCCTACCTCAACTATACCAACCACATATTTTTCTCAACAAGTACCTATGACAACTTACCAATTTGTCCCTCACCCACAAGGTTACATTCCTCCCTCCACCTATGATTTCATACCAAGTAGTTCTTATATGCCACCATCTCAACCTCTCAACACAACTTATTAATATGAGGCTTCTTTAGTACCATCTATTACCTATTCATATATCAACATAACTCAACCCTAATAAAATATACCTCTTAATTATATGACTTCCCAACCTTAACCTGATCTAATCAAAATGCTAATGGATAAATTGACTAGTTTGGAGTCATCCATCTCCACCTTAACTAATCTTTTATCTTATGACCAAATTTTTAATGAGCCTATCCATGCACTTGTCCCCATTCATGCTTACCCTCATCAGTGGGAATTGCCCAAATTTTCTAAAATCCAAGGTAAAGAGGATCCTCATTAGTACCTAAGATCTTTTCATCATACTTGTTACTTGATTACTTATGATGATGCTCTTCTCCTCCAAAAGTTTCCCATGTCATTATCCAGATCCACCCTTGACTAGTATAGTGCACTTACCACTCATTCTATCTTTTCTTTCTCTTAATTAGCACAAACCTTTTTAGAACTTTTCAATAAACATATCTAAAAAGGTTTGAATTACCAACCTATACTCCATTAGACAATTTGAGGATGAATCTATTGTTGATTTCATTGCTATATGGAGAGGTCTCATCAATCAACTTACCTTCTCATTACCCCAATTTCAATTGATCAAATTATTCTCTCAAGGATATGAAAATCATATTGGTCCAACACTCCAAGTCCAAACCTTCATGACCTTTGATGAAGGATTAACTTGGCTTACAAATTGTAAAACAATGATATTTATGAAGGGAAGTTAAAGCTTCAAAATAAAAATTCTAGTTTCAAATCTAATGACTCATCCACTACCAAAACTAGAAACCCAACTAATTCTAAAGCAAAAGTATCAACACATTTGGTTTTTCTCAAAACTACACCTCCTCCAACCATCAACCAAATTTGAACTAGGAATTTGACTATAGAGATATTTTAGTATATTTTTAGTGACAAAATGAAATCAAATTGAAAAACTAACACACTACCTAACATACATCTCTAGGCTTAGTTACTTGGTTGAGCTTAGTTAATAATAGTAGAATGGAAACAAAACTAAAACATGAAAGGGAAAAAATCTTTCACCTCCCTTGAAATATCCAAATTAGCTTGTAATAGTGGCTTGCTCAACTTGTGCTCATGAAGTCTTCATCAAATGAGGCTTGGCTATCTCCTCTTCTCCTTGGCACCTTGTGGCTTTGGCTTGGATCAATATTTGAACATTATAAGACTAATTTTATAAAGCTTTAGAATCAATTTATAATTATAACTTTGGCATGTGAGAGCTTAAAATTTAGTAGGTAAGGCCTCCTATTTATAGATTTTTGGAATGGTTTGAGGATCAACCATGATCTTCCATATCAAGATTGAGATATGTGTCCATTAATAAATCCAAATATGAAATTCATTCTACAAATGTTCTCATTAATATTTAGGATAGAGGGGTATTGAATAGGCATGTATAGTCTTAATGAAGCATGGAGGGTCTTAATGACATATGGTAGACCCATAATCTTGATATTTTATGTATTTATGGCTTATGGATGCCACCCCATATAATGATGTCACTTGATGATGCAATTAATAGAAATTAATTTAAAATAAATATTTATTCAACAAGTTTTATGGAAAATTAAATTAAGGCCCTAATTTAGTTTAATTAGCCTAAAACATGATTATTCAACTTTCGTGCAAATTTTGGCTCTTGGTGAAAAAATTAATAAAATTGGTCAAAATTTCTTGTTATTGGTCCAAATTTGCCTAGATTAGAATTTTAAGTTAATGTCAAATTAATTAGATCCATTATCCCATTTAGGATGTTACCAATACCAAATAACAAAGGCACGTGTCTCATGTAAGATATTTGATAGAAAAAAGCAATCCAGAGCACCCAAGTGCAAAATTAGCATTTTGACTCAAAATGATCTATCAAAGTTGGCTAGCCCATCAATTACATTTCCCCATTTAATGATACTCTAGCCAAAATTGGCACTTGAATATATCAATTTAAACTCATTTAATGCATTTTAATGTTTTTAAGACAAATTGTACACTTTGGTAGAAATTGGTCAAAAGCCTAGTTGGAGGTTATCAGTGGCTAGTTTTAGGTGTTTATAGTTTGCCCCTATTTGAGAAGATGTTGAAAATTGTAGGAAAATCAATATCTTCTCAAATAATGAGAAAATGACCGTATGCCAAAAATAAGATGATGGTTGAAAAATAAAGCTTCAAATGGTGTTTGGGAAGCCTAGGATGATGCCCCCTTGAGGGACTGGCTATCACATTTGTTGATGAATGGTCCCTTGAAAAGAAACAAGATGAAAGGTGGAATTAACCCATGGTTGAGATTAATCCAAATGAGAAATGTGTATATTTATTGATGTAAAAAGGATACTAATTTGTCCATAGGTGGTTATAATTAGTATTAAAAGTCAAAACATTGATTTGCCCATAGGAAGTTATAATCATTAAGAGGACCTAGATTGGATAAAGATGATTGTGCCCTAGTTAGGGCTAATTAGAAATCATAATCAAGGATATAACCTAGAATATAGATTAAAGATGAGTGGGTGTAAAGTGATGAAAGAGATGAATAGAAGAATAAGAATGATTAGTGCGAATAATTCAATTGTACCTACCAATGAGGAGATGCTCATCCTTATTATAAATGATATAACTATAATGGTCAATGGGTTGATTTTATCAAGGGTGGGATGGAAGGATTTTCCAATGTGTCAAGAAGAGACTTCTATCGCTCCATTGATTATAGACCTTCTTGAAGCTAATTTTTGCTATAGCATGTGATGATAGGCTTCATGATAAAACACCATGAAGACCATGCCAAAATGTGCATAAATACTAACTACCAATCCAATAAACACTCAAAAATAATACATCAATGATAAAAACCATGATGACAATGTTAATAGATGAATATGGATAGACTCAAGAATAATGTGCTCGAGGAATCACCCAATGAATGCATATAGACTGAGTCAAGGTAATAGTGATGAAAGTAAATAAATAGCCAAATGAATAAACAAAAAATAAATAAAACTAATCAAACAAACAAAAATCCTAAAAATAAAAGTAAAATAAAGCATCCTAACAATGGCCATGCCCTAATAAGGTGGATTGAGGATAACCAACTAAGCTTAGACATGATAAATATTTTTGGATTTTTTGAAATTTTATAAATGTTTTTGGCATTTTTTGAGGTATCTTAAATCAATTTATAATGATAATATACTCACAAAATGATGAGAGCATTTGGATTAGGTTGCTCACAAAATGATGAGATCATTTGGCTTAGGTTGATCATAAAATGGTGATAGCATATTGGTAGGAGGACTAAAGTGACCTAAAAATGAATTGAGAATGACCTACATAGTCCTAAAATGACCTTAAGTCATAATAATTCCATCCACACAAAATGTCAGGAAAAACCAACTAGGTTCCAATAAGTTCTCAAATCTAGTAAATGGCCAGTCAAATGAAAACAATGATGGTAAAGTGATGTAGCAATACATGGTAAACATGTGTTTCCCATAGTTTTCCCATAGGAAATTATAAATAGGATAAAATGGAATAGGTTGATGATACTAATTTTACCATAGGTGGTTATATTTAGTAGCAAGATTGGTGAGACACCGATTTGCCCATAAGCAGTTATAATCAGGGTCACATAAACAAACTTGATATAAGATGGAAAATGAAAGATATCTTGTTAGAAAAAATATCACACTACTTTCATATATTGTCATTGTAAACATGAATTTGATAAGATTTAATATTTGATTAAAACTCCTCATAAAAAGTGTGAGAAGAACTAAAGTAACCAAGATCAATATAGGATTGGGTATGATGACTAAAAATAGGGTTTAGTCTAGATAGGAATGGAATGGTTAGATTGCATGATCTTAGTAAGGATAATAATGGGTTTTGATAGATTAGATAAAATGGTAAGAGGGTTGGTATAATGTTGGATATAATTCCAAGACGTTTACCCCCAAGTGATGGGGTAAATGGAAGGATATGTGATAATACCAGAAGGATATGTAACAATGGAAATGACATGGTAATGTGAAATGGTATGGTACATGCTTGGTTCTAGCCTAGGTTTGTTTTTTGATTATATTGTTCCTATTGATGGGGAGATGCATGTCTTAATTAATAGATGATACAAATAGAATACTTGATCATGTTAATTGTTATCCCACACCTCATCTAAATAGTTTCTCCATCAAGAACTACCTACAGATTTGTATTTTGATAATGTTGTTGTGATCTTTGTTGGTCATTGATTTTGATTCCTTCAAATATCAAGACAAGGTATCTTTATAGCCTCTATAAAGGAAAGTACAACCATGGATGGTAAACAAGGATAAATAATGGATTGTAGGTTTGACTATGAAATGGAATAGAAGATAATAATGGAATGTATAATGGTCGGGAAATAAATTGAGATAAAACATTTTAGTCACATGTAATGTTGCTAATGCCAAATTTGACATAATTTTGGTTGTGGTAGGACTGAAGATTTGTTCTCTCGATAGGACCATCAGATTTTTATTTTGTTTAGGCCTAAGAGTAGCTACCATTTGATTAAGCTATAGATAGGAATCTATTTTGATTTGATATTTGATTTTGTCTTCATCAAGTAGTGAAGAAATTTTATGCTCATCTATTGGTGCCTTAATGAGGTTTTCACCAATGAAGTTGTCTTAATTGTCTTGTAGCACCTCTGAAAAGGTTTTACTAATGAACACTGAATTTTGAATTTGATTTTCTTCTATCACTTTTGAAAAAATTTCACTATCATATGTTGAGTTGGAACTTTGATTGTATCCTAGCACCTTTGACAAGGTTTCACTAGGAGAGTATTCTTTTGCTACATGAATGTGGTTTTGGCCTCTTTGCTCTTCTTTAACTAATATGTCACCATGGATGTAGTTCAAAAAAGTGTGATTCCATTTATCTTAATTGACACTTATGGGAGATAAAATGTCAATAACATGGCTATTTTGGTTGATGGTAATGACATGTGAAATGTTAATAGAATGGGTGTTGGCATCATAATCCTCATAGAATATACTAGGATAACATGTGTCAAAGCTAAAGTGCTCATCCTCAAAAACTATATAAGGATCACAAATGTATTCAAACTAATCTATGAGGCATTTTTAACTAATGTTGTAACAACCATTAATGTATTTTTATTCTGAATCTAATTTTGACTGAATAAACTCTGAATCGAATGTTGAGACTAATGTTGATTCTAATTTTGATGCTAAATCTAATGTTAGTTCAATAATAGAACTTGAATCTAATGTTGATTCTTCATTTGATATGTATTTATTTATAATAATGTCTTATTGAATGCTTGGTTTTAGATAAGTGATGGCCTATGATGGCATAAGAGGCTCCACAAAAACTAGTTTATCAGATTGAGACTCCTCTAGAATCCTTAGAGACTAGTTTGTCAATAAAAGGCTCTTAAAAGTTAGGCATATGGTCAAGGTAATCATTTTCCAAAAGGTGGTTATAATCATTAAGAAGTGACTCAACAAAGACTATCTTTTTAGAACAAGATTCCTTGACAGCTGGTATAGCATCAATAGGTGATTCATCATAGGTTGAATTATCATAAATCATTGATTCAATAGAAACAACTTAGATTGGATGGTTTTCTTGGACTTGGTTTCAAATGAGTTTAAAAATACCTATTTTTATCATAGCTTGGTCCTCAAATTATTGGATTGATTGAGGTTTAGATGGGATTGGTATAGGATGAGGAATGAAATTTGGTTGTATAAAGGTAGGGCATTAGGGAGAATGTTTATTCACATGATCCAAAGGATTAAAAATAGGGTGGTATGGATCTTCCTTATTTTCAAAATATAAAGGACAAGGTATTGTAATTATGATGGGGAATTGTGGAGCTTGATTACTTACACAAGCTAATGCATCTAGGTCTTCCTCATAAACCATATCATCCCAATCTTGAGTTAGATCATAAGATGGTTTTTGACTATCTTTCATGTCGTGATTATCATAAAGAGGGTATGTATTCATATCCCAAACTAAATTATCTACAGTTGGGTCTTTAAATTCATCCTCATAAACCATATCATCCCAATTGGTAATTTGATTTGGATTTTGTGGTTTTTATGTTCCTCATATGGAGTATCTTAAGGAGAATAATAAAACTCCTTAGAAAATATTTATCTATAAGGGTTCCTAGTAGGATTATCTATGGCCATTCTATCATAATTTATATTTTACATGACTCCACAATAAGTGTATCTAGACATATCCACATAAATGATGAAAGCTTCAAAATTAAAAGGCTTAGATTTCTATAAACTCTAAAAAATTGTCTAAAGGATAAATATTTCAAACTTGGTCTAACTTGGTTGAAGGTGGAGTTGTATCTCTAATGTGGTCTTAAAGTGGAGCTATATGTGCTTAGACTTGGCATAAAATAGTCTAAAATCAAATATCTAATGTTGAATGTCATAATTATAAAAATGTCAAGCATCTAAGTAAAAACTAGCATGTCAAAAGTCTAGGTCAAAGTGTTCCAAACAAGGTCTAAACTAAGAAATGGAAAAAGAGTCACTAAGTCTTTTATCCAAATATGGAGTCAAAATAAAGGCTGAAATAGGCTATGCTAGGACTACTAGCCAAATGGTGTCAAAATCTAGACTTGAAACAGAGGTATCATGTGACTTGATTTAATCTAACAAGTTTGGAAACAACTTTGACATAAACTTAACACATGGAATAAAATATAAACATGATCAGTGGGATAAGGCATGAAGGAAAAGGCTTTTTGAAAAAGGTTCTATTCTTTCAAATAAAGGTATAAATGATGATGATGATAGGTTTTGAAAAAATAAACCGTCAATAGTTTTCAGATTTAGGTAATCGATTAGCCAAATTTATGCAACCCAAAATAGAAAGGTATGTGTATCATTCCCATGAATTGAGGCCTAAATAAAAATCAATTGATGTTTGAATCCAAACATGAAAAGTTTAACTAAAAACAAAAAATTGAAAACTAGGTTTTGACCAAACAAGATAGACAAGATTCGATAGCATGACAACCCAGGACAAAATTCCAAATGGTATACATGACATGGTTTGAAATAAAACATTTTTTGATACAATGTAAACTAGTCTTGAAACAAATTAAGCATCCTAACGGTGTAAGCACTCTCAAATGATGTGATCTATATTATGTTTCAAATACTCAAAAGGAAAAATGGTTTGATATGATTTTGGAAGCATAACACTACCCTCTATAACTCAAATTGACACAAACATAAACAAGTTTAGAAAAAAAATTCAAGGCACAAGTGTGGTGTAAAATGGACAACATAACACCTCTTTAGACAAAATAATGACATATAAATAAATTTATTTTTCCCTGGATTTATTTATAAACAAAAAAGTTTTAGTCTCAAAACATACCAAGCAAAAATGAACAAAATACTCTAAGTATAATCATCCAAATCCTAGAAAGGGTATGGTAATGTGGGGTTCACTAAACTCTCAAGCTTTCAAATGTTTATGTGGGAATCAATTGTATAATGACTTTCATGTCGAACAATGAGAAATAAAAACACAAAAATCGGGTGTCCATGGCATTGGCTAGTTGTAAAAAGGTCTAGTCTTTTTTGCAACCACTACATCTTGCTATTTGCTCAGTGTAGTGTGATGTCCAAATTTAGATATGTCTCATGTGTAACTCAGATGGAATGGATGAAGTCAATGCCAAGAGATGAAACCCTAGGTTAGAAATTACCTAAATAACTCATGGGAGGTAATGAATCCCCCCTCGCAATCCAAGTTTTCATGAAATAAATGACTAATAGAAAGACTTTAAGGTCATTTTCAAGGTCACCCAAACTTTGATGAGTTTTTAGGGAGTGCTTTAGATGACATTATTTATAAGCCTTAGACTAGGATTTTTTAAATAAATATGGAACTATTGATTCCAAGGGTTACATAAAGTGGATAAATGGAAGATCATACATGTACAAACATTCTCTTTGTCAAACAAGTTTTAATTAAACAACTATTGAAAACAAGAATTGACGAGTGTGTTCAATTTTAGAACCCAAATGAAAGATGTAGTCGTGTTGTGTTAACCCCTTGGTCTTAATTTATAAAATTTAATGTATAAATTTAAAAAAATTATTTTAATCACCTAAATTTTTGATTAAGTACTAAAACAAAGTTTCTAGTTCATTTTAAAAGCATGTAAATGATGGTCTAAAATATATTTTAACAAATTCGAAGTCAGTTGGTTACTTGTCTACCCTTAAGGCATCACCCCAAAATAAAATGTGTTAGGTTATAAAATTTTAACACAAATATCAATATAATATTAAAAAAATATAATACTAAATATATGAACACCTAAAAAAACAAATTAGAATGTTAAAAATAAACTATAACACATAACACAAAATCCTACACATAAAATATAAAAACCTATGGTTAGTATTTTTAACATAAATTTTAAAATTTATATTGGTTTACCACAAAAATTTTATATGTTGTCAATAACTCAAGTTAAAAAATAAATAAAAAAATTAGGTCAAAAAACTCAATAAAATTTTTATAAACTCTATTCTAACCATTTTTACTAGAAAAATATAAAATAGAAAGTGACAGTCACTAAAATAGATATAGCTTCTAAAATATAGAGGATTTTTTGATGAAAGTTTTAGATAATATCAATTAAATAGTTAAATATATGAATAAAAAAAAGTTAGACAAAAAATATTTATTAAATAAAACGTTATGACTTTTTTATTGGCTATTTTTACTCAAAGCTAAAACAAACAAAAAAAGAATCAAAACTATGAAACACAAACGAGTTTGTGGATTGCGCTCTCATGAAGATCATCCCACCGGTCATGCCATTATGTGAACTAGGAATTTGAAGATGAATGAGAGATTAGTATTGTATTAGTGGATAAATCAAATCAAAAACACACTAAACTAACACCTTCATGCCTAGTTACTAGGGTGAGCTTAATAACAAAAATAAATGAAAAGCACAACTAAAAAATAAGGAAAAACAAGAATTCTTAACCTTCCTTAGATGATCCAAATTAATTTTTTTAGTGGATTTCATACCTTGTGATCATTAATTCTTAATCAAAGGAGGCTTAGATATATCTTCTTCTTCTTGGCACCTTGTGGTTTTGGCTTGGCTTGGCTTGGTTTGGCTCGATATTTGGACATTATAACACTAATTTGCATGAAGCTTTGGAATCAATTTAAAACTATAATTTTGGCATGTGAGAGCTTAAAATTCAATAGTAAAGGACTCTTATTTATAGATTTTTGAAATGGTTTGAGGATCAACCATGACCGTCCTACTCAAGATCAAGATGTGTGGCCATAAATAAATCCAAATATGAAATTAATTCTACAAATATCCCCATTAATATTTGGGATAGAGGGGTATTGAATAGGAATAGATGGTCTTAATGAGGCGTGGAGGGTCTTGATATTTTATGCATTTATGGCTTATGGATTCCACCCCATATGATGATGTCACTTGATGATAAAATTAATAAAAACTAATTTCCAATAAATATTTATTCAATAAGTTCAATGAAAAATTAACTTAAGGCCCTAATTTGGTTTAATTAGCCTAAAACATGATTTTTCAGCTTTAGTGCAAATTTTGGCTCTTAGTGCACAAATTAATCAAAATATCTTATTATTGGTCTAAATTTTGACTAGATTGGAATTAGAAGTTAGTGTCAAATGTGTTGGATCTATTATTCCATTTAGGATGTCACCAACACCAAATAACAAAGGCACGTGTCTTGTGAAATAGATTTGATAGAAAAGAGCAATCCAGAGCACCTAGGCACAAAATTAGCATTTTGACTCAAAATTATTTGATCAAAGTTAGTTGGCCCATAAATTACATTGCCCCATTTAATGATACTCTATCCAAAATCAGCACTTGAATATATCAATTTCAACTCATTTAATGTATTTTAGTGTTTTAAGCCAAATTATGCACTTTGGTGGAAATTGGCCAAAAGCCTAGTTGAAGGTTATGGTGGCTTTTTTTAGGTGTCTACACCAAACACCTTAAACTAATGATCATTCCAATCACCAAAAATATATCCAAAACTAGGCTCCCTCAAAATCATTTACCCTGATTGGGGAGTCTTATGCATCAATCTTGGGAAAATTACTTAAAACCAATCTAATCCAACTTCCACCCATCAAACCCCCTCAACAATTCATACTTGTCACCCCTTTCCTAGGTGGTAAAACAAGAATGATCATTGTGATTTATAATTTGGTCATTGGAAATGATATTGATATATACAATACCTTTAAGAGAATTATCTAGGACCCAATTGATAAATGCGAGCTTGTGTTTGATAACCCAAATGCTCCTTCCAACCAATCTCCTGATATTTTTCAAAAACCATTCCTAAATCATCCACCTTCAACCCAACACCTTGAAAACCAACCCAATCCTCCAACTCACATGAGGCACATGTAATTAATGTCATCAATAAAGTGCCCATTATTGAAAAAGTCATGACAATTATCACCCAAATAGAGGAAAACAATCCATCATCCCCTATTTCTATAGGTTCCCAAATGGAGGAAGTAGCTACCTTTTCCACTTCCTTGGATGAAACCAAAATTCCATCCACCTCTCATATGGTGGAAATACCCAAGGAGATAACCATTCCATTGGTCATTTAATCCACCCCTTAAATCCAAGTAGAAACTCCACCTACTTCTTTGGATAACCAAGACCAAGAATAAACTATGCTTTCCCTTCCATCTAAAATCATTACCCCTACCAATCCTATTATAGAACCATCTATACCTTCCTTTGGAACTATTTCTAGAGAAACCTTACCCTTATCTACCCAATCATCACCCTCAGAACCTTCCATCAAAGATAAAAACATTGTGATTGTTCCTTCTTATTCCTCAAAGGGCTTGCACTTTGAAACCAATGATCAGAGAATAAGACCCATTTATAAACCTTTTTCTTGGCTCATTCAAAGTTTGGAATTTACCTCCCAACCTAACTTTGATGAAGCCACCTTTTGGCATCAACTTAGACTCGTGTATCAAAGAAAATCTAAACCTTCCACATCACTTAAGTCTACCCTCTAACCTACCCTCACCTAAACTTGTCAAACCACCCTATGCTTCTTTCATCAAGCCAAAAAAAATTTTAGGGATCCCTCCCATGACTAATCATGTTCACTCTCCATTGAGATGGGATTTAATCATATCAACCCAATCAAAGCCAAATCCAATTAAAAATATTTAAAAAGGAGGCTTACCTAGGCCATAACCTCAAGTTATGCCCATACCACCTCCTTCACCTTTACCCTATATTCTAGGACCACATCCTTCCACCATTATTATTACCTACTCTTCCTCTAATACACCATATCCCCTTTCTTTGCCTATAACAACCCAACCCTCTAGTTCATCATCATTCCTTACCAACCTTTCTTCATCAACTTTTCCATCCATTAAACCCTCATCATCTAGACCTTCAATTCCTAAGCCTATTTCACCTAAGTTAATTCTTCCTAAACCACCAGCCAAAATCACTCCACCAACCACACTTCCTATCAAAAAAAAACTACCCCATAATATCCTTACACCTAGAGTTTAAACTTTTTCATCTTCTAGATATTTACTAGAATCTTATATAACCATTTTTCAAAGATTGTTGCAAGCCTCTATCATTAGCTTACCACCAATCAAGGATTTTGACCCCACTTGCCAAAAGTCAACCTAGTTCAAGGATAGTTTGATTTGTCTTTATCAAGGGCCCTAGGGCATGATACAAAAGAATGTAAAGCCCTCCAATAAATTGTTCATGGCCTTTTGGGGGAAGATGATCTATTAGATGAATCTTCTATAAGTCCCTTGCCTCTTGTACCGAATATCGAATCCAATTATCAACCATCCACTTCTTTACTTCTAGCAAAAATTTAAGAAAAGGAAATGAAGCAAGCAACCATCCCCTTTATCAGTGGCATTCATATGGTGACTCAGTCTTAAGCTCAGCAAATGGATACGGGTAAATCCATCCAATAAAATGAATAGGGAAAAGCCAAGGTAGCCATCCCATGGTCTTATCCTTTAACTCCCCAACAAAACAATCACAACTAAATAACCACACCTTTACCTTCACACTCACACTCATGACCACCCAAGACCAAAGTCTCCATTTTGGGAGCCCCTTCTTTTTCCAATGCATCTACATTCATCCAACACTTGGTGTTAAAAAATCTTCACAAAATGCCAGTCAAAATGAGCCTTTATGACTTAATTAGAACCTCACCTCAACATCATTAGGATTTAATTGAATAATTTCATTCTATAGAGGTTCAACCATATGATCTCCAACCTCTTACATATTTGATTGGAGCCATCCAACATGCTACCATGGTCACTTTTCAAGAATTAGAAATTCCACCATATCATAGTGAAGACTTTGATACCCTTGTTTTCATCACCATATCCATCAACTAGACACATTTCAAAAGAGTCATGATTTATGGGGGAGAAAGCATCAATATCATCTCCTCCCATACTTATGATCAACTTTGACTACCTAAAAACATCATGTCTGAAATCTCATTAGTTCTTCAATAATTAAACGATACCTTGGCTACCACTCTAGGACTATTTTTCTGCACATCCATTTTGGGCCACAAACTATTCTTGAACTATTTTATTTCATAGATGGTGAGTTTCAATATAATGTGTTACTCAATCACCCTTGGATCTATGTCATGGGCTACATCCCTTCCACCCTTCACCAATGTATCAAATTCAAACATGAGGGACAAGTCATCCTAATCAAATTTGATCAGAGTCCCTTCACTTCCTATAATATGACATATCAGCTCAATGATGTCCTCATTCCACATTTTCCCCCTCCTAAACCAACCTCTAACCAAACCACTACATCAACACCACCCACTGACACTTATGTCTACAAAAATGAGAAAGTATCCACTAGCTCAACCATCCCTTCATCTCAGATACTAGTCAAAAACCCCTTGAAATACACATTTTAATGTCTGACACTAGGGTGATATTGAATCCTAACTTTGGATGATTTCCCTTCTCCACATGAATTTGGGAATCTCCAAAATGATCCTTTTTATGATCCCAATATCACTACCCTTGTCCCCTTTGTCCTTTCCAATAATAGAATATATTTTATCTATGGAGGACTTGTAAGCCACTCGTTGCTCCCATCATCATGACTTATATCTAGCCATTCACTTCGAACTTTTCTTATCTTAGCAATCTAACCTTTACTTAGATGTACCTTCATCAATAATTTTGGAAGGAGTTTGGTTTCAGACTCTATGAACAAGGGCCTCACAATATTCCCATTGTCAAAACACAAAAACCTCATGAGTTCTTTAGCTTGGTATACATTCCTCTAAAAAAATTCACATCAATAAAACTAGTTCTCACCACTATCGATGAATCTCCAACCTCACCAATCCCATCTCTCCCATTTGAAGAACCTCCAACCACACCAATCCCAATCAAGGAACTTCTACCCCTATCAGCCTCACCTTTCTAATTTGAAGAACATCTAACCTTACCAACTCTATTTGAAGACTCTAACATCATCCCATTCAACTTTTTTTTATTAGTATTGTTAGTTTAGGCCCACTAACCTATCAACATAGTAGCCAAACTAAAAAATTTCTTCTCATCCACCCTAAAATGATCAACCATGATTCATACACCATCTATACCATTTAATTCCAAGATGATAATTCCATCCTCACCTACCTTGGTGTAAGAGACTCTCCCATCCATAAATATTACCCTCTAAAAGACAAAACCATGCTCAATTAATCAAATATTGATGTTAACTTAGGACCCCAAGAGCATCCTTATATTATTAAACTAGGCTAATCCTTAGAATCTAATGAGAAATGTGATTATCTTGCCTTTATTTAGGACTATAACATCACATTCACTTGGTCTTATTAGGATATGCCCAAGATGGACCCCTCTATTACCCTTCATAACATCATTACACATCTAGAGGCTAAGTCAATATGGCAAAAGCTTCAAGAATTGCACCCTTGTATATCTCTTCTCATTAAGGAATAACTTCAACATCTTTTATCCATCAAATTTATTCAACCCATTGACTAACCACAATGGGTCTCTAATATTGTTCCCATTACCAAGCCCACTACAGGATTCTACCTTTGTGTGGATTTTTGAGACCTTAACCTTGCATGCCCCAAATATGAATTTATTTTACCCAACATTTAATAAATAATTGACCTTACTATAGGTCATGAGATTTTATACCTCATGAATGGATTTTTAAGACATAATTATATCCTGATCACCCCCTCAAACCAACATAAAACTACCTTCACTACTCCTTGGGGAACCTTTTGCTATCAAGTCATGCCTTTTGGCTTAAAAAATGCAAGAGAAACATATCAATGTGCCATGACCTATGTATTCCATGATATTATTCATAAAATTTTAGAGGATTATGTGAATGATCTCCTCAAAAAATCTAAACACCATAAGGACCATTTATCTATTCTTACTATCATTTTCAATCGAATGATCTAATTTCATTTTTTGACTCAATCCCAAAAATGCATTTTTGTGGTTTTGTCTAAAAATATTATAGGCTTCTAGAGTATGAGACATGATATACCCATCCTAAAAATATTTGTCTCACTCTCATCTTTGTTTCCTCTAAGCTTCTTCGCTACCTTATTAATCACAAAACATGTGCTATCACTAACACTGACCCACTCAAGTATATGCACTCTAAGCCATACTAAAATTAGCATATGGATAAGTGGTTCATGCTTCTAGCTGAGTTTGATCTTGAGTTTTATTAACCAAAAATATATTAAGGGGAAGGTTATTACTGATCAATTAGTTGAATCCCCTCTCCCAGATAACCATCTTATTCCATCAACATTTCCTAATGAGTCTATTGTAACTCTTTCTCAAGGAGAACCCTCTTACCAAATGACCATGCTTTTTGATGGATTTAAATGCCAACATGGTGGGGCTATAGGCATAGTTATCATACCCATTCAAGGTAAACCCCTTCCAATATCCTTTAAAATTGACATTGAATGTACTAACAACATGGAAACATATGAATATTTGGTCATCGGTCTCCAAACTACTCTCATCTTAAAAACTAAAACCCTTTCTATCTTTAGTGATTCTTAACTCATGATTAACCAAGTCAATGGGTATTATCAGTTTAAATATGACATTTAAAAAAAGTATAAACTCCTTGTTGATGAGATCCTAACATGTTTTAACCATTATTAAATCTACTAACAAATTTATAGACATAATGGCCTCTCTTGCATCTTGAATACCCTCTCAACCTACATAATCCAAACTATTTCTCACTATATATTATTTCATTAGGCCCTCGTATATTAGTTTAGACCTTCCAACCATCTTTAGTTTGGTGGCATCTCCTTTCGATGTCTAGTATGACGAAACCCTTAATTACCTTAACTTGGACATCATTCCACGTAACCTCTCAAAGAATGCCTAAAAGGCCTTTATGTAGGGCACATCTCATTATACCATACTAGGGGAGATCTTATATAAATGTGGCTTTTATGGTTTTATCCTTCATTTTCTATGTAGTCACAAGATTCCTCAAGACATTAAAGAAAACCATGATGGAATTTATGCAAGACATTTTAGTGGCCTTGTTGTCACCAAAATAATCTTACACTTGGGTTACTATTGGCCTACCCTCAATCAGGGTTGATGTGACTATGTAAAGAAGTGTGTTAAATGCCAACAATATGCTAACTTGCATCATGTACCCACTCATGTCCTTTAGGTATTCATGGATTATTATCCCTTCTCACAATGGGGGTTGGATCTCATTGGAGAAATCAATCCTCACTCTTCTCAATGACACCAATATATCATCACCGCTATTGAATATTTTACTAAATGGGTGGAGGCCATCCCCCTTATCTCCATTAAAGTTGAAAAAATTACATATTTTATCAATCATCACATTATCTATCATTTTGGGGTCCCTCACAAAATCATAATAGATAATAGAAAATCATTCAAAAACAAAAAATTTCAATCTCTCTACAATGCTTTTGGCATCAAAATCAGCCATTCCACACCTTACTGTCCATAAGCAAATGGATAGGTACAAGCCTCATACAAAACCCTCATAAAAATGTTAACCAAAGTTGTAAGTGATTCAAGTTGAGATTGGAACAGACACATCTGATTTGTTTTATGTGCCTATTACACTAATATCTAAGCCATAATAGGTGCTACACCTTTTTACCTAGTCTTTGGCACATAGGACGTTCTACCTCTTGAAGTCTAGATACCCTCTCTTTGTATTTCCTTATATGACATAATTTTTGAAGAGGATTATTATCAAGAACACCTCACACACCATGAATTACTTGATACACATCACCTTGCTACTCTTAACCATATTCACATCTGTTTATAGTGTATTACCCATGCTTATAATAAGCACCTCAAATAATAGGAATTAAATATCAGAGATCTAATTTTAAAATAAAACCAAAATGTGACCAATATGGAGAAGAGTAAACAAGGATAGTTTTATTTTAATTGGTTTAGACCCTACATTATTACCCATAAGTATGGATCAAGAGCTTATTATTTATCCTCTCTTGAAGGAAAAATAGAACTTGAGCCTCTCAATGCTTCACATCTTCATTAGTTTTTATGTTAAAGAAGGATCAAGCTTACCTATTTGTCTAACTTAAGCTCATCCCTTGATCATGAGATTTTAACCTTCACCCACCTTCCTCCTCCCTTTTGAGAATAATTGATTACAATATAGAACCGTGTGATTAACTGTCATAGTCATGGTCTCATCCTAAATATGGGTACCACAACTCTACCCATAGTATGGTTCTCATACATACTTTTTATCTCTAACAAGATGGAATCCCATGGTCATTGTCTCTCAAAACCACACCCTTTCACATATCATTGACCTTATTGTGTAAAGTAGAAACACATTATATTGGTCCATGTCTAAACACATTTCATCTTATAAAAATTACTTAATTCAATAGCTTAAGCATTGTAGACTGCTCCCTCGAAGGACAACTACCCAAAAATAAAATAAAAATTTCCAAATGTAAGGTAGAATTCTCCCTTGAAGGGGAGATATCAAGATAATTAAATAAATCCAATAATCTTAGACCACTCCTTTGAAGGATGGCTAAGTTCACTTTATCAAAAGTATATCAATTTATTGGAAGATTTCTACATCGATCAGCATCCCATATACATAAAAAAATTAAAAAACCCACTATCATAATAAATTCCAAAGCCACAATTGGTTCTCTAGTAATATAATAAGTTAGAAGCTGCAATTATCTTCCACATGTATACTTCTCGCATTGATCAGTATACATATAGAATATGACATGGACTTGTTTATTATCATTCTTAGGTCACCTATATAAGGCAAAAAATAATTCACATGTACTTATCATACATATCACCCATTTCCCTTTGCACCACCCATCACCCATCTTCCCTTTAGACTATCTATAAATAAATGGATCTAGATCTTACTTGACACCCTGTGATCAAGATACCTTTTTTATCAACTAATGGCAACTCATGCACAACATTTGATGGGATTATATTCCTTAAGTTGATCCCACTTCAGGTCTATTTTTAGTCCTTATCAAAAATAAAACATTGTGCCCTATTTTCAATGTGCTTGGTTGGTGTTTTCTTGATGACTTTTACAATCCAATGTTGGAACAACAATAATCATTCTTTTTTACATTTAGTGAGATTATACCAACCACAACCATATCAATCATAAACATAACCATAGCATCCATACAACCTTAATCATGATACCATTCAACCAATGACATCCAACACATTTATACATAACAAACTATGTAATATTTTACTTAGGGTGCAATGAATTGCACAACACATACATAGTCATCATATTAAACATGGCCTAAAGCACATGTAAAGATTGACATACATTATGAATAAGGCATCATTTATTTAAGAAATTTTGCTTCATGAGCTAGATGGTAGCATTAGTATGAGATAAGGGGATGGAACTCATGTTCGTTGTTGTTGTTGTTGTTGTTGTTTTTTATGATAAATGTGGTTAAAGATAGGTAGTCTTAGTGCATGGAGGGACATACACCATCATTTTAAATGGAATATTGAATGAGGATTGTGTGAAGGTAGATGTGATTGCATGAAGGACATGATTTAATCTTGGTACTAATCCTTATCATGATTCTTTAAATAGAATACCTATCCATTCTTCCTCGTCAACCTGGTTCTCCATTTTATTGATTGGGAACGTCACATGATGTCATTGATTCCCTTAAATAGTATTACCACTACAAATGGTCATATAAACCTACCTTTTCACAAGGACACATCACCCTCGATATGATATGTCATCTCGATAAAGCCATTATGCACCATTATGATATCTTTTTGTTTCTTTTATCATCTAATTCACATATAATGTATTTCCTTGCCTTGTCATCTTATGACCCTTGTAGGCCTAGTGGTCATTCATGACATTATCACCTTTGGCCTAGTTGACATAAATTGGCTTCTAACCATGGGTTGTTGTAATGATCATGCCTTTAAAACTACCACTATTTCTATTAGTGGTAACTCCCAAATCCTTTCTACTGTAGAAACTCTTCCATCAGAGGTAGGCTATCATGAATTCACACTAAGACATTCACATTATTTTCCCCTCTACCCTCCCCTTACTACCAACCCATTTACATAATATTGAAATGTTAGATCCCAACCATTGGTAGTACCTACTCCAACATGGTAGTATTTTCTTTTGTGCTAGATGAATGCTCATCCATAGTAAGGGAAACACCATCTTCTCCTGGCCACACAACTTCTTTTTGATTAGGTCTGAACTAACATAACCAATAAGTCATTGGTTCCAAAGAGCTAATATAGAGGATGCAAACATGACCACCATTTATCTAGTCTACCCATGTATCTCTTGGGTCAGGCAAGGTCCATCTTTCATTGCTCACTATGCTACTCACTTACTTACTTGTAAAATCTACTTGACCATCAAATAAATTCTTTGTAGGTTGTAACTTTTCTACTACACTTAAAAATTATCTTGTAGAGGTGATGAACCTTGGCCAAAGTGACTCTATAGATCTAGATAGACCCCCACCTCTTAAAACTCAGCTTGTAATGGTTGACACTATCTCCAAACTCTTGCCATCACATAATTTTAGAAGGTGTAATCCCCTAAAAAAAGGCACCTCCTTTTTAGATTAGCTCCATTTAATATCATTTATGGTACTTATCATTATGTTCCCTTCTAATTTATCCTACCTTACCCATCTATATCTCTAATCCTACTAAATATGGGATCATTATGGTAACTATTTTCCAGTCTACACCATCCACTTTCATTTACACCTTCACCAAAACCCAAAATTATTATTTTATAAATATTTATCCCTTATCCCAAACCAACCCATGTGGTCCATCAAATTATGGTATCCAATTTGAACGCCACTCACCCAAACCTTGTTAAACTACATTGGACTAATGTTAATGGACTATGTAGGAATTTATTCACTTTTAAGGGAAGCTTAGCCACCAAAAACTAATTCCCATCCCCTTTTCCTTCTCACTCATTTCCATAATTAACATCACCCTCTTGCTTAGGGCATCCTATTTCAAGGAAGCTTTGAATTATTTCATTAGCATCCTTATGTTTTAACACCATCTAATACTTCCTCTAAAATTTTTCCCCCATTACTATGAGAACTACATCAGCCTAAGGTCTTTTTGGACTATGTAGATAGTGCTCAGTTACTGAGGTCATCTTAATCATAGACTATATTTTATTTTCCCTTCTCACCTAAAATCTCTTCCTCCACTTCTATACCTATCCCCTCACCACCTCCTTCCCTTCAACTTGTCGATCTCTTTTAACCCCATTTCCATCTTGTCAATATCTTTTAACATAAGGATTGATAGCCTTCCTCATTGGCCCCTCTTATCTCCCATAAAACCACCACCTATTGTGCCTTGCTAGCATCTCCATCACCTTTTCTTGTGCATACTTCATAGCTCACTCCCTCACCCACTTCTCATTTCTTGGTCTCTCTCTCCACTTATTACCAACCTTATCCTTTATCCCCTTCAAATTATTTCACCATCCTCATCATCTCCCCTCACCCTTGGCTATTTGTCATACCCTCTTCATCAATGTCTTTTTCTCACCAATTCCCTATCATACTATGCATTTTTCAAGCTTTATGTTTCTTTTGAAACTATACTTTTCTTTATGTGTACCACCGATCTCTACCATTTCACCATTTTTCCCATCATACCCATTCTCCATTCTTATTGTTTGATTTTTTTCATCCAATCATCCTTTTTGTCTTCTTTTTTTATTTTTTCTCGAAAACTAGTTTCTCCTTGCATATTTATCCTTTGAAAAGCCTTCCATAATTGCCTCTTTTCTTCTTCTCAATTCTTGACTTTTGCCTTTTACATTCCCCTTTTCCTCTTTACACCTCAGTACTCACTTTTCATTTGAATTTGTGTGAGTATCATTACTTTACATCCCTACTTCAATTATTCCTTTTTGATCTTATCATCCTAATCTTCATCCTTTATCTTCATCTCATTTCCTTTCATTATTTTCCACCATCCTCTCCCTTTTCTCCATTTGCTTTCATTTTTCTCATCTTGAGGACATTCCTTGTTGTTCTTGACTTTATTTTTCCTCTTATATGACCATGATTAGATCCTTCCATTGTTCTCCACCTTTGTCTTTATCTGTGACCTTGTTGTTTTCTCTACCTATTTCTTTATCCATCTCCTAGTCTGCCTTCATCTCATCCCTTATGGAAACTCCTATATTCTATCCCATTGACACTCCACCTTCTCACTCATTAGAGTGTGATCAATAATTCAAATACATCTTTGTACATCTCTTTATCTACTTCTTCATGTCCTCCATTCCTTTTCCTTAATGCACAAAATCTATTCAGGTTCATAACTTCAAGTGCATCCCTTTCTTCCTTTAATGCCTCCATGTGTTGCATTTAGACTATATTTTTTGTACCTATATAGCTACTCCATTCACCCTACCTATTAACTTTCTCCCTTTTAAACCGTCTACCCATGTTAAGCATGTTATGGCCTCAACTGTCTTTGACTCAATTCTGGTTTACTATGAGATATATATCAATCCTATGGCTTTATGACACAATTGGCCAAGACTATGGATTCATAAAACCAACCAGCAAGCCTGAGCATCATTAAACCATCAAGAGAAAGATTCCTTCACCATCCCCTCTAGTCTTGCCTATTTTAAACCCATTTCACTCTGACCTTTGAAGATGTTAGAATAAAAAATAAAACTACCTTCAAATGGAATATTTGGGATACCCTATGGGGATGATAGCTACACCCTCTCACACACCCTAACATTATAACCAATAATTTCCCTTGATTCTCCCTTTTTAGACTATATCTTCATACACATTGAAATAGCCCTACTCTTTAATCACAATCCACAACCTACTCCCTCATTTAATTCATGTTATTATTATTTACCTCACTCCATATTCTAAAAATCCTCAATATCTTTCTTTGAATTCCATTAAAACTCAAAACTTACTTATTTTGGGGCACCCCATGTCTCAAGGGTCAAGGGTTCAGATCTTTGCCACTTCTCATTTACCCACTCTGCTATTTTACTTCCCTAAATTATTGAATCATACCATTCCATAGCCTATTAATGACATTGTTGTGAAGTTTTCACAATATCAGCTATTTGGATGGTGATACAAGAACCCATCAGATCACCATGGCAATTTGAGTAGTGCCAAATTTTCTAATGTTTGGTAAATCATATTTCTCCTTTTTTTAAAATGGTGACACAAATTTCATGCTTGAACCTACTTATCCATGAATACATATTCCTTTTACATATTTGATGCAATCATTTAATTACATCCTAAGTAATCTCATCCATCATTTCTACCAAACCTATTAGAAAACTATTTGATACAAATATTTCCCACCCATTGTATCTTCTTTTTCTCTAACATTTTTCAACTGAACCTAACTACATGATATCAAATTAGGGTAACCAAGTTAACCAACACTCTTTACCTTAAAAAACCTACATTTGGCTTGATGTTACTTTTAAATTCCTATCCATGGAAGTATGTAGGTAGCATCCACTTGCCACATGTATTAGGAGTCATCTTAGCCATCCCCTACCAACCCATATGCAATCCACCTGTGATTTCACCATGTCCACCTTGACATTGGTTGCTTTTGACCTAGAACATTGGCATGTTTTACAATAACTTATGACCATAATGACCAACCTTTCCATTGTTGAAATTTTAAATGTTTACACCACCTCATTCATTAATTGATAAATTATGTTGTTTTTTAGGATCAATTCTTACCTTGGATACTTATGACCAACATCAAACCTGTCTAAATGACTTGATAGGCCTAACTCGATTAGCTATGACAAATTTTGTGGACCAATTATCTATATCACATGTGTTTCTAAGATCAACCTTATTATTAC
Source organism: Torreya grandis (assembly GCA_037957365.1). Classification (NCBI taxonomy): domain Eukaryota; kingdom Viridiplantae; phylum Streptophyta; class Pinopsida; order Cupressales; family Taxaceae; genus Torreya; species Torreya grandis. The sequence continues at coordinate 1,924,705 of JARHVA010002725.1, read as the reverse complement.
CAAAATTATTATCTTTAATCTTTACACAATCTTGACTATCATGCTTAGTCACATTTTGTACATCAATTTGTATTTCACATGCCCAGCTACCTTATGGCAACACCTAGTGCCTCACCACCAACTGCTTATCAAACCTACACCCTATTTAGCCTTCCCTCATTGATTCTTGGTTTGAGGGGGAACACATCCTCCCATTATTATAGCACCCTAACCATCAATCGAGTTATTCATTATTTTTGCAACTTGTTAACTCAAAGTGGAATAACAAAAAGGGGCAAAATGTAGACACTAGAAAACTATCCACTTGCAGTTTTTAATGGCTAAATACCTTGTGACCCCCCCCCCCCAAAAAAAAATACCTCATAAACCTTATGAACCATTAAAAAACACCTCTTAATCCAATGAAATCACTATTTTTCTAGTCATATAAAACTATTCAAAAATATTATTTGAAATTACTATTCAAAAATATTATTTGAAATTACTATTCAAAAGTACTATCCACTATCACTACTCACTAAGGGACCCACTATCACTATTCATGATGATATGGAAAGTGACATGGCATGTGACATGTAAAGTGACATGGAAGGTGATCTAGGAGGTGATATGGTAAGTGATATGTCTTAAAAGTGATGTGGCTTGATGTGGGAATCATACCCCACTTGGGACCCTTCCCAAAGTGCTTGATGGCCTCATTTAAGCATCACAAGGACCACCCCTTGAAATATGGTTAATTTCACCTCAAGTTACCATTAGTAAACATGTATTTTACATGAAATTAACCTCCAAAATAAGATACATACATATTTAAGACAAATGACACCCATTTTTGACTTCTTAACCCAAATGGGACACTCACCAACCTAAATGGGAATCCCCACCCACTTCATTTTGTATAATTCATCCACCACATATAAAATTATGACATACATATATTATTATTATTATTATTATTTTGGAATGACTCTTCACAACATATGTTATAAATCCCCCTCCATTCCTACACCCAAGGGGAAATTAGAAAGTTGAAAGTTAGTCTTTTGGTTGTTAACATTTTGTTTCAGTTTTGGAGGCATCATCAAGGAGGTTATCATCTTGAGAAGAAAGAGCCAAATAATTAGAGTTATACCAAATTTCAACCAAAATTTCTTCAACAACATCAACATGAACATATTCATCAACTTTCTTTTTTAAGCTTGGAAGGTAACCTTAGTTTTATTTATTGTAATTTAATTTCTTATACCTCTTGGCCTATTCTTTATTTAATTCCAAACCCACCCTTTGTCATTCTTATTCTATTGGCCTCCATATATTTTATCATTACAATTTTCATTTTAATTTCCACTTTATCCATTTACCTCTTGTCCCATCTCCCTCTTTACCATCTTCACTCTCTATATCCCCTTACCCTTTGGCCACCTTAATCATTTGTTACCTTATCATTTTCAACCTTCACCACTTAAACCTTTGCCATATCAACCATTTTTAAAACCCAACCACATAAATATTTTCACCCTTTCCATTTCATCAAACCAAAAACCAAAACCTTGATTTTAACTAATTTTCAGCAATTTTAATCATTTAGACTATTTGCTTTAGTTTAATCATCTTAGTAAAGTATTTAGTTTTAATTAATTAAATTTATGTTATAAGCTGTATTTAATTTCAGTTTTCTATTTTAAATACATGTTTCCTTCATTTTTATATATCAAACTTAAGTGTTAAAAGTATTTAGATTGAGATCCCCCTAGGAAGCTTTCACTTCTAGATTCTAGCTTACGCTTGGCAATCCACCCATCTTCTTGTCTAACAAACAAGTATCTTTTAGTGTTTTTTTAATTTTTATGTCATCCTCCCAAGCCAAAGAGGAGTTATCAAAAGGTTTGGATTCAAAATGTGTGCATTAAATAGGTATTTTTATACACACCCCTTTATCACTAGTTTTTTTCTTCCAAAACTAAGAAAAAACATAGAGAGAAATATGAACATACACTTCTCTAATCTACATCTTCTCATATCAATGTTACATTATCATGTTATGGATGAATGTGAAAAGATAGGAGGAATATAAAAGAGGGATATGAGGGCTATAATGAATATAATAACTAATTCAATCCTTTATATTTATTGGAACACTTCACATGCCCTACATGAAGAAGCTTTCCAACTATATAAATAGGGTGAAAGAATTAGACAACATGTCAAGGAATCCATAGTCTTCACTAATTAAGATTCATTATTTAAGTAAAATACACTTATGAGAAATAATGAATAGGTAAAAATCATTAGTCTTATTGATAAAATGGTATGAAAATGAGTAGATATTCACCATACTTAGGTGGAGCATAAATTACAATGGCCAAAATGGCTAGTTCTTATAGAACTTCAGAGAGAGAGAGAGAAGAAGAGAGAAGTCGAAGGGTCATAATTGTCAATCTAAGAGAATAAATTAATTATGAATGATAATAGGATATGAGAAAAACCATACAAGGTTATGATGTCCAAGTAACCATTCAAGTCATCAAACTCTTGCAAAATGGCATAAAACTCCCTATTCTAGCTCAAAAAAATTGCCTTCATGATTATCCCTATTTGAACATTTCATAACTAATTATGGATAGATATAATTATTATAATTAATGTTAAGTGTTTCATGCATGCCTATATATATATATATATATATATATATTGGTTTTATGCTTGGTTATTTAAAATCACCTAGAAGTGAGCCATCATCATCTGTAATCCAAAAAGCTCCTTCTTCATGTACCTTACACACTTGTATTCAATTTTGGATTTAATTTCTCATGAAAATACATGGGATATATGGGATGAAAATTTTAAAGACACTTTATGTACTTATAATAATCAAGGACACCTTAAAATGAGCTCACTTGAAGTTCTCCACCCTTCTCACTAGCTTGTCCAATATGCTAGTTTTGACTAGTTGAGATGAGATCTCTTATTTGCACACTTAAAAGTTTTTATAAGGAATTAAATGGAAATTTGGAGTTATAAAAAGTCTAAATATTCCTCCTAAAGTTTGTTTCATCTTTTAAATCCTTTTAGAACCTATAAAACATAAAAAGAGGTAAAAAATACCCTATTTTACACCGTATTCATATAATTATGTATAGCCAAAAAGCATGGGTGGGAGATTGAGTCAGTCTTATACAAGTTAAAATCACATTTATTGATAAAATATTCCATTATGGAATATATTAAACTCCATTTCCTCCATCAAGTCACTAATGAAGGTTTGCAAGGGTTTCTAATAGTTTTGACTCTTAAGTTTTGTTCATACATGTTTCATGTTCAAATTTCAAATAAATGTCACTAATTTGTTGTTAAATGAAATTAATAACTTTACCAAACTCCTTTTCCCCCCATTTAGACCCTTCAATAAGATATGAGCCTTTGAAATTTTCCTATTGAACTCTTTTCCCTATTTCGATAGGCCTAATGTTGTCTAAGGTCCAAAACGTGGCTTATTTGTGTTCTCTCTACCATCAAAAAGTTTATTCACATTTTTATATTCCCCAAAAAAATTATAAAATAGGTTTAAATTCTCACCTCATATTTAAAGTGGAGGTGACCATCCATTTGGGGTCTAGACCAAAACTTTGCCCTTAAGCCTGACTATAACTTGGAGCTCAAAATGACCTTTGATGATTTTTTACCTATTTATAGATCAAAAATACATTTATTCATCCCATACACATATTAAAATATTTTATAGATTTAACCTATATTTTAAATTGAAACTAACCCCTTGTTTGGCCTTTAGGCATAACCATACCTCATGAGCCTATCTTCAAGTTTAAGAGTGTAAGGTACCCTCTTGAACTCCATCTTCTTGTACATTTTCCAAAATATTTACCCATATGTTTTAAAACTCTCCAAAATTTCCTAAAATGTTATCTTATATTTTGGTTCATGGTTTCTCACCTCTCTTCTTTAAAATGTAGGTTTATGCGCAAAGGGAGTGCCCTTTATCTGAGATAAAATAAAGGTCACTCCCCTACCTCCTAAAATAATGGTGAATGTTATATGGTATTATATAATTATTTAATATAACATATATAAAATTTTATTCCTTTGTGACATAATTTCACACATAAAACCCATAAAAAATTAAGATAGACTCCTTCAAAGGTTGATTGTGAAGTGTTTTATCCAATTATGACCATGTATGCTTAATTTTAGGCTCCTTTATCTAGTTATTTTAAAATCTCAGAAGATTAGAAAAAAATAACTTTGTATTGATATATAATTATCAGTATCCATTCATCATTACTCCATCCTTTTATTTTGCTTCCCATACAACTGTCTAGGTGATTGAGTTTCTTGTTTGACTGTGACTATTCCTTGAAACTCTACCTATAAGTGTGTGTGTTAGTCAATTTAGACCATGTTCATGATATTTAAGGGTCTAAATAGACTATTATAACTATAATTAAATATATTACAACTCAATTATCACTCAAACTCTACCAAACACCTCACATAAGCCTTGCTTTTAAACTTAATGGAGTATTGAGTGTGTTTTCTATTTGGAATAGGCACATGTAGGTGCACTTGTATATTTTAGGTATAAAAAAAATGTATAAGACAATATTGATATTTAATTCTTTTTAAAATAATAAAATTAATTTTACATTAGTATTATACCCTTCTAGCATCAAGAATACCATGTTCATAACTCACTGCCTATATAGCCTACTTAACTGACCCCTATAGGTGACTATTAGCCCATTTTAACCTAGTCATGATATATTGAGGATATATATTGAAACCCCCTTAGGTCATAAATACATTTTTTCACTATAATTAACCTTATATTCAATTTTTATGGATAAAATACCATCAAAATACATGTTTAGGTTACTACATATCTCAGTCACTCAAAGTTGACTATAAGTGGATATTTTACCTGAATGAATTTGATCATGATGATAGAGACCTTTTTTGAAGTTATAGGTTAAAATATAATATTTTAGAATAATTAATTTCATTAAGATAAACTCTCCAAGATGTTGGGTGTCATTTTTATCTCACTATCTGTCTCAGTTAACATAGTTGCTATAGGTACTTGTTTTCATGGTTTGTGTACAAATTGTAGGTGCATTGGAGTTGAAAAAATAGTGCATCATCCCTCTCATAATTATAATTATGTTAATTAGTGTAATTTTAACTCAATAATTCCATTTAAATAATTTAATTATGATTCATAAACACTTTAAAGTTTTAAGGTCACCTAATATCTTTAAAACTTGTAGAGATTACTGTCAAGTTTGAGTGGTTTGCAAGCAACCTTGGACCTCCTTAGAAACACTTTCCCTTTTTCATATGTAATATATATATTTAAAATTGATATACCTATGTTTGGAATTAAATATTAATTCATTTTTAGGTATTATTATATATCCAAAAACCCTTGGACCTTTATTTTCCCTTTTGGGGATTTGGTCTTTAAACTCAGTCATTTGCCATTGGAGGTGGTTTTCAACTTTGATTAGCCATCCATCCTTTACAAAAAATTTACCATGAAATTTTCAACATTTTAATATTTTAAGGAAGGTTTAAAAACATGTTTCAACCTTTCTATATGGCTTTTAAGCTCTCTACTCAGGCTACTTTTATGTGTATAATCTAGTGTACAAGCAACAAAGTGCAACTATGGATAATGAGCATTGTAATTTGACTTAAATTGGTTATATATACATCTTAAAACATTAAAATTATTTCATCACACATAAAATGACTTTAAAACATGACTAAACTCCTATTCCAACATGAAATCATCTCAAAAAGTTCTTGTAGATGCATATTAATGGCTACTTGACTGTAAATGTTGTACATGACTACTATACCCATGGGGATTGCTTTAAATAATGGAGTTTTAAATGGAATATATATATATATATATATATATATATATATATATTAAATTAAAAACATCTTAAATTTTTAAGCACAACCATCTGAAGACATTTTCAAAGCCTGAAGATCTGTAAATGGTGAAAATAGGCCTATCATCCCATATAAGATTAGCCTACAAATCTGAGATGATTTACCCATAAAATAAACTTGAAATTTGAAAATAAGAATTAAAATAATTATAGGTGATATTAAAAATCCTTGTAAAACATTATCAACAATTATTTTCTATGTAATTTCTCAAACCAAGGAGAAATCCTTAAGGTGCATGAAACAATAGGTACAAAAGTATAGTTAACTTCATGAGGATGGTTCAAGAAGCATAGGACACAATTATTAAAAATAATTATATATAAATTAATTTATTTTATTCTAATATAACCTCCTAAAATAATTTTAATTGAAACCTCTTAAGCTATCTGTACTAAGTAAAAACCTGAAGACTACTTTTGTTTGCCAAAAAGGGTGAAAAGGGAGAAAAATAGTTTTGGGCAAAAAATGGCACTTTAAAATATATAAAAAACATGTAAATGATATTTTATAAGTTTAAGAGACATAACATGATCTTATTCCATGTGTCACACTTCCCCATGAGTCATACAAGTGCCAAACTCAACTTTTTCCTGAAGAAAACTACCTTTTATTCTTATGAACCTACCATTTTTTAGTTATTTCAGTTGATTAAGACCTATAAAGACACATGGGATTTGAAATCATGTTTTTAATCTTCAAACATCTCAAAAAACCCATAAAAATTATTAAATGCTCACTTTTGACCCCTAAAATGACTCAAAAGGACATGTTGGCTAATAAAACTAATGACCAAGGCTAATATAACATTGAATTACATCAATTAACCTATAAAAAACCTTGTGACATCTATATTAGACCCATAAAACACCTAAAACTTAATTTTTTACCTAGGGGTACCCTAATTTGACCTAAAAGTCAACATTGGTCAATAAGTACCATGAGAATCATACCATGGGTAGAGTAATGGTACCTATTATTTAAGATTAGGATATGATTATGATGGATAATCACATTATTAAATTTTAATTAGTTTCCCATAAAATATGGAGATGAATGTGGTTAAAATCAATGGATGAGCTTAAGTTAAATATAAAGTAAACTTGATCCATCTTTAACAAAAGAATGAATGCAAATGTGAAACATTGAAGGGCTCAGGTTCTAGTTTGCCTTCACGAGAGGATAAATAGTAAAATACTAATAGATACTTGTGGGTTATGATATAGGGTCCAATCCAATTTAAAGCAAATTTTCCCTACTTATTTTTTCTCCATGTTGGTGACATGTTGATTTTCCTTGAGGATGAGGTTTCCAATGTTGAATTCTCATGCTCTAAGGTGTTTGTTATAGGCATGATTGACACACTCATGATATAAATTAATATGGGTAAGGTGTATTAGGTAATTATCATCAAGTAACTTAATCTAAATGGTGTTGATGATGATGATCTTTAGAAATGAGATCTTGTAAAGATATGTTAAGAGATGGGCATTAGACCTTGAGAAGGAAGACTGCCTCCATTCCAAATACAAGAGAAAAAGGTGTTGCACCCGTAGGGGTTATAATGCTAGTAATATATTCCTATGAGACAAAGGGGATGTGTAAATTCCAATCTCAACCAAATACATTAACCATTTTAGTTATCATGCTATTAAGATTTTTGTTAGAGGCCTCAACCTATGCATTCACTTGATGGTGATATGGAAAGGAGAAGCTTAAATTTATGTCAAAAGAGTCACATAGACCATAGACTTGTTTTTTATTAAATTATTTACCATTATCAGTGATAATCTTGTGAGGAAAACCAAAATGATAGATGATGTGATGGTTGATAAAGTAAATAATCTTCTCTGCTTTGGTTGAGACTATAAAAATAGCCTCTACCCATTTGGTAAAATATTTAGTTGCAATGATCATATAATGGTGTTGCTATAAGGAATAGGGATTAATTTCACTAATAAGGTTTCAAACCCCATTATGAGAAAGGCCAAAAATTGGTGGAAACACAAAGACTATGGCTAGGTGCATGATGCAAATTGGCATGTTGTTGACACTTAACACAATTTTCACATAATCACTATAGTCTTGGTTAAGGGGAGGCTAGTAATATCCAAGGTGAAGGATTTGTTTAGCTATAGAAATTCCACTAAAATGTCCCCATTAGATACCATCATGATTTTCCTTGATAACATGATAGGATTCATGACTATGTAGGCAATGGAAGAGGAGGCCATCAAAGCTGTGTTTATAAAATACTCCTCCTATAATGGTATAACATGAGGTACTCTAGATAAATTCTCCTTGAGAATTCTTAGAAATTCTAGAAGGAATGATGGTAAAGTTAAGGTAATCAAAGGTTTTTTGATACCAAAATTTAGGTTGGGTCTCTTCCACATTAAAAATGGTGGGAAAATCTAGTTTGTCACAGGAAGGTTGGGTAAGTCTATGGCTAATGATAGATAAGCTAGACTTATAGGGTTAAATGGGATTTGAGAGGTGAGAGAAGCCATGGTATTGACAAGCTTATTATTAGATTATAAGGTTGAGTAAATGTGGTATTGTTTAAATGATTCTAAGAGTTGATCAACTAGTTGTTTATACTATTATAAAACATCATTCTTACACTAGTAATAGCTATTGATTAAATTGACCACAAGTTTGGATTCCCCAAATATGTTGATTGTTTTTACTCCTAAGGCTAATTTAATTTGAAGGCCTATGACTAGGGCCTCATACTCAACCATATTATTGGTACATTCAAAATCAAGCTTGAAGAACAAAGGAAGAGGCTCACCATCAAAGGGAATAAGGATGATAAAAAATCCCAAACCATGATGACACTTTGATCTATCAAATAACATGGTGACTTGATAGGTGAATTTTTCCTAAGAGAGGATTGCAATAGACTCATATAGTAACTCAATAGGAGGAGGTTGGTTGTCTAAAAATGGTCCTTCGATTAATTACTTAGAAATGACTTGCCCCTTAATTGACTTTTGTTGGAAGAACTCAAGATCAAATTTTTATAATAGCATGAACCACTTGGACATATGTTGGTTTTGTTATGGCTTGGAGTGCATGTACTTGAGTGGGTTAGTATTGGTTATGATATAGGTTTTGTGTTTAAGTAGGTAGTGGTGAAGTTTGGTGACCATAAAGATAAAAGCTAAGTAAATATTCTTATTATGTGTATACCAAGTCTCATACTCTATACACATGTAGCTAATTTAGTAAATGGATTCTCTTTATGTTTTTCATCTTAATGAGTAGGCATTTACCCTAGGGAGTGCTTAGTGACATAGATATAAAGGTAGAAAGGTTGGTCATCCTTGGGAAGGGTGAGGAAAAGTAGACAAAAGGTAATTTTTGAGTGAATCAAAGTCCATTTAACAATAGCTATTCCACTTGAAATACAAATATTTATTCAAAATGTGGTGGAAGGATTAGCATTGGTATCAAATTTGGGAGATGAAGTGATAGATGGATTGAAGCTTTCCCTACAAACTATGAAGTTGCTTAAGGTTAACTATAAGAAACATGTTAAATATTAATTTGATCTTAGTATGATAAACTTTGATTATATGAAAGGAGATAATAAAAACTAGAAGCTTTCGTGAAAAAAACCCAAAAATTAACTTCTTGGGGTTTAGGTGGACATGTTAATGGATAAGCCACTTGAAGATGATCTTGAGAATGGCCAAATGATCCTTTTAGATTTTGGACTTTTTGAGAATTTCATCCATATATTCCTCTATAATATTATGGATAAGGTCATGAAAGATGTAAGTCCTAGGACATTGGTAGGTTTCACTAGCATTATTTGATCTAAAAGGCATGACTCAATAGTATAAGGCACCCCATGGGCTGGTAAAATTGATCTTGTGTTGATCTTTAAGGGCAATTAGGATCTAATTATAACCCAAGAATCTATCCATGAGAGATAACATCTCATAGCTAGCTGTAAGATCAACTAGATAATTGATGCTCAATAGAGGAAAGTCAACTTTAGGGAAAATGAGTTTGAGGTCACTAAAGTCTAAACAAATGCATAGTCCCCTTGTGGCTTTAGTGATAGGCATGACATTTGAGACCAATTTTTGATAATTAATGGGTTGAAAAAAACTAACATACAAGAGGTGCTAAAGCTCTTCTTTGATGAGAAAGGATATGCCAGGATGCATGCATCAAAGTTTGTACTTGATGGGTTTGGTGTCCTAATGGATACTATGTTATGGGTAGAAATGGGGGGGTCAATTTTAGGCATGTCACTATCAGACCAAGCAAATGCTATGGTACAATCTTAGAGGAAGGAAGGGAAGTCTTTAAGTTCCTCAATATTAAATGATTAGTAAATTTTGACAATGTGGGGGTTCTTTAGAGTACCCAAGTTGATATCCATTACAGATTCATTCAACATGTCAAATTCTTGACAGGAATGGATTTGTGGATGGAGTAATCTAGTGTACCGACTAGGTGAGAATGAAATCATCATCCTAGTATTGAATAGTGTTAATGGTAGGGGAGTCATCTCTTATCATCTCAAGATGGGTTAAGGGGATGGTTATTGTTGACCCTTCCTTTTGATAAGTTAGGGATCCAAGGCTGATCATGTTGATAGAAAAAATTAGGTGAGATGATGTCATCATCCTCATATGCAAGTGAAGGACATGTTAGTTAGGAAGTGGTATCTTCCTCAATAATGGTGGTGGTAGGCAGTTTAGCTAGGTTTGTGATAGGTAAGATGAAACTAAGGCCATGTTTATCATGTGGCTTTCTATTTTAAATGGAAATCAAGTCATGTGGGCCATGATCATATCATCTAAGACCAAATCCTTTCCAAACACACCTATGGAGGTATGTCTTGGTAAAGATCAATTTATCTAAGTAGGAAGAACTAGAGGTAAATGGTCAAAGTGAAAGAGAGGTGGTGGAAGAACCCATGGGTTTGTCAATTACCCCATAGAAAAAATACGTTTACAAATGTGGAGGTCTAAAAGGAAAAATGGTTCTAACATTAGGGTCATATCCCAAGTGGTTAGTAAGTTTCCATAGTTGTGAGTAGTAGGGAAGGCGTCAAGGGATAAAAGGCGATATTACCCTAGTGAAAGGTGGTATAATGTTGATTAAAAAGGGTCTAAGGTGTGGATATATAGAAAGGAAATAGATTTAGTTGATGTGTTGTTGGTAGAAGGAGGTAGGGTTTCCTATTTCATGCTGGAGGTCTTGTCCTTGGTTAAGGAGGGTGTACTAGATGGGAGTAAGAGGATGTCATTAGTTTGGTAGGGCATATTACATGTTGAAAAGGGACTTGGGTAAGCTTAGATGGTGATGACTTGGGTTTCATTCTTAAACCTAATGTAATGATGCAAAGTAGAGGGGATGTAACCCATAGAGTAGATCTAAGGTTATCTTAGCAAAACATTGTATTGGATTTCACCTTCCACTATATATAAGAGTTTGGGTAGCATATGGAGTCCTAAATAGAAATGAAGGACAACCATTCCCAAGGTAGTGGACATGGTATCATTATAGGATCAAAGGATGGTTTAGGTTTTAGACATGAAATTATGTAGAAGGTTAAGTTGGTTATAGGAATGGAAGGAGATGATATTAATACTAGATCCCCCATCAGTCATGACCCAATTAATATGGGTTTGGTTGATGTAAGAAATGATAAAGACAAGGGGATCTAGGTCAATAGGATGGATAGAAGGTATTTACATGTCCTTAAAGGTGATAAGGTTAGAAATTTAGAGAGTGCCAATAAAGGCTACCAAAGGTTGAGGGTCTTTAGGTTAGACCTCTATCAATTTCAATGCCTCTATCATTACTTAGTGATGATGAGGTAAATTAGTAATCAACTCATATAAGCTCATCTTCACTAGGGTTTGGTGAATATGCTTGAGCACCACTCTCCTAATATACTTGAAGGGGTTGGATTGGGAGGCACCTATGATAGATACCTTGGGTTTGGGTGAAGGTGTTAGGGTAGGGTTTGGTTAAGAGGTATAAGATGGGTATGTCCATGGGATGGACACTTTAGCCTTCCCCTTAACCTTCTATTGTGCTCTTATGACCACATGAATGGTATGGATAAAAGGAGGAATTAGGGTAAAATATTTGTTTGTTTCTTTATCATTTTGAGGTTAGAGTGGAGGAATAAGAAGTTTTGGCTAGCAGTTGGTTGTTAGATTGATAATGGTCTCATGAGAGATTCATCTATTAATATATCATCCTCATCATATAGATAATGTATATAAGTTTGGAGAGATTTGTAGTTATCTATTTTATGGCCTAACTTCCTATAATAAGATCACATGTGGTGGTCATTATACCAAATGGATTTTGAACCAAGAGGGTTGAACGACCTGATGGGGTAGGCTTAAGAAATAATCTTTTAATAACCTTTGGAAAATGGTAGAGTAGGATTCGACTAAAAGTGGAGAGGATTTAGGGGATTTGGCCTTGGTTGCTAAGGTGGAAGTCATTTTGGGAGTTAGTTTGTTGATAAAAGGTGTGGGTAAGAAAGTGCATTTGGTTGGTGGTTTTGAGTTTAGTAATGTGGTGGTTGAGAAAGTGGAGGTAGGAGGTTTAAATATGGGTAGCTTGGTTATTTATAGTTGGGTCTTGGTTGGGATGATAGGATTTTAAATCAAAGTAGAGGGTTGTCTTTCAATTTATTTCCTTCATTTCTTAGTTTTGAAATTAGAGAAAAGAAAGTGAGTACTAGGATGTGTAGGTAAATACCTAGTAGAATATGTGCATTGATAACCAGACAAAGTGGTAACTCCTTTTTGGTGAGGAAAGACTACTTGCAATAAGACCACACTAAACAAACTCATTTGTTATATAGGTATGAATGGTAGACCACCTAGAAGTTCTAGATCTAGGAAGTAAAAACTCCCTTGGATGGTTATCAATCCACTCTCCTAATGATATAAATGTTTTAAAAATAAAATTAGAAGATAATAAACTAATATGAACATAAATTTTCATACAAAGAAATAAATGATATACCTATTTGATAGAAAATGTTATAATGATGGGTGAAAACCATGCACAATTACACCAAGGTTAGGTTCAGAAGGTTTGGGTAGGGTCTATAGGTAGATCAAGAATAGAAACAAGGATTTTATTAGGTAAAAGGGGAAAAAATAACAATCTATTATTTTCCTTGAGAGTGGCCATCAATGATTAGGGTGACCGATGATGGTTGGGTATGACTAATGATGGCTAAGTAACCGATGATGGTTTGGGTAATTGGTGACATTCGTTGCCAATTGGTGATGGCTGCCTATAAACTTTGGTGATTTTTGAGATGGATATGAAAATGGAATGGTTGAGGGGTAGGATTTAGAGTGTAGATTGCTAGGTAAGGGGTGGTGTATAGGTGAACATAATAAAATAGGAAAACACTAAAAATAAAAGGATACCTAAGTGATTCTAAGTGAATGATAGTTGAGGACTTGAAGAGAGTTAGGTAGAATAATAGTTCATGAACCTTCAAAAGTCACATGGATAGAGCTTTAAGATTCTAATTACCTACCTAAATAAAACAAGAGAGCTTGGATGCAAATTTTACAAATCCATAACTCTCCTAAGAACCTTCTATTTATAGCATAGAACTGCTAACTAAGGAGAGGGAATCTTTAGGGAAATTTTTTAAGATGGGAGGGGATGAAGTTACCTATTTTTGTTAATCTTTAAAATCTAGTTTTAAATCAAGTTTCCATTCTAGAGGATGTTAATATTTAACAAGGATATAAATGCTTTAAAATGGTTAAAGTGTATGACCCGAACCATTGATGGTTAGGGTCAAATGTAGATGGTTACACTGATCGATGATGATTGAGGGGACATGAGTAAATGGGTAAAAAGGGCATAATTTTAGTGATCTATTTAGGTAAGGGGTATTTATCATGATGAATTTGTAAAATATTGCTAGTAGACTAGGTGTTCCACTAAGTAGAGAGTCGATTAATGGTTCATATGTCAAGACAAGATTGAAAACTATCATGGTGTAGTTTTTAGGTGTCTACATTTTCCCCCTTTTTGTTGTGTATATTTAATAAAGATATAGAAAAAATAGGTAGTTGGTCAAATTTTAAGTCTAGTTACCTCGAGTATGGGAGGGAGGAGGTGTTCCCCCTCAAACTAAGAGTTAATGAGACAAAGGTTGAATTGGGTTAGGGTTTGATAAGGAAGGTTACAAGGTTGGGCATGTGAGACAGAAGTATTCATAGAATATATAATGACTTACAAGGCACATTATCATGCAAGGAATAACATTTCCATGTTAGTAAAAATAAGGTTGAGTTATAGGATAAATTACAAGGTAACTAGGCCCCAACATTAGGCATAAATAATCAAGTGAGACTTATCATGGGTTCCTAGAAAAGGGTAGTGTTGGCTCAAGTATCTAGGGAAAGAATTGTTCTCATGAAAAACATAATGGGCTAAGGCACACATAAGGTGGTACATAATACATAGGTTTAACAAGGCAAAATTGGTCAAGTTAGTCAGGAGGACCAAAGCAAGGATTCCACAAAGTATGTAAATAGGTGGGTTGAAGACCAATTTTGAGGTGGATGTGGGCAAAGATGTGGGTAGGGTGGTTTGGGTAAATTATGGCTAAGTTGACTCCTAATGCATAAGATAAGAGGATGTTGCCTACATAGTCCCATGGACAATAGATCCAATAGGGACTTCAGGCCTAATGTATTTCTTGAGAGGGAGAGGGTAATTCCCAAATAGGTCAAGGTGAGGCAATGAAATTGTTTCCCATATGGAGGTGGTAAGAGGTGAAAAAGTGTGGAAAAATATGGGGAGAGGAAATCAATGATGGTTAAGTACAACTAATGATGGTTAAGTAACTGTATATGGTTAGAAGTGATCAGTGAAAGTTAGGGTCAATTATTGATGGTTAGGTAACCATCGATAGTTGGGTAAAAACCCTAAAACCATGGATAAAAAGGTCAATGGTGGACCATTTGGTTCATATTTATAATTTGTGGTTTGTCTATGTTAGGTTTTGGTATAAAAAGAGTCTGTGAGTCTCTGAGAGTGATTTTGAGTTGGCAAGAGAAGATTAGTAGGTAGGAGTGATAGTGGGGTTGAGATGGACGTTGAAGGTGCTCTTGGACAAGTAGCTAGATGTGGATTGAGGCAGTGCCATCGATCATGAAATGATGTATGCAATGTTTTTAATTTGGTGATGAATGTCAATAGTTGAATTTTAAATGGGAAAAATAAAATGAAAATTTGAAATTTTGGTGAAGTAATGGTGTTTTTAACTATGGGGATAATGTTTTGGTTATTTTTGTTGGGTGTGTACAAAATGGTGTGTTAGGGGTAGATGAGTTAGTTGTAAAGAGGTAGCTAGACATAGGTAAGGGTGTTAAAGAGTGGTTTTAAGTGGTAGGGGGTTATTTAGGGTTGTTAAATGAGGTCAGGAGGTTGGGGCTCACTACCTATAGTCACATAATAGTGACCATTGGTGGTTAGAGCCAGCTAGTGATGGTAGACTAAGGGGGGAAATGACCCTAAAGGGACCATTGATGGTTTGGGAGAGCGAATGATGGTTGAGTGGTTGGGGCATGATGCCCAAATTGGGTTAGAAGGGAGAGAGGTTGGGTATATAGGCTTGTGAGAGTTGGGGTGGGTTAGAAGGAAGATGGGTGGGGGAGGAGTTGGTTTTGGGAAGGGGTTTGGTTAGGTAAGATTTTGGTGAGGGTAGGATTGAGTGTTAAGGAATAGGTGTGTTAGGGAATTAGAAGAGGTAGGAGATGGGTTAGGTTAGAAATGTAGTAAGATATAAAATAGAGGTGTTTAGAAATAGAATAAACATGTAAAGGGTAGGATGATTTTAGATTTGAAATATAGAGTTATTAGATAGCGTGGTTGATTAGCCTCATGTGTGGTTGAATGCATGTGATTAGATTTAGTTATGAGATCAAGTTATAGATAGTTTTACAAAGGTGAGAGATGCCATGTTAATTGATGACTAGTACCACATGAAGGTAGTGGGTTTTAGAGTGATGTTACACTACCAATGCTTGCCTAGTGATGCCACAATGATAGTCACCATCATCAAGATATGAGACCCAATGATTAACACTTTTTGGTTACCGATAGGGGAGATGAGCATCTTATTAAAGGATGTTCACTAGATCACACATTTACCCATTCATGGTGATCCCATCTACCATATAGAGGGGGATGAGATTGATGAGTGCATAAAGATGTTGTATGGAGATGATAGAGTTGATGCATAGTTCCACTTTAGAGGGTTTAGTATTAGGCCATTATACCAAAGAGCTCCAAGAGAGAGACATTTGCTAACTATGTTGAAGATAGTGGTTACTTATTATACATTACTAGATTCTATTAGAGAGAAATACCTTGAAATATTTTTTGGGAGTTTTAGTGGAGTTAGTTTTGGGTAGAGTTATTTTTAGGTGCATATAAGTTTTATTGGTATAGATATACAGAGAGCCATGGGGGTTTAGGATGTATATGATTTATGGCATCAATGTGGGATTTATACTTCACTACTAGGCCTATGAACAAATATGAGTTTTAAGACCCCTGGGCCTTTTGATAAATGGATTTTAGTTGATAGATTACGTGGTTGTCTTTTACTGGTAGAGGAGGGATGGGGCCATGATAGGTTCTGTTGGTGGTTCGAGAGACATTGATTGGTTTAGAGGAGCCTTAGAGAGTTTAGTTCCTGGGGACATTATTAGGAGGCCATATCAGACATGGCTAATATGGGTTGGGTATAGGTATCATACCTTATATTTTCAAAGCTAAAGATGGGCCTATGGGAGGTGAGATAGAGTGTATCCCCTTTGAGTGGGTGTGACATCAGTTTGGGCTAGTATAGGGTATCCTTCAAGATTTTATATGATATAGGAGGGAGGATGCAAAGTTTTATTTACCAAAGCTATAGGCACATGAGGAGGAGATTGATCATGAGGAGTTACATCTGAGAGATGGGGATGATGTAAGTTATAAAAACTATCTTTCCTAGTTTTAGGGGAGGTACATAGCCATTGATTTTGATATTAAAGAAGGGGATCAATGGTCAATGGATGTTGACCCAGCATAAGTACTAGCATAGAGGGATCCACAACCAATAATAGTGTTGGAAATAACACAAGCCTATATTATTATGTTATAGGGGTACATTTCCACTCTTCAAGGATAGATTACCACTTTTTAAGGCCAGTTGGGATTAGTGATAGTATAGAGAGATTAGACATAGGCATAGGTCACCATTTTATAGGGTCAAAGGACCACTTTATAAGGTTAGGTGGCTAGTTTATAGGGGTATATTATGTTAGTGATAGGAGAGTGGGATCAAGTGAGGACCTTGATTAGCTTGGTAATATATGATAAAGACTCTCTATGGTGAATAGGTGGGGTAGTGATGGCATCACCATGTTTTGTGATATAGGCTAGGTATCTAGTGGCCATTTAAGAGTTGAACTATTATGAGGGAATTATTTTAGCACAATGTCCTAATGAGCCATGACAGGGAGAGTAATAGATCAGATTGATAGGTGGAGTAGTGATTTTAGCCCCAAGTTAGTGGGTGATGGTAGTGGGTTAGCTGACAGGGCCTCCACTAGTGATAGGTGTGGATGGGGCCAGTAACAGTGGTGCAGGTGCTCTTGGGTTGTGATACATATATGCTAGAATTTTGTTTATTATTTTGATACCATCCTACATGCCAAAGATGTGAGAAGTATTTATGAGTTATGTGTGTTTCATGTATAAAACACATTTTGATTATATATATATATATATATATGTATATGTGTGTGTGTATATATATATATATATGTATATATATATATATGTATATGTATATATATATATAGATGTATGTGTGTGTGTGTGTGTACACACACACACACACACACATATTATATGATGTTTTAGATATATGGAGATGTTTTATTGGTTTTATATTTAGATGAGATGGATTTTTATGTCTTGATGAGATGTTGAATATGAGTGATGATGTTTTTAGATGGTATAGATGATTATGATGGTGTAGTTATGCATATTTATTTTAATGTAATGTTATTGATTATGGATTATAGATTATGGATTTTATGTTAGTGGGTGATGGTAGTGGGTCAGGTGATAGGGCCTCCACTAGTGATAGCTGTGGATGGGGCCAGTAACAGTGGTGTAGGTGGTCTTGGGTTGTGATACATATATGCTAGAATTTTGTTTATTATTTTGATACCATCTTGCATGCCAAAGATGTGAGATGTATTTATGAGTTATGTGTGTTTCATGTATAAAACACATTTTGATTATGTGTGTGTGTGTGTGTGTGTGTGTGTGTGTGTGTGTACATATATATATACATACATATATATACATATATATATACATATACATATATATATATGTATATATATATATATGTATGTATATATATATGTACACACACACACACACATATATTATATGATGTTTTAGATATATGGATATGTTTTATTGGTTTTATATTTAGATAAGATGGATTTTTATGTCTTGATGAGATGTTGAATATGAGTGATGATGTTTTTAGATGGTATAGATGATTATTATGGTGTAGTTATGCATATTTATTTTAATGTAATGTTATTGATTATGGATTATGGATTATAGATTTTGTTTAAGATTTATTACTTGATTGATAAGGAGTATGATTATTTGGTCATTAATGATACTTTTTTGCATAATAGTAATGTTGATGAGTAGGTTTATGGGATAGTGTGAATGTAATGCTTGATTAATGGTTGTTGGGTTGGTATAGGTAAAGGAAACATTCACATCCACATTTTGGATAAGAAAGTGGGTAGTGATCTACTAGTGAGAAATGAACAATAGGAATCCATAGTTGGAATGTTTTAGTGAACACAAACTAATCAAATGCATTGTATCAGTGTGTTTTATTGAGAAAACAGGTATCTTGACCACTTCATGCCAAGTAAGCTCATAATCCCTTAGGTTCATTGGGGATGTAGGTGATAGTTAGGGATGCAAACCACTGGGTAGATAAAAATGGAATTATAGGTAGTAGAGTGATTGGCTTCTCTATAGGTGACCAAAGAACCCTAGCAGATCAGTCCATGCCATTGGCATGCCATTTAATAATGTGTAGCATCATCAATGTAATAAGTCTTATTACGCTATAAAATTTGATTAAAACTTAATTAGATATTAAGTAGACTAATTGATGTGGGAAGTCTACATTCATTCACATTAAGAGTTGATTGTGGCTTATTGATTTTGGATTTTGCTTTATCACTTTTGCATTACAAGTTGTTAAAGTTGATCAATACAGGAAGCTTCTAATGAATATGTTTTTATCCATCCTTCAAGGGAGTGGTCTAATATTTTATTATGGCATAGATATCCTTTGAGGGAGTAGTCTTCTTTAAGCAAATTTTTATTTGATGTGGTAGATGTCCTTCAAGGGAACAATTTTTTATTTATTTTTAAAGTATTGATATATTTTAGACTAACAATAGGCATGTACAAGTTTATTTGTGTATTAAAGGTCTACCCATGTAAAATAAGGACTTAGACATGGAAGGTTATAGAAAGGGGTTTTGATAAATAACTAACCATGGGATTCCATCTATGAAAAGGATGAAAAGTATCAATGAGAACCATCCTATGGGTAGAGCTAGGGTGCCCATATTTAGGATTAGGCTATTAATATGATGGATGAATCACATGTCTTTGTATAATCAATTGATCTCAAAAGAGATAGAAAAGAAGGTTAATGAACTGAGGGATGAGCTTAAGTGAGACATGAAAGTGCATTTGAACCTTGATTTAATAATGAAAGATATGTAAATGTGAGGAATTAGTAGGTTTAGGTTTTGGCTTAGCTCCAAGAGAGGATAGGTAATAAACACCTTATTCATAATTATGGGATATAATGTAGGGTCTTAACTAGTTAAAACCAAACTTTCCTTTCTTGGTCCTTTCCATTTTAGTGACATGTTGGTTTTCATTGAGGATGAGATCTCTGATGTTGAATTATCATGTTTTTAGATTTTTTTGCATGCTCATTTAATATTCTCTTGCTAAATGTGAAGGTGAT
Organism: Torreya grandis; assembly: GCA_037957365.1. Lineage (NCBI taxonomy): Eukaryota > Viridiplantae > Streptophyta > Pinopsida > Cupressales > Taxaceae > Torreya > Torreya grandis. The sequence continues at coordinate 1,904,616 of JARHVA010002725.1, read as the reverse complement.
TAAGGGTAATGAGGTGATGTTCATCAAAAATTTCTAAGCATGCTAAACATTCTTGATGATAGTCACTTTCAAAAAGAATCTCATATAAGGATATGCAAAGAGATGGAATTTAGACTTCAAGAGGTAGGACTACCTTAGCTTCAAAGATAAGATAAAAAGGTGTGGAACCTATAGCAAATTTGGATAGTAGTGAAATAAGCGCATAAATCAAATGGGATATGGAGATGCCAATCCTTACCTGAAGCACTGACTACCTTAGTGACCATTTTGATGAGGGTTTTGTTGGAAGCCTCGGCTTATCCATTGACTTGTGGAAGATAAGGTGAAGAGAAGCTTACGTTGATATCAAAAGTGTCACAAAGTCCTTCGACCTTTTTGTTTTTAAATGATTTATTATTATCAATTATGATTTTGAGAGGAACATCAAAGTGATAAATGATGTGGTGGTTGATAAAATAAATTATTTTTTAGATTTGATTGAGATTAACAGGATGGCTTCTACCCATTTGGTGAAATATCCATAGTGGTGATGATATATTGATGTCATTGTGAGGAATGTAGATTGATTTCTCAAATAATATTAATACCCCATTATGAAAAAGGCCAATATTCAGTTGATACTTAAAGACCATGAGGGGGTGAATGATGAAGGTTATCATATTCTTAACATTTGATGCATTTCTTGACATAGTCACAACAATCCTAATTGAGTGTGGGATAATAGTAACCTAGGTGAAGGATACATTTAGCAATGACTACAACAATAAAGTGCCCCCCATAGATGTTGTCATGTGCTTCTTTGATGGCATGAGAAACCTCATTGCTATTAAGGAAATAAAGTAAGATACTACCAAAGCCTCATTTATAATAATTCCCCATAATATTAAGTAATGAGAGGTGCTTTAAATGAAATATCTACAAGCATTTTTAGAAATATCTAAAGGGAGGATATTAATGTCAAGATAATCAAATATTTGATCATACCAAATGTTAGAAGATGATGTTTCTATTTGGTAAATGGTAGGAAGATCAAGATTGAGGTAGGATGGTGTGATGAAATGGTGGACGGTGACAAATAGTTTAGAATGGGCACGTTGAGATGTAATTTGGGACATAAGGGAAGTCATTGTGTCTACAAATTTATTAGTAGAATGAGGGATTGATTAGATGATATAATGATCAAATGATGCTAATAGTTTGTCAATAAGCTAGTTACATTTTTTGCATTGATAGGCTCCTATGACTTGGTTAATGATGAGTTGAGAGTCTCCAAAGATGCTAATGGTTTTGATTCTCAAAGCTAGAGTGGTTTGAAGACCTATGACTAAGGCCTCATATTTAGCTATATTATTGGTGAATTCAAAGTTGAGTTTGTAGGAATAAGGATTATGCTGGAACCTCCACCATTTTGACATTTAGATCCATCAAAATACATAGTAATCTGGTAGGTGGGTTCTTTTCAAGAAAGGGTAGCTATAGACTAATCTAGAAAGGTAAGAAGGGGAGTTTGATTATCAGGGAGTGGATCTTTAGCTAGTTAGTCCACAATCACCTACCCTTTAATGGACTTTTGTGGAAGAAACTCAAGACTAAACTCTAATTATAACATGAGCCACCTGGCCATATGTTAGTTGTGATATGGCCTGGAGTGCATATACTTGAGGGGATCAATATTAGTAATGACATAAGTATTGTGGTTCAAAAGATAGTGATGAATTTTAGAGGTGAAAAAAACTAAGGCAAAGTAATTTTTTTCCAGATGGGTATATCAAGTTTCATATTCAATGAGAGTATGAGTAATGTAATAAATGACTTGCTCTTTATTTTGGTCATCACGATGAGTGAGCATGGCCCCCAGGGAATGATCAATGGTAGATATATATAGATAAAAAGGTTGATCTTCTTTTATGGGAATAAGGAATAATGGAGAGAGAAGATATTCCTTAATTGTATTGATGTCTTATTGACATTCTTTAGTCCATTTAAAGGAGGTGCCTTTTTAAGGAGGTGGTGAAAAGGTTGATAATGATCAGATAGCTAGGAGATAAAGTGGCAAATTGATTAAAGTTTGCCTTGTAGGCTATGAAGTTTTTTTAGGTTAGTAGGGGGAATTTATAGAATGGCTTGGACTTTTATGGGGTCTATCTCTACTTTGTAGAAGGAAACAATAAAGCCTAGAAGTTTTCCTAATAACACCACAAAGATACATTTTTTTATGTTGACCCTGACATGATAATGTATAGGTATTTTGAAGATAATAGTGAGAGAAGTGAGGTGATCTTGGTAGTGTTTGGGTTTACCAATCAGATCATCAACATAATCCTCAACTATTTTATGGATGAGGTCATGAAAAATGTAAGTCAAGGCTTGCTGATAAGTGACTCCCACATTCATTATGCCAAAGGGCATGACATGATAGCAAAAAGTTCCCCATGGGGTGATAAATGATTTTTTATTTTGATTTTATAGGGAAATCAAGATTTGGTTGTATCCTAAAAATCCATTCATAAGGGATAACATTTCATGGCCAATAGTGAGATCTATAAATTGGTCTATGTTAGGTAGGGGAAAGTCATCTTTGGGTATGTAAGGTTAAGATCATAGAAATCCACACAAAGGTAGAGTCCACTAGTGGGTTTAGTGATAAGAATTATATTGGATAACCATTGTGGATAGTCAGTGGATTGAATGATGTTGATGGATAGAAGGCATTAAAGTTTTTATGTGATGATATAAGCTATGTGAGGTTGCATATGAGAAAGATTTTGTTGAATGGGCTTAACTTTGGGATAGGTAAAAATTTTATGAAGAGTGATAAAAAGGTCAATGTTGAGCATATCCTAATAGGACCAAGCAAATGTTATGCTATGGTCATAAAGAAAATATTGATAGTCTCATTGTTATTCAAGGGTTAAGGATTGACTAATATTGATAATACGAGGTCCTCTTAAGTGCCCAAATTAACTTCTATGATCAATTTATTTAGCATTATTTGGTTTTCAAGAGGGTGGGATTTTTGAAGATAAGACTCCCCCACACCTAGATAGGTAAGAATAGAATTATCATCTTGACATTGGATATTGTTAATGTTGGGTGAGTCATGTGTAATCATTTTAGGGTGGATAAGAGGAATGGTTTTGGTTTGGCCTTCCTGTTGATAAGTTAGGGGACCTAAACTGATGGTGTTGATTAAAAAAAAAGTTAGGTTAGATGATGTTGATGTCTTCAAATGGATTTGTTGAGGGTAGAGGTTCTTCAAACTAGAAAAGTGAGGTTGATAAGGGTAAAATTTCCTCAAATGGGAGAGGTGAGGTTGGAGTTTATCCAAATGGGAGAGGTGAGATTGGTGAGGTTGGAAGTTATCTAAATGGGAGAGGTGGGATTGATGTTGGTAATATGGGTTCTTCTAGGGGAACATACCCTAAGCCAAAGAATGCATGATTTTTTTGGGTTTTGACAATGCGAAGTTCAAGGGATGCTTGTTCATAGAGGCCAAAACTAAACCCTTTCCAAATGCACTGATGAAGGTATGTTTAGGCAAAGGCTAGGTTGCTAAGATAAGAAAAGTTGGAAGTGAATGGATGGATATAAGGCATGGTGGTAAGACCAAGAAGTGGTTTATCAAGTCCTTCATAGACAAAATATGTTGTATTATTGAGAAGTCTAAAGGGCATGAGGGTGTCAATATTAGGATCATATGATGGATCATTTTAAAGGTTCCCAAATTCATGTGGAGATGGGAAAGTGTCTAAAGATAAAAGTTTATATCCCCCCAATGCAAGACTCTAAAACATTAATTTCAAGGGGTGTTCGACCAGGATTTGTGATGAAGGAATAATTGAACTAGTGGATGCTTCATCATTATTGAATATATAAGTGTTGGAAAGTTTGATTGACATGGTGGCTTGGATAGAGATTTGTTTTGAAGAGTATGAAGGTGGAATAAGAACATTATTGGGCTGATATGTCATAATACAAGAAGCAAAGGGACTTGGATCAATTTTGATTGTAATGACTTATCCCTTATGTTCAAATTTGACACATCAATGAAGGGTAGAAGGGATGCATCCCATGGTATGAATCCAAGGGTTACTAAGTAACACATTATATTTAAATTCACCATCTACAACATAAAATAGTTTAAGGCCCCAAACAAATGTGAAGAACAACTATTCCTAGAGTGGTGGCCAAGGTATCATTGAATGATCGAAGGACTATCAAGCTCTTTGACATGATGTTTTTAGGTAGTTATAGTTGATCATAGGAATGGGAGGAGATGATATTGATACTTTATCCCCATCAATCATAACTCTTTTGACATTTGTATGATTGATGGATGATGTTATAAAAAGAGGGGGATCAAGGTATTCACTATGATATGCTAGAATTTTAAATTCTTGAAAGGTGACCATGGTATCATGTTGGATAGCTCTGATCAAAGATGTAATATTTTGAGGATCATCTGGTTGAACCTCTATAGAATGCATTACTTCGATTAAAGCTTGATGATGTTGAGGTGAGGTGATAATTAATTCATAAAGACTCATTTTGACTAGCATTTGGTGAGGTTATTTGAACACTAGGCATTGAACAAATGGAGATGCATTGGAAGATGAAGGGGCTCCAAAAATGGACACTTTAGGATTGGATGTTTATGAGGGTGAAGGTGAAGGTATAGTTATTTAGGTTTGGTTGGCTGTCATGGGAGTTGAAGGGTAAGACCAAGGAATGGTTTCCTTGGCTTTGAAATTTTCATTCTATTGGACTTCTTTAACCTTATCCTTTTTTTGGACTTGAGACCAAGTGACCATATGAATAGTATGGATAAGTATACTAATTGCTTACTTCAGTTCCTCTATTTCACTCCTTGGTGGGAGTAGAGAAGTAAATGATTGGTAGGTAGATTGAATAGGTTGTAAAAGAGGCAAGGGGATTAAATAAGGTTCATATAATAGATCATCCTCCTCTAAAAGGCCATTAATAATAGTTTGGAGAGCTTTATATTTATTGGTATCATGCCTAGGGGTCCTATGGTTAATATTAATTAGATTGTCATTGAATCAGGTTGGCTTTTGGTGAGTGGGGTCAAAAGGCTTGATTGTTGATAAGCTAATAGTAGAAGATTGTATGAGCCTTTGTAAAATAGTTGTATAGGATTATGATAAAGATTTTGGAGGTGGTGGAGTTTGTATTTTTGGTGTATGAACCTTATTGGGTAAAGACTTATTGATATGAGGTATGGTTGGTGGATTGAGCTTGGCTAGTAGTTTAGAAAGAATTGGCTTAGTTATAATTGGTTTAGGAATTGGGGATCTAGATGATGAGGATTTAATAGATGGGAAAGTGGATGGAAAAAGGTTGGTAAGTAATGATGATGAACTAGGAGATGGGATTTTTATAGGGGAAGAAAGTGGAGATGATTTTTAGGTGAAGAGTAAGTAATGGGAATGGTGGAAGTATGTGGTCCTAAAATAGAAGGTAAAGGTGAAGGAGTTGGTATGGTCCTTCCTTGAGGTTGTGTTGTAGGGAATCCTTCCTTTTTAATGGGCTTAATTGGATTAGGTCTTAGTTGGGTTGATGTGGTTAAATACAATCTCAAAGGAGGGTGAATAGGATTGGACATGTGAAGGATCCCCAAGTTCTTGATTGGATTTATAAAAGAAGCATTGGGTGATTTGAAAATTTTATATGGGGGTAATTGATATGGTTACATGGTGAATTTAGGAGGGTTAGTTTATGGATTTTTAGCAATAGGATTGAGAGTGGAGTCCACTAAAGTAGAAGGTTTGATTTTATTTTGATACAAACTGGGCGAGAAGAAGCATCTATCAAAATTAGGTTAGGAGGTAAATTCCAAGATTTGAACTAGTTGAGAAAAAGGTTTATAAATGGGTTTTGTTCCTTGATCATTAGTTTGAAATATCAAGGGAAGAAGAATGAGTGGTTTTAGTGTTGCTACCTTTGGTGGAAGGTTCCAAAGGTAATGATTGGGTAGGTAGGGGTATTGTCTCTTGGGAAATGGTTTCCAAGCAAGGTATGGATAATTATATAATTAGTATGGTAAGATTAATGGTTTCAAGAGGAAGGGTTGGTATATTTTTTTTCTTGGTTTTATTGTCCAATTGAAGTAGATGGTTCTTTTATTTGGTCTGGAGGAGTGGATGAAATGGTCGATGTAGTGGTTATCTCCTTGGGTATTTCCATCATAGGAGAGGTAAATGGAACCATGGTTTCATCCAAAGAAGTGGAAGGTATATCTACTTCTTGGGAATCTAAAGAAATAGGTGGTGGGTTGTTTTCCTCTATTTGGGTGATAGAGGTGATGACCTTTTCAGTAGTGGTTACATTACTAATGACATTAATTACATGTGCCTCATGTGAGTTAGGGATTCAAGTTGGATTTCATGGTGTTAGGTTGAAGGTGGATGATTTGAGAATGGTTTTTGAAAAAAACAAGAGATTTGTTGGAAGGAGCATTTGGGTTATCAAACATAAGCTTCCCTTTATCAATTATATCTTTGATGATGTTCTTAAAGGTATTACATCTATCGATATCATGTCCAACAACTTGATGATAGTCACAATCATCATTCTCATTATACCACCTGAGAAGGGGGTGAGAAGTATCAAATTATTGAGGGGGATTAATGGGTATAATTTGGATTAGATTATATTTAAGTAGTTTTTCCAACACTAATGCATAGGATTCCATAATCATGGTAAATGGTTTTTAAGGATCCCAATTTTTGGTATGGTTTTGATGATTAGAAGGATTGTTGGTTTGAGGTGTTTGGTTGACAGTTGAAGGAGGTGTGGTTTTGAGAATAACTGAGTATGTTGAAGCTTTTTCTTTAGAACTAGTTGGGCTTGTTGTTTTGGTAGAGGATGACTTAGTGGATTTTAAATTAGAATTTTTATTTCAAAGCTTCAACTTCCCTTCATTGATAGCATAGTTTTATAATTTGTGGGCCATAGTGAATGCTTCATCAAAGGTCCTAAAGGTTTGGAATTGGAGAGTTGAAGTAATGTGTTTAGTACACCCCTAAGAGAATAATTTGTTTAATTTGGGTTGGGGTAATGGGAAAGGGAATTGATTAATGAGGCCCCTCCTTCTGGCAATGAAATCAAAAATGGATGCATCCTCAAATTTTTTGATGGAATATAGGTCAGCAATGGAAACCTTTTTAGATATGTTTACTGAAAAGTGTTCTAAAATGGATTGTGCCAATTAAGAAAAAGAAAATATATAATGAGTGTGAAGGGCACTATACCAATCAAGGGTGGCCCTAGATAATGACATGGGAAATGTTTAGAGGAGGAGAGCATCATTATAAGTGATTAAGTAGAAATCATAATAGAAAGCTCTTAAGTGCTATCAAGGATCCTCTTTACCTTAGAATTTAGAAAATTTGGGTAATTCCCATTGAAAATGATAAGCATGGATGGACATGGAGGAGTGGATAGGCTCATTAAAAATTTGGTCATAAGATAAAATATTGGTTGAGGTAGAGATGGATGACTCCAAACTAGTCATTTTATCCATGAGCATTTTTATTAGATTGGGTTGCGGTTTAGAAGCCACATAATTAAGATGTATATTTTTTTAGGATTGGATTATGACAATGCTTGAATAGGTAGTAGATGGTACTGAAGAAGCCATATACTAATAAGTGGTGGCAAGTGGTTGAGATGGTGGTACATAAGAACTACTTGGTATGAAAGGTTTGGTGGAGGTTGGTATGTATCATTGTGGGTTAGGGACATATTGGTAAGTTGTCATAGGCACTTTTTGAGGAAAGGATGTGGTTGATATGGTTGAGGAAGGAAGAAGTTGGGAAGATTGAGGTTCAGTAGTTACCATAGTGATTATTGGGGGAAGGTTTTGAGGTATGGAGAGAACTAGGTTTTGAAGTGGGACTGTGGTCAAGGGATTGGATATAACTAAAGGAAAGATAGGAGATGGAGTAGAATATAATGCCATAGTATATGAGGTGTAGGTGAATAATGGTAATGTTGAACCAACATGGGGTGTGACAGGAGGTGCTTGGTAAGGAAGGGGAGATTTCATTTGAGTTTGGGTGAATGGGATGTTGGAAGAGGCCTGAGTCAATGGTTGGGTTGAAGTGATACCTACCATGAGGTAGGATGGCATGCTAAGAGAATGATCAGAAGAAGGAACCAAAGCAGTGGGGTATGGTGAGGAAAGTATTGAGATAATATTGTAAAGCAACTAGACTATTGTCAAGAAAGGTAGTAAATTCTATATCTCCTTTATATATGGTTTGGAATTTGGAAGGAGAAGGTGGTTGAGGAGAATGGTGAGGTAAAGAATGAGGAGATTTATTAACATCTAAGGTATAATCCATGGATGATGAAGAAGGTGGTGGTTGGTTGTCTTGATTTCTCACTTGTTGTCTAGTTAAAACCATATGAGAAAATAGGGAATGTTATTATGATATGCACATCTCAAATAGAGATCAAACCCAAAAGAATTTCAAATCAATCAATACATACACTAAGAAGTGTCTTTAAGCCTTATTGTTACATTGAAATCACTTTGGATTATGCCTTAACGAGTGTGATAAGGAATGTTGTATTACAAAATAGGTACTAAAGAGCAAGTCTATGTATATTTTAAGGTTGTTAAGGCACTTGAAATGAATATCTATGTTGAAAATCAATATGTGGCTTGGTTGTGGGGCCTACCCCCTCATTTCACAATCCCATAGTGATAAGGGTGTCAGGTGCTTAGGTAAGATATACTAAGTCTAGAGTTTATAATCAATGAGAGAGCTGAGTTGGTTCTCCCCTTGGAGGTGAAACACAAGTGGGATAGTTGGGATGGGGTAAGGTTTCTACTAGAGATTGAAATATTGGTTAGTACTTATCTCAAGTTTTATTTTGATGTGTAAATTATTTTGGGGTTCAATCTTATGTGTGATAATAAGTGTGAATGCTATGATAAGATTATTATGTCTCCTAAGTTACTAGGTGAACTAAAATTAACAAGAAATCAATGAATGTAAATGGTTGATTTTTAATTCCAAAAATAATTGATTTAATTAGATGAAAAAACAATTAAGGAAGAAAGGGACATAGGGTCCCACCATGTGTGCCAAAATGTTTCAATTTATTTCCTTCATTTCTTAGTTTTGAAAGTAGATAAAAGAAAGTGAGTACTAGGATGTGTAGATAAATACCTAGTAGAATGTGCACATTGATGAGCAAATGAATTTGGAACTACTTTTTCATGATGGACTACCTATAATAAGACTTTACTAAACAAACTTGTTTGTTAGATAGGTATGAAGGGTGGACTGCCTAGCAGTGCTAGATCTAGGAAGTGAAAGATCCCTTGGATGGATATCAATCCACTCCCCTAATGATAGAAATGTTTTGAAAATAAAATTAGAATATAATAAACTGATATGAACATAAATGCTTATATGAAGAAATAAATCATGTACTTATTTGATGGGAAATGTTGTAATGGTAGGTCAACACCATGCACAAATACACCAAAGTTAGGTTCAAAGGGTCTAGGTAGGGTTTTCAGGTAGATCAAGAACAAAAACATGGATTTTATTAGATAAAAGGGGAGAAAATAATAATCTATTATTTTCCTAGATAGTGCCCATTCGCAGTCAGAGTGACTAGTGACAGTTGGGTATGACCAATGATAGTTAGGTAATTGATGATAGTTTGGGTAACCAAAAATAGTCATTGCCAACCAATGATGGTTGCCTGTAAACTTTAGTGATTTTTTAGATGGATGTGAAAATTAAATGGCTGAGGGATAGGATTTAGAGTGTGGATTATTGGATGAGGGGTGGTGTGCATGTGAATAGAATGAAATAGGAAATTATGATAAGGAAAGAAAAACACTAAAAATAAAAGAAGGATACCTAAGTGATTCTGAGTGAAAGATAGTTGAGGACATAAAGATAGTTGGGTAGCATAACAGTACTTGGACCTTCAATACGTACATGGATAGAGCTTCAAGATGCTAAATATCTGTATAAAGAAAACAAGAAAGCCTAGATGCATATTTTCTAGATACATAATTCTCCCAAGAGCCCTATATTTATAGCACAAAAATGCTAAATAAGGAGAGGGAATCTTGAGGGAAATTTGCTATGTTGGGAGGGAATGAAGTTGCCTATTTTTTTTAATATTTAAAAGCTAGTTTCAAATCAAGTTTTCATTCTAGAGGATGGTAATCTTAAACAAAGCTAGAAATTCTTTAATATGGTTAAATCAAGTTTATGACCCCAATCATCAATGGTTAGGGTCAACCATCGATGTTTACCATAATTAAAGACAGTCAAGGGGCCATGAGAAAATGGGTAAAAAGGTCATGATTTAATTAATGTGTTTAGGGAAGGGGTATTTATCATGATGAAGTTGTAAAAGATTGCTAGCAAACTTCGTGGTCTACTAGGCAAAGAGTCAATTAAGTGTCCACAGGTCAAGACAAGACTAAAGACTATCATGGTGTAATTTTTAGGTATCCACAAGATGAGGCCCTACGATAAATGGAAAGGTGGAGGGATGTAGGATTTTATCTTTTTGGCCTTTTCATATTTCTACTCCCTTGGTTAATTTAGGTTGGCACTTTGTTACTAGGTTCGATGAGGTAAGCTCCAACTCATAGTTGGGTGGTTAAGAATCTATGTAAGGAAGGTGCCAAGGTTCTTGGTTGGTTTGGTCAGCTTGGTTAAAGAAGGTGATTTGGTTAGATAGGGTTTAATTACCTTGGATGGCTTAGGAATTATTGGGTTGGTAGAAGTTGTTATTAGTTTGGTTGATAGAGTAGGAGTTTGGATAGTAAAAGTGATGGGTTAGTCTACTAAAGGTGTGGTTGGAGGTTCTTTCTTGGCAATATAAGGGATCTCCAATTATTCCCAAAAGGTGGCTTGATGCATGTCAGATTTGGAGACAAACTCTAACATTTAAAATGATCTAGAGAAGGGTTTGTATACTAGTTTGATTTCTTGGGTGGTGGACTTAAAGGATAGGCCCATAGGTTGAGATAGATGGATGGTAACCTCATCCTTATCCTTAATCAAAGGATGTAAGGTTTGAATGGGTAACTCCTTTGTGAGAGGTTTAGACATGGGGACTTCCTCTTTGGGGATAATATCTAAGGGGGTAGTAAGTTACTCGATGGTTAAGGGAAAATTTAAAAAGGGTGCTTGTTCTAGAATGTCAATCAAGGGAGGGGTTTATGGCTCCACTACCTTAATAAGTGGAGGAGGAGAAAGGCATGATTCCTTGGTTTCAGTCTCTAAAATAGGATAAGGTAACTCCACTACCTCAATAAGTGGAGAAAGTAAGGAACAAATAGGTTGGGTGGTAGGTTCTTTAGCAATGAACACACCAAGAACCATGTTAATAGTATGGGCATCATGAGAACACTCAACCATGTTTCTCTCATTCTTGGTAGGTGCATGATTGGGGAAAGTCTACCTAAATATGTTAAAGGCCTAGTTTTAAGGTGTGTTTGGGTTATCCAACATAAGCTCCCCCTTGTCAATGAGGGATTAGACAATGCTCTTGAAGGTATTACACTTACTAACATCATGTTTGATTACTTATTGGTAGGCACATAGATCATTATATTTGTACCAACTAGGTGTAAGATGAGAGGAATAAAATTGTTGAGGTGGTTTGATAGCAAGAAGTTGTATGATATTATCTTTTAATAAGTTATCCAAGATCAAAGTGTAGGATTCTCCAAGTGGAGTAAATTACTTTTATGTGTTCTAGTTTAGGTTTCTCATATTTTGTTTTGAGGAACTAGAGGAATTTATATGGTTGGTAGATGATGGGGAAGTAGTTTTGAGGACAACAATGTTCACAATGCCATTTATTTTGGTCATGGTGTTGGGTTGGTTGCTTAGTTTAGAGGATGAAGCTTCATTGGTTTTGTAGGTAGAGTTCTTGTTTTTCAATTTTAGCTTTCCTTCATCGATGGATCTATTCTCTAATTTACATACCATGGTGAAAGATTCATCAAAATTTTATAAAATTTCAACATGTAATGTGGAAGAGATGTGTTTGGCACATGCCCAAGCAAAGAATTCAATCAATTTAGGTTGGGGTAAATAAAAGGAGAGTTGGTTTATTAGGCTTCACCAATGAGATACAAAATTAGAAATAGATTTATCATCAAGATGCTAGATAGAGTAGAGGTTAGTGATGGAAACCTTCTTGGAGATATTTATTAAAAAGTGGTCAAAGAAAGTTTGATCTAGTTGGGTGAAAGAGAAGATGGAATGCTTGGTGAAGGAACTATAACAATCTAATGTTGGTCTTAACAAAGACATATAAAAAGTGTGGAGGAGGGAATCATCATAGGAAATCAAATAACATGAATGTGTAAATTCCCTAAGGTGATACTGGGGATCCTCCTTACACTAAAAATTTGGAGAATTCCCCATTGAGGAGGATATGTCCTGATAGGCATAGATGGGTGGATGGTATCAATATAAATCTGGTCATGGGATAGGAGATTGTGATCCCTAGAGGTGGTTGACTCTAGAGTTTTCATCTTGTCAATGAGCATCTTCATTAGGTCTATTTTGGGTGGTGCACCTAAAGGGTTATAAGGTGCATATTGTGGTTGGGGTTGAGTAACATATTGATAATTTTAAAAATGTTAGGAAGTTACCACATATGGGTAACTAGCCATAGGTGGTTGGGTTGAAGTCATATATGAATATGTGGTCACTAATGGTTGGGTAGATGGTATGTACTACTAAGTGGGCATGGGTGGTTGAGTCAAAGGTAAGGGATAAGTGGTAACCCTAATAGTGATAGGTAGTAATGTAGAAGGTATTGGTGTTATTACAATTTTAAGTGGAGTGGGGATAGCCAAAAGTATGGTAGTAATGGTGGTAGTGGGTAATCCAATAGTAATTGGGGTATGGGTAGATAAAGGTTAGGTGGTGGCCATGTTGGAAGAGTTGTTAGTTAGTCTAAGAGGTGTTTAGGTGTTATAAGGTTGAGCTAGTTGGTTCTACATGGTTGTGTTAGATGGGTTTCCAAGTGAGCTAGATGCCTTAGTAACTAATAGTTGAGTGGTAACAACTACAATAGAAGAGTTGCCTAAAAATACCAATGGCATGCCATATGGTAGATCAGTAGGTGGTGTTGAAATGGGTGTATGGTGAGCTAATATGATAAGATAATGTTTCAAGATTACCAAGTTATTATCCAAAAAGGTGGAAAAGTTTGGGTCACCTTGGGAGACTATCTGAGGCACACAAGAAGTGTCAGAATGATGAGGAGAACTCTCAGCATAAGATATACTCCATAGATAAAGAAGTCGAGGATACTAGATAATCTATATATGGGTCTTAACATGTTATGTCTCTTCATTATTGACAAGTACAAACCATATAAGTAGGATGAAGGAAAACATAAAGAATATTACAACTCAAATAGAAATAAAGTAATAAAATGAACAATAAAACCTAACACACACTAGATTACATTAGAATCCTATGGTTAATTTTAATCTCCCTTGTCCTTAAGGTATGACAATGTGTGATAGAATTTAGCTTGTAAATCATGTACTATAAAAGCAATCTATGATTAGTTTTAGGTTGTTTAGGTGCTCAAAAAGATATAAATTTGGAATCAATATATGGCTTGGTATTGGGGCCTACCCCCTCACTACACACATCACAATGATAAGGGTGTTGGTTTCTTAGCCAATATTTACTAATTTATAGAGTTTATACTCAAATAGATAGTTGATTTAGTTCTCCCCTTGGTAATTATCTCAAAGAAGGATCATTAGGAAAGGGTAAGGTGACTGCTAGAAAATGAAATCCTAATTAGGCCTTGTCTCAAGTTTGTTTGATGTTTAATTTATGAAGGTGGTTTGGTTTAGTGTGTGAAGTAAAAGTGATGCTATGATAAAATTACTATGTTTTAAGCTAAAGGTGAGATAAAATTAGATGCAAGCAATGTATGCACTTGATTTTAAACCCAAAAGAGATTTCAATTTCATTAATGAGTATAGATAAATAGAAAAGCATACAGATGCAAAGAGAAGAAAACCAAAGCAAAGACTCAAGGTCCCATCGAGTGTGCTAGAATGTTTTAGTGAATTTTAACTTATATTTTGAAAGGAAGAAGAAAAAACTAAATATCGGTATGGTTGAAAAACTTGTTTGGTTGTGTGCATGTTGAATCAAAAGATTATGAACAACTCCTCTTTAGCTTGGAAGGATGACCTGCAAATAAGATAATACTAAAGCAAATGGTTGGTTTGATAGATAGATGAGTGTATTGAATGTCATTAGATATATTCTAGAAGAAAGGGATTCCTTTAAGGATATAAATCCACACATTTTAAATAATTAAATTTATAAAATAAAATAAAAAGTAATTGAATTAATAATCTAAAGGTAATAAAATTAAACACAATATATGTTTGCTAAAGAAATAGACTATAAATGACTAATGTAGTAATAATCACATCAATACTAATGCTATATGCCTTGTGTCTATTTAGAAAAATTAGGCGAGGGTATATGAACAAGTAGGGACATAGGAAACTAGATTAGGTTGAGGGTAGGTAAGTGGAAATAACTTGTTATTTCCTACCATAGTGACCATTTATAGTTGATGTGATCATCAATAGTTAAGGTTACCATCAATGGTCAAGCTAACAATTAGTGGTTAGATAGACCTTTAGTGATTGAGATAATCATTAGTGGTTACTCTATGTAGGTTTGGGTTGGTAAATGGATGATTGATGGGATCATAAGGTCTAATTTTGAGAGGTGGATTTGTGCTAGGATAAATACAAAAGGAAAATAAAGTAATTAAATAATGAAAAACAAATACCAATATTAAATAAATTTGATAAATTTGTTGACTTGTTGGTGGATTCTAACATGATTTTAGTATAGTAACAGTAATTGGCACTTTGGTAGAGCTATGGTGGAAAGTTGGATCTCTAACCTGATAGATTGATTATTGATGATGATTGACCTAAAAGATAAAAGAACTCTAGATGCACAAGCTATTGATAATAGTTGCATATGTATTTCACCTTATTGATCCTCTCTTTTTATAGGCAAGGCAAGAGAGTTGCAATAAGATGTTAACTAGGCCCGCTAATTATAACTTGGTCATGCATAGATTTACACATGGATTTAGATGAGCTATTTTTAGAAATTCAAGGTAGGTGGTTAAGGATGTGTACGCTGACTGTTAGTGTTGAGGGTGACCATCACTGGTAATCTTGACCATTAGAAGTTGAGGGTGAAGGTTTAAAGTGGGTCAAATATAGGTTAAGTTAGTTGGGAAAACTAACCATGGGTTAGGCTTGATTATGGGTTGAATGGTCAGATTGGTCCCAAAGGGGTCCTAGGGAGGTCTAAGGGAATTTCAACATTCAAAATCATGATGTGAAGATTTTTGGTGTCCTATAAAATGTTTCAAATGAGTTCAAACATTTCTATTTCAACATTAATCTAGATTTTTGGATTGAACTCAAGCCACTAACGGATACTTCCTATAGGTACTAGTACGTGTAGGACTGTGTATGGTGGATTAGCTCTCACAACCAACCTTTAGCTCTTTGAAAATATTAATTTTATTTTTTCCACCTTGGGATACCTCTCAAAACCTCAAAACCTTCATGCATCATCAACTTGACTGATCAAGTACTTGGCTTTGCTTGACTATAGGTGGCAGTCACAAAGAGGTCTAATTATGCTTGTGTTAGTATTTTCATTCAATCAACCATGGATAATTGAGAATAAGATTTAAAAATGAAAACTAATCATTATTATTATTATGAGAGGTTAGAAACAACATATCTTCCTTATTTTGAAAACCAATGTAGGAAGGTAAGCCTCTATAAATGGTGAAACACTTTTTGTACACTGCAATGGAGTATTATACTAGCAAAATTAGGTGTTTTTGTTAAATTATTCACCTTAATACATATAAAAAATTATAAAAATATTTTGATAGAGATGTTCATGCCCTTGAAGATCACATACAACACTTGTCTTGCTTAGATCAATGTAAACAGAGAAGGAAAAATGAGGTGTTGGGGATGTGCAAGTAGTTTTGATAAGCCAACCTTCTTAATAATGGTTAATGAAGAATTATAAACAAAACCTATGACTATTATCATGAAATATAATTCCATAAATATTAATATCACTCACCAAAGGCATTTTCTCTAACTCACCTCCTTGAGTACGTACCAAATAAAGACCGGTTGACCTTTTTGACTTATTTAGGAGAGTGCTGGGAAAGAGAGGTTATTTTGGCTCATTTTCATACCTATAAAATCTTATAAATAATTTTATTTAACTATGTGGATTTTAATAGGCACTTTTTAATTCTTCCCACATGCTTAAACTATTGTATAGGCCATGCAATTTCCTAAAACCACGTGAAACTACCTGATTGTTTTTTAAAGACATTGCCCTATAGTTTTATAGTTTTAAAATGGTTTATAATATTATAAAATTTGGTATGTTTAATATATTATTTAAAAAAAATTTCTCCTATGCAAACCTTACTACTTCATTAAATGACTCAAAATATGACCTTAGAATGACTAAGGACCGACTAAGACAAATATGACAAAGATAAAACATAATGTTGACATTATTAAGACCTTGGTACACATTTTACAGCATATTAAACCCTATGACAAGTTTGAAATATAAATGGGGTTGAGATAATTTTACTTGGGGTCAAATTAGTCAACATTTTGGCAATTTCCTATGGGTGGCATGCCAACTATGCCAAAGACCAATAGCCTTTTCCTATCCATTGGGATATGGAGTCACATATACAATGTAATTAGCACTGATAATCCTTTGAAAATAAAATAAATTGGAACACACACATCAAAAAACAAATACACAAGACAATAAAATAAGGCACATAAGACAAGACAAAAAAATAAACAAACTTGTGGTCTCGTGAGCACTTAGGGGAAACAAAAACTAACTTATGCATAAACTAACCTAGATATAACTCTTCCTCATAGATAAAAGGGAAATATTTAACCATTATTTTCTCCATGAATTGAATTAATGAATGAGGAGTATTTCCATTTTGGATTTATCATTTGTATCTTCAATTCCTTCATGATGTTTTCCAATCTCATTGGCATGATCCTCAATGCAATAATGATAGATTAAAACATATCACCTATGAGGGTGGAATACTTTTCACTTAAATAACCTTAACCTTATCATGAGACTCCTTAGTTATAACTTGATTCAATGATGTCTCCACAAAGCACATCTCCTTGACCTCTATGGTATTTTCAATGTAATTATATTGATCACCAACTACAAGTTCCTCAAGCTCATTAAGGAGATTTGTATAATAAATACAATATTGGTCATTATTCTCCATAAGGACATATTTATCCTTCTCCTTATGCACTTGACCTTGAAATTTCCAAATTTATTCAAGTTCTTGTAAAATACTCATTTTCTACTATCAATCATCCTTGATCTCTTTTGTTTTGAGAACCTCTGCCTCTTAAACTTCATCTTTTTGGTCGTTGATAACTTGATTAACTTTAAATATAAGTTAAACTTCAACAAGTTGGTATGGCATAAGATATTCTTTTGAGATCACACCATTAAGAGGTAAGACAACTTCAAGAGTATCTTCTAACTAACTAATGGGGTGTGTAGTCTTTTAAAGGCCTTAACACTCATCACATTTGTCATTGAACCTCTACCACATGTCATATTGTATCATGAAGTGAACAAAAAATTATTCTTAAATGGTATATTGAGATTAAAGTTCTTGATCATGCTCATGAACATCAACCATCTTAGCAAATGTAGAGTCCTTCTCAAACACCTCTTCTTTCGTGTCTTGACTACACTCTTTGTGGATAGATGCAACATGACCTTCAACATCTTTCTCTTCACTTAATAAGGTTTAATTACACTTTTTTTCACCAAGGGGAGTCCCTATGGTGATTTATTCATCATATATGCTCATGACATCTTCTTGATCAGCTATAACTTGAGCTTGATCTTATTCACTAGTCTCCCATAGGATAGGTTAGCCTTCAAGAAATTATGAGGTGGGAGGATTATGGATAGGCTCATGGGTTAGAGAGGGAGTATGAGATGTGATGGAGGGATCATGAATGGGCTTGGGAATGAAAACTTATTGAATGAATTTATAGGTAAATGAAAATTTATATTGGTCCATAGGAGAGACACTCTTTAATAAGATTTTCACTTTCCTCATAGCCTTATTATGGATATTAAATAGCTTTAGGCTCATTTTCAAGGTATCAATTTTATCACATTTTTAGTCTATCTATTGAGCATTAGATACAAGTTTTTTTTCCAAGTTTAAATATTCATTGATATCATATTAGGTTTCCTCTTTCATATTTCCATTTACTTTTGAACTAAATCTCTCAATGACTCTATGAGATTATTAGGGAGCACATAAAACTCTTCATCCCATGTTCTCATATCTTCTTCATTATCTAGTAGACTTGGCATGAGTGATAATAAAAATTTGGCATGAAATGGGTTGAAGTAGGAGGAGGAGGGTAATAGTTGGGATTATGGTGAGCTTTAATTTGTTGAATTAGTTATCTATATTATGCATATAGGAATTCATATATTGTTTTAAAATATCTTTATTTCCAATCAATGGGATCATCTGATTCCTCATAACAAGGCTAATGGGAATCATGTTGAGATGGATAGGGAGACACTTCTTGAAATTATTCTTGATATTATTTTTCATATAACTTCCCATAAAAAATTTCAAGAACATCATTTTTATATGGACGAGGAATAGAGTGAGCATATGACTGATATGGTTGATAGGAATGATAAAAACCTTGATAGGGTGGTTAAGGGATATAACATGGGTCATAATA
Source organism: Torreya grandis (assembly GCA_037957365.1). Taxonomy (NCBI): domain Eukaryota; kingdom Viridiplantae; phylum Streptophyta; class Pinopsida; order Cupressales; family Taxaceae; genus Torreya; species Torreya grandis. The sequence goes on along the minus strand of JARHVA010002725.1, from coordinate 1,885,700 downwards.
AGGTTGATATGGAGGTTCATAGTGGGTTTTCTCAAAAAAACCATCAATATCAACTTCATGAGTCAAATGAAATACTATAATTGATAAAAATATTCTATAATAGATACCTAGGCTACTTAAAACTAGATGATGCATTCAGAGTTATCATTGGTTTTTGATTGCATGCTTCTATAAAATGATAGTAGGAAGAACATACTAACAATTATTATACTATTTTAGACCTTGGTACGACCATTCATGCCAAAAATAATATCATCAAATCTTTCACCCTATGATAGGTTTTTTAAGCATACTCAAATATTTTGGCAACATGGGATTAACTTTAGGCCTTTGGGCTACCTATAACAAAATTAAACCTCTAGGTTTAAGTGTTAACTCCATAGATTGATATTTGTAGATAATCACCTACACTACTTTTTTGATTGAATTAAAATGGATATAATGAAACATGTAAATACAATAATCTAATTATTTGACACACCATAATTATATCCACTATACTATAATACAAGTGCACTATGAAACATGATTCACAAACACTAGTATCAACATCCTAGATTGCTCTAAAATAAGTATTTCAAACATAGAAGTGATATGCATTATGATACTCAAAGTGAGTGAAGAAGAGGTAATTTTACATACACTAAGGCTACTCATTATACTTATATATATACAAATACACTAGCTACAATATATGTGACCTAATAGAGGGAGAATTACTTGCATCAAACATGGAAGAGTGAATAGAATTTAAGGATAGATACTCACCACTTGTCATTATACTACACACCACTTAACACAATCATAAAATAATCTTATGAACTCAACAGTATATTTAAAATATTTATTTCAAAGGAAAATATAGTATTAAAAATAGCAAGGCTTCACTAAACTAGGTGTGTACTTTTCTATACACCTAAAAAAGCTTGCATTTGTAGAACACGTGAGAAGAGATAGAAGAAAAGAAGTGAAAAGGTCACAAGGACAAGTGAAAAACTATGAGATACATTTAAATTATATGATAATGGAGTGGATAATATACCATGAATGTCTTCTTGGATAAGTGTCCATTTAAATCATGAAAAACTCCACAAATTGGTGTAGAGACCTCAAATAGCCATGTTGAAATTGCTTTCATGATGAAGCATCTCTTGACTAATTTAAACTATAGTAGGAAATATTGACACATATGCAATACCTTAGGGAGGTTGGAAATAATATATGATAGTAATCAGATACTTACCTAACTACCAACCTTCCTCTTGATATTTTTGCTTACTTTCTAATAGTCACTCACTAACCCTTCTAAACTTGTCTTCACATTTGTCATTAAGGTGACTATCAATTACTTAAGGAAATAAATGGAAGAGGTGTTAGGATGCCTTTTTATAACCCCTTATCCTTCCACACCATCAAAATACCTCAAAAAGATCCACAATTAGACTTGTCATCTTCTCACTAAGTAGTCACTTGTCATCTTCATTATCTATCTAAGACTGCCTATAGTGAATTATGTAGCATAGGTACTTTTGAGTTTAACTAAGGTGAGAGGAAAGCATAAAGAGCTATAATAAGTCCCTATATACCTACTTTAATATCTTTCATTCACCAAATCTCCTTTATATCTAAAAAATAACTCAAATCCTACAAGAAACTCAGATTTTACCATGTATGTACAAGTGATACTATGGATAAAATAGGTGTCATGGAGCTTGGGTGGTTGATTGACATGTCTAGATCACTTTCATTTGAATTTTACTACCTTTCAACTAATATCGCACCATATCTTTCTGATCAAGTCCTAACTAGGGTCTTGAGAGGGTTTTTAGTGATTTGGACTATTAATAATTATTCATAGAATCTTGACATCTAAATTTAAAATCAATTATATAATTCTTAAGTTAATGGACATAAAAACTACCATTAGCTACTTTAGGAACCATGCAATGTGTCTGTATAGGTATGAGCATTTTAAAATTGCCTATCAAACTTTCTCCTACATTATAGGTACCCTTATCATGGTTTAAGGTCAAATTGACCATTCTATATTGTTATTATAAAAATAAATGTTTCAAACTCATCTTTAAATCCCTCTTGAAGGCTCTCAACTAGATTAAAAGGACCATGTGGTCATAAAAGTGAAACTAGGTACTTGTAAGGTTTAGACCTAGTTCCAAGCCTAATAGACCTAACTATGTTTTTGCATACATGACCATCTCTAAATGTATTAATGGTTATAATTATTTATATAATTTTTCCCCCATTTAATTAAAATTTGGGAACCATCTCACAATTCCTCAAGACTTATACCATTTCACCTTTCTTCATCTGAGCACCCTACTTGTAGTTTCATCATGATTGGGAGTACCCTTTGCTAAGATAAAATAGAGGGTACTTACCATATTTAAATAGATTTAATTATATTATATATGTATATAATATTTATTTATGACACCATATACAAAACTTCATTGTTAGATCACATCCATATACCTCTCAATTATCACAAACTCTTAAGACTATCTTATAATGTTGACTAAGTGTAGGAATTGATTGAGTTTTAAGAAACTTCAAGATTGTGACTATAGGTTGGTATTAATATTATGTTTCCTCTACATAATTAAAATAAATAATGTGGAAAAATAATTCTAAAATTTACTTCTATATGTTCATTCCATTCTATACCTTCATATGCCAATCAAATCTTTATTTCTCCATTTGCATGAGTTAGTTCATAGACTGTGTTGACTATAGATACTCAATAAATTATGATTCTCTAATGTTCATGTTTAGTAATTGTGTTTAATTCCTATGTTATTAATTTATTCCTTAAGATCATTTCATAGTTGAATATACTCAACTCTTACCCTAAGGATGTTCTCACATTTAAACTATGTCCCTTCACTAGCATGAATTAGTCTACCTACATATGTTAACTATGCATCATGTAGATGTACATTAGGTAGAGTTTTAAAAGCTCATTTAGGTACTCATATACATGTAACTACAATGTTTAATTAGGAAATTTCACACTTATGTGATTTCATCTCATGATTTAAGACCAAGTTCCATTCTCTCATTATCAATGCATCATGTGTTAGTGTTGCACTTCAAGGTTCATTTTTGGTATTTTTGAAATTGTAGTTATTGAAAATATATATATATATATATTTTAAACCTAAATTAATTGTAAAATTATTTGAATTATCATATCTTGATTAAAAAAATTGCTATTCTCATGTCAAGACATTACTCTAGATTGGGATACATGAGAGAAACCACTAGACCTATGCAAAATTCAAGGAACTTCACCATGGGATGTCATATCATAGGAGAAAAAAAATTTTAGACACTAAAATTACATCACACACATGTGTGAATCCTTGTGTCAAAACCCCCCTTGATCCCCTTTTCAATAATAAAAAGTATCCATCCTAACCCATGATTTTACCCCTCAGACATTTAGTTAATTTAAAATATTTAATTAAGTTAATTAAAAACCCTTTATGCCACCTTACCTAGCCACCTCATCCAAAGACTAATTCTCACTTGATGGGTCACCTCAAGACTTAGTCCACTTATCTTAACTACCCATGACTTATTCTCACCTCAAAAATAAATTCCTAACCAACTATGTCCTTCTTAACTTCTTATTTCATCTATTTTGTAATGAATACCACACTTAGGACAAGAAATAATAGAAAATATGCTAAAGATAGTACTTTTACCTATTCTCATGCCATTGATGTCAATAAACCCATAGATTATGTCAGTGAGATCACTGACATTGATTATATAAGCCAAACTCCAAAATAATGTTTAGGTCAGTAAAAATTAAGAAAACTCATTCTTATTTTCATACAAGATTTTAGCATTCAGATTTTGACATCTTGGCTTAATTTTATCTTGCATAAGTTAATCTAGATCAAAAACCAAGATCTTGAGAACTAGTAGCACCCACTTTCCTTTCTATTCAAGATATTGATTAGGTAATCCTAATAGGATCCATCCATTTAACACTTATCATTTAGTTACCTATGTAGCTAAGTACATCACTTATTATGTAAGTCTTTAAGTAGTTACTTTGTAATCACTTTATATATACTATTTATTTATTTACACTTTCTTGACCGAACCCCTGTGAAGGAGTTAAAAATATTCCCCACTTGTTTCCCCTTATTCTAACACACTAAACCTTTGACTAGATCTATCCAAACAATACTCTCTCTCTCTCTCTCTCTCTCTCTCTCTCTCTCTCTCTCTCTCTCTCTCTCTCTCTCTCTCTCTCTCTCTCTCTCTCTCTCAAAACTCTCCCCTAACCTAACCAAAACCATTTCCTAGACCCATACAAGCCTTCTACAATCTCCTAAACAATTATTTTCCTGATCAACATTGGCTACTCAATCAATATCAATCACCTTCCTCACTGACCTCAATAGCCTAATTGATATCATCCACACTTGAAAAAAAACCTTAGCAACCTAACTAATGTTAGAAACTATGGATTTATAGTAACCCTTTTAAGACCTACCCAAATAACTTCCAAATACAAACTGAATATACCACCCACACTTTGTTACTTTTTACTGCACTCGAGTTATGAATAATAGTAACATTATCTATCTTTTACTCTCTCTTTTCCTCTCTCCTATTTATTCATTACTCTTTTGTCTCTCAAAAGTGGACTGTTATCTCTAAAGAATTTTGACACTTCCTAAAACAATCACATAGTTTGGTAGCCCACTCATATATCTACTAATAGACATTTTGTGGTAGTGATTTCTTACTTACATGTAGTCCTCCCCAACTAAAGAGGAGTGCTCACAAAATTTGGATATAATGCACAGACTAATCTATGTTCATTCTAATCACTTATCCCTATCCTTCTTTTTTTTTGCTTTAGACTTGAAATAGACAAATTTTAGTGAAACATTTTTGGCAAGTCCAGTGGGACCCTGGAGTTTTCCTTGGGTTCATTGCTTGTTTTAAGCATTCATATAGGTGAATTATAGTGAAATTTTCATTTCTTTTAATTTTTCCTTATTTTCTCCCTTAAATTAAAATAATTCAACATTTTATTTTTGACTTAAGGGAAATAAACTAAAATTTCTCCTTCCTTGCCACTCTTCTTTGCTCTTTGCCTCTAAAAGCAATTTATCATTTTTATTACAAGTTAAAATAATATATTCTTTATTTATTTCTTACATGAATATTAGGATAGTGAAGTTCATTATCTACTCCTATTTCATGATTATTTTCATTTGAATCTAAACATTTCAAATTTGGGTTTAAAACTTACTGCACTTCAATATTTGTTTACTGCATATTAGCTCACCTAGTCAATTGCAAGCATTATGAATGAATTTTAGTGTACCTATGTTACAAAAATAGATCCCACTAAACATATAAACTCACCTGAGGCAAGTACCATTAGGATTTCATTAGTTGGTGGATCAACTTACCCTACTTGGCTATCCTATTTGGATTTCATCACCAAGGCGAGAACCCACTTCGTCCTCTGACAGAGTATAAAATCTAGGTAGAAGGTATTTTTTGTCTAAGTGGCTTGGATTGGTTTTAGGTCTATGAATTATGGGGATAAATCTCCTATAACAAGCCACATACCTGGTCTAACATAGATTTCCTCTTGAGCACTAAAACTAACCTGAAACTAGCTCTATATTGCTTTCTATTACATTTGCTAACCAAATTCTCTTCTCACTATTTGATTAAGGTATAAGCCAAAATGAGACTAAAATTAATATCTAGGAGATAATAATTAGTGGATGTATTCTATTATTTTTAATTTCTATTGCCTTTTATATTTTGGAGTTGGTAAGGACGTTTTTCCTTTGATTCACAAAATCAACACTATTCGTAATACTCAATTTTTATAACTTGTTATATCAGGTTTTTTTTAGTGTTCCTTATTCTTACATAGATCTATTACATCCTTTATTTTACCTAGATTCTACATATAGGTTTCTAAAATTTTGGATTTTCTATCTCCTTGGATATCACAGTGACGAACATCAGTTAACTATATCGACATCGATAGAATTTAGCTACTGACATCAATTAATCTCACCAACTGTGTAATTCTAATTTGTTCAAAACAACAAGCTAAAAAACACCTAATTACGTACACTTGAACCTAATTTTTACTTATTATATCACTAATACAAAGTATTAATACTATTCTTACTTCTTCTTGCATGGTATTGATGTGAGCTCAAGCCAAAATTCTTGTCAATTATGCAAGCCAACAACCACTTCCACCTTTCTCTCTTTCTATTGATTCTATCATGGTGTATAATTTAGATATAGATCATACTCCAAGCCCTAATCAAATTCCCATTATTCTTGAAGGAGATCAATATTTTGCTAAATTTCTTGATCACAATCTCATAGCCCATCAACATTACCTTGCCATAAGCTGAACCCATAATTCTTTGGGTGACCCAATCTATGGTATGCCAAACTCTCTAATGGATAAAACTTTAGTTTTAATTGTCTTCAATATTTTACCCATGGTTACTCAAACCACCACTTTGACAACTAACCCAACCATAAATAATGTCCAAAGTTTATCATCACCAACTACCCAATCCCACCTAAACCTTAGCATAACTTCCTTACTTTCACAATCACAAGTAGTTTAGTCAAGTCTCACCCAATTATATAATTTGGTTGTACCTATTCCATCTACTCTTACAATTATAATTACCTCAATTACAACTCACCTTTCATCTAGTCTAACCATGCCAATAACCCAACCTATAATAACAATATCCAACCAAAGCATAGTCTCTAACCCAATAAGACAAGCCCCTTTTCATTCTACCCCTAGCCTATGACTTATTATCCTTATGTTATGCCAACACAACCTCAGTAAGTTATGTCATATTCTCCATTTACTTCTTATTAGGTTCCATATAACTTAGGGGGTATCTTCCAGGCTAATCCCCCTTTAGACCTCATTAAGATGATGATGGACAAGATTTCTAATCTACAGACATATGTTTTAGGTCCAAAAAATGTGTTAGTTTATGATAAAATATGTAATGAACCCATCCATCCTTTTTTTCCTATTCACCCTTATCTAATCCACTGGTAACTCCCCAAATTTACTCATTTCTAGAGTAAAAAGAAGCCACAATAGCATTGATGAGAATTTAGACATGTTTGTTATTTAATAGGGCATGATGATGTCTTACTACTTCGCACTTTCCCTAATGATCTTTTGGGCACTTCCCTATATTAGTATAGCTCTATAACTCAACACTCCCTTTTCTTATTCACCCAACTCACACAAATATTCCTAGACCATTTCTCTATTAACATTTCTAAAAAGGTTTCTATTATAGACCTTTATTCCATTAGAAAATTTGATGATGAGTCTATCATAGATTTTGTCACTTACTAGAGAGGCTTGATCAATCAAATCTCCTTCTCCTTACCCCAACATGAGATTATTTAGCTCTTCTCAAGGGCATGCGCTAAGCACATTTCATCCACACTTCAAGTACAAACTTTTTGCACATTTGATGAGGCCTTTACAATGGCATGAAAACTTGAGATTTGGGATATAAATGAAGGCATATTCAATTTTCACAATAATAATGCTAATTCCAAATCGAATGACTCCACTTCTTCTAAAACTTCTCCTTCTAACCAAAAATCTAAAGGCTTTGCCAATGTGGTGGTCTTTAAATTAGCTTCTTCCACAACCACAAACCAACCTAATTCCTTGACTTCCAACCTAGTTCCTTGACTTCCCAAAATTTGACCAATAAATTCTAGAAATGGTATGAACAAAGATAATACACTCCCATTAGGGAGTCATAAACTTCCATTTTGGAAAAACTATTACAATAAGGTGTGATAATCCTTCCTCAAATCAAACCTCCTATACAATTGGACATTTCTCATCCTATTCCAAATTTGTACAAGGAGGATGAGTTTTGTAGATACCATCGAGTTAAAGTCCATAATTATAATAACTATAAAACATTCAAGAACATTGTTAGAGTCATGGTTGATAGGGGTGATCTCATTGGATAATCCTAATGTACCTGCTAATCAAAATATGGATGTGTTCAAATAGCCTTTTCCTAACCATTCACCCAATCAAAATATTGTTTAGACTATGACTAACTCATGTGATCATAATATCCATATGGTTAATATGGTATTTCATTTACCTCGAGTTTAATATCTCCCTTAATAGGAGAAACCCATTTTATCGACTCCTTCCCCATAGTCAGTGGCAATTATTTTACCCATTTGGCCTCCTCAACTCAAAGATCCTATTTCACCCATTCCACTCTTATGTAAGTAAGAGCCTCCTTTACCACTCCTTTTTCCATTAGAGGAGCCTATGTTGCTAGATATTTTTATAATAATGTTACCTATCCTCTTACCACTTGAAGACCATGCCTTACCTATTTTATAACCACATGTTGAGGGGAACATCATTCTTGTGTTATACCCTCTTATGGAACCTTATTCACCTATCTCTGCTCCACTGATAGAGAGTAATACCCCATTCACTCTACCTTTGTACCTATAAGAGTCAATATTATCTACTCCCACATTTGATGATAAACTTATTGTGCCTACTCCAATTCTACCACTCTTACCACTTCTTTTACCTATATAGGATCATACATTACCTATTATTTTTCCACATGTTGAGGGATAAATTATACCTATGCTCTACCCCATTGAGGAACCCTCTTTGCCTACCTCTCCTCCACCCATGAAAGACCATGCTTCTTCTCCTATCTCTATAAAAAAAGACCCTATTATGGATCTTTCTTGTCTTTGGCCTGAATTAGCAGAGAAAAATAATTTACCTCTTTCTCAATCACCTCAGCCTTCTAAAGTAGAAATTGTAAGGCCTATGTCAGCTTCATCTAAACCATAGTCATGGTTGGTGAAAGTCTATATTTTCTAGACTCCATAAAGCTAGATCACATGGAATTTTGGGACCAAATTAAAACTCCATATCCAACACAATGAGTGTTGACCTTTACCACCAACCCTCTCACTACCCTTTACCCCAAGGTCTTTAACAAACCCATAACTTCTTCACCAAAATAACTAGAATCTCATCCATCTATATTATAACCCTCACCCTCATAGGTATATACCACATTAAAGTAGATTAGGCCTTTATTCATATACCCTATCTTTAATATAATTCATCCATATGTGAAATTAGATCCAACTCTCCAAACATAATTTGGAGTTTCACAGCCTAAACTACAGAAAAATGTTAAGCTTCCTAGATCTCACTAATCTTTCCCTCTTTAACCCTCAACTTTACCATCAATTTTGAGACCACACCACTCTACTTTAGTTTGAGTATCACCAATCCAAACAAAACAAAAGGCTAAGTTACCTCCACTACTACCTTTACCCCCTAGTAGGCTTTTTACATTTTACACCATGATACCTAACACTAAGAAAGTGTTAGCAAAACATATAACTCCACTACCACCAAACAAGGCACCCTATAAAATCACTTGTGTGACTCCTAAACAAAAGAAGGTGTCCAATCCTAATACCACAACAAGTACAAGCCCACTCGTAAGCTCTTAATGCTTTTTCCCATGTCAGTTATTGTAATATTCAATAATAACTCTTCCTCCCATTAAACCTTATAGTCCTCTTAAAATAAAGCCATCGTGGTTTAATGATAAATAAGTGCGTGTCTATCATCATTGAATTGCACACAATATTATGAGTTTTAAAGCTCTGATAGTAGTCATTTAACAACACTTTGATGTCAAAACTCTTTGCGATGATACTCCCATTAACCTTCCTATTATTCCACCTCTAGTATCCACAATGCCTCCTATTATTTCACCTAAATTCAAACCCAAAGACATTTTCATACCCCCTTTTCCACCTTCTTCACCTATATTTTATATCAACATAGTTAATATGGCCATGTGGTCACAAAACCAAAAGGATAAAGTTAAGGAAAAAGTTGTTGGTCCTTGGGCTCATCCCTTTTCCAAAGACAATCCTCCTCTAAATCCTAAGATTTCCATCTTATGTGTCCTAAACCCAACATCTTCAGATGTTATTCAAAGGTCAATGGTGAAATAGCTTCACCAAACTTTTGTGAAGATGTCATTGTAGGAGTTAATCCAAAACTCACCCCAACATTATCAATCTTTGATTAGTTCCTTGCAAGTAGTTGAGGTAAAACCTAATGATCCCCAGCCTCTTATAGCTTTGGTTAGCTATATTAATTCCATCTCCTTGATTTCCTTCAAGAATTCAAAAATTCCACTTCAACACCCTAAAGATCAAGATTTTTCCCTTTTTATTACCACATATATTGATCAAACTCATATCAAGAGAGTTATGATCAATGGGGAGGCTAATATTAATATTATTTCCACCCATGCCTATAAACAACTAGATTTTCCTAATAATTGCATGTCTCAAGCCAATGTGCTATTCTGCTCCTTTAATTATACCATAACTACTACAATGGGCACTATTGTCTTACATATCTATGCAGGTCCCCACATAATTCTTGAGCTCTTTTATGTTATAGAAGGAGAGTTACAATATAACATATTACTTAGATGACCTTGGATACATGTTATGGCATGTGTACCATCAACTTTGTACTAATGTGTCAGGTTTGAACATGATGAGAAAGTGTATGTTATACCCACTGAACCACCTCCATTTAAAACATGCAACATGAATTATAGTCCCAATCATGTTCTCATTCCATTAAAAACATTATCTTCTCTGCATGATACTTTTGAAGCTTCTGTGAATTCCACTACCCTAGTTACATGGATACTGACAACATAAATTCCTGACATGGATCCCATGGAGGACACTTTTAAACATTTGTCACTTAGAGAATATCATTTGTTGATGCTCGACATGTTCTATACTCCACAAGAGTATGGAAAGCTCCATATGCACCCAAATTATGATTCCTACATTGGGGTGGTCCCCCTAACCTTCAAACTAATTTCACATATGGGGGAATTGGTCAAGCTCCCACTATCAACAATCCATCCCCTTTGCCACAACCATTTATCTATGATTCCTCTTTCTTGAGAAAGCATAGATTCACTCACACCTATCTCTATAGGTGTGCCTAGAAAGTATTTGGTTTGGGTTGTTAAGAGTAGGGTATCCATACACCCATTGAAAATCCCACTAGCAAAGCCATTGAAAATGCCAAAAATAGGCATGGAGTGGGTTATGATGAACCATCTAAATTCACCAAAACTTACCATGTACTAATTATTAAAGATTTAGTCTCTCCTTCTCCACCTTCTTCTCCACTATCACCTACCTAATTGAAGGTATATATACCTCTTAATTTTTTTCAATAAATGCCATCTATTTGGGGCCTCTCACCTATCACCAGGGTAAATAAATAAGGTCCCTTCCTCTTGTTCATCTTCTAATAATTGATGAAGACTCTCCCACTATTAACACTTTCCAATGTCAAGATGATGATGTTATTTTGACATACATGGGTGTAGATGATTCCTATATCCAATTATCACTCCCATCCAAAACAAAAGCTTTGTTAAAGGAATCAAACATTGACATTAATTTTCCCTCTCATGATAATCCTTTCATCCTCAATATTGGCCAATCTTTGGATTCCTCTAAGCAAGCTCATTATGCCACATTTATTAATAACCATAGAAAAGCCTTCACTTGGTCTTATAATGACATGCTTGGTATTGAACCCTCTATTGTCACCCATAACATTGCCACCAATCAAGATGATAAACCTATTAAGTAAACACTTTTCAAGATGCATCCTCATATTGCTCTCTTTGTCAAAGAAGAGCTCTAATGCATCCTTTTTGTTAACTTTATCCAACCCATCGACTACTTGAAATAGATTTCCAATATTGTTCTTATCAAAAAAGTGACTGAGGGAATCTACATTTTAATTAACTACCATGACTTAAACCTCACTTGTCCAAAAGATGACTTCCCATTGCCAAGTATTGACAAAAAAATTGATCTAATAGTTGGCCACAAGATGTTATTACTTATGAATGGGTTCTATGAATATAATCAAATATTAGTTAGTCATGAAGATCAACACAAGACAACCTTCATTACCCCATGGGGGAATTTCTATTATTGGATCATGCCCTTTGGTCTAAAGAATGTTGGTGCCACTTACCAATGCATTATGACTTACATCTTCCATGATCTCCTACACAAAATTATGGAAGATTACGTGAATCTCTTACTTGTAAAGTCTAAACTTCACCAAGATCACTTGATGATTCTCAAAATAATATTTACTCATCTCCTCTAATATAACATTTAACTAAACCCAAACAAATGTATCTTTGGTGTCGTTCTCGGTAAGCTCTTAGGCTTTATCATTTCTCTCCATGGTATTGAAGTCAACCATACTAAGGTTAGAGTAATACTAGAGATGCCTCCACTTACTAATATCAAATAAATCCATATCCTACAAGGAAAATTTCATTCAATCCACCACTTTATCTCCTAATTATCAAATCATTGCCGTCCCTTTCACCATCTCCTCAAAAAATGTATCTCCTTCCATTAAAATGCAAATTTCCAAGAAGATTTTGATTCACTCAAACAATATCTCCTTTCCTCACTAGTTTTTATTATATCTAAGGAAAATTATCCTTTCTACCTTACATCTCTACAATAGACCATTCTCTAGGTGTTATGATTGCACATCAAGATGATCGCCATCAAGGACATGTAGTTTACTACATAAGCTACACACTTATTGATTATGAGACTCGATATATCCAAATAAAAAATCTTTGTCTCACATTGGTCTTTTCAACCTCCAAGCTCTTTCATTATCTCCTAAATCATAAAACCTACATGTTCATCCACACTAATCCCCTCAAGTACATGCATTACAAGCCATATCGCAACGATTGTGTAGCTCAGTGGCTCATGCTCCTTACTAAATTAAACCTAGATTTTATTCAACAAAAGTCTATCAAAGGGTAAATTATTGCTGACCAATTAGATACTATCCCTTTACCTAAAAACCAACCTTCTAACCTCAAATTCCCTAATGAATCCATTGCAAATCTCTCCACCAATGACAAATATTATAAAATGATGGTGTTCTTTAATAGGTCTAAATGTCAATATTATGGGGCTACAAGGGACATTATTATTCCTCTAGTTGGTGAGCCTATGCCTTTGTCATTTAAACTAGATTTTGAATGTTCTAAAAATATGGTTGAATATATGGATTTGATATTAGGGCTTTAAATGACTCTCTTCTTGGGTGTCAAATCCATAACCATTTTCAGTGATTCTCAACTAGTGGTTAATCAGGTTAAGGGTTCATACCTATGTAAAAATCAAATTATACAATGGTATAAACATCATATAGATATGATATTAGGATCATTTAACTCTTATCTCTTACAAAGTATTCCTTGATCTACAAATAAGTTTGCTAAAGTAATGGCTTCACATACTTCACACATATCCTCTTCATCCTCTTCCTCAAAAATCTATGTCACTGTGCATCACTTAACATTACCCTATTATGTATCAACTAACATCCTCTTTATCCAAAATGTAACATCCAACCCACAAGACTTATGGTACAAGCAAATCATAGATTATCTTTCCTTTTCTATTACCCTTTTTGATCTCTCCAATAATGGGATACGTGTCTTCATAAAACATGTCACTCATTACACTATTTTAGGGGGACTTCTTTATAAGTGAGGTTTTGATGGTCTCTTCCTTAGATGTCTCACTAGTACTAAGACTCCCTTAATTATTAAGGAAGTCCATGATTGGATTTGTGGTGGAAATTTCAATGGTCATGGAGTTGCCAAGCATATCCTTTGACTCGGTTATTATTGGCTAACACTCCATCAAGACTGTGTTGATTATGTTTGGTGTTGCATCAAATGTTAAAAATATGCTAACCTCATTTATGTTATAAGTCATGCATTATAAGTCATTAAAGAATTTTGGCACTTCTCCTAATGGGGATTGGATCTAATTAGGAAGATTAACCCTCATTCATCCCTCCATCATTATTCTATCAATACTATCACTAAATACTTCACCAAGTGGGTTGAGACTATTCCTCTCATCTCCACTAAGGTGGAAAAAATTATTGACTTTATCAACCATCACATCATTTATCATTTTGGTGTCCCCTATAAAATTATAACAGATAATAATTACTCTTTAAAAAACAAGATTGTCCAAAGTCTTTGTGATACATTCAAAATCAAATTAAGTTTTTTGTCACCATACTATCCATAAGTGAATAGATATGTAGAAGCTTCTAAAAAAACATTGACCAAAATTCTCATGAAGGTAGTCAATGATACAATAAAATATTGACACACACATGTTCCCTTTTCTTTATGGGCTTACCACACTAGCATTTGAACCCTTATGGCTGCTATGCCTTTTTCCTTGGTGTATAGGATGGAGGTTGTTTTGCCTCTTGAGGTTTAGATTCCTTCTCTTCACATTTTTCTAAAGACATAATTACTAATGATTACTTTCACCTAGAATGTTTGGCTCAACTTGAGTTACTTGATGAGCATTGTCTCATAGCCCTCAACTACCTCCAAATATATCAAGATCATATCAAATACACTTACAAAAAAAACCTCAAAGAGTGATATTTCAATATTTCACGTCTCATCTTAAAATAAAATCAACATGTGATGAACATGGAGAAAATAAAATGGGGTAAATTTACTCCTAATTACCTTAGAACCTACATCATAACTCACAAGTATGGCTCAAGAACTTATCGCTTGTCTTCTCTCAAAGGAAAGTTAGAACCCTAGCCTTTAAACGCCTTACACCTATGACAATTATTTTTTTAACCAAGTAATGCTTCACCTCATGTTTAACTTGAAATCATCCCTTGAGTACACCTATCACATTCATCTCCCTTCCTCTTAACCCTTGCTCTTACACAATTAGTTAAATTATGAAGTGCTATGGTTTTATCTTCAAAGTGTAAAACTCCTAAGCCTCTATAGACTTGTCCATGAATAAAAGAAATGGGATATGTAGATAAGTTATAGTCTCTCAAATCATGATTCTTAATGTATATTTCTCTCTTGAAGGATAGTTATGTAACTTCTCTTTGCTAATATCAATAGACTTCTCCCTTGAAGGACAACTATTTAAATTAAACAAAAAATGCTTAGACCACTCCCTTAAAGGATGGCTAGGCCAAGATTTGTTATCAAAGGAAACAAAAATAATAAGATTTTCATATTGATTAGCTTCATATGACCTCAACACATATAAAATCCCATTGTATGCTTCCCACATTGATCAACTTACATAGTAAAAGAAAATCTTTTAGTCATCAACTTGCCTATAATATCTCCCAAGTCACCCATAGTATGGGCATATCATCCAAACTTCAAAGGTTATGCTACCCCAACACTCTCACTCATTTTACCCTTTTTACCTCATACTCTTTCAAGGGACTTTGAACTCACTTAACACAAGGTGAGCATGATGCTTCTATAACAAACAAAATGGTCTAATGATGCAAACCATGAAAAAGGCTCATGTTCCTGAGCCTATTAATTCCATGCACACAAAAGGTGAGGAAAAACCAACTAGGTCCCAACAAATTCTTAAATCTAGAAGATGGCTAGTTAAATGAAAATAGTGAATGCAAGGTGATGTGATAATGCATGATAAATAAGTGTTTCCCCTAGTTTTCCCATAGATGATTATAACTAGGATATAATGGTATAAGTAAATGATACTAATTTTCCCATAGGTGGTTATAATTATTAGCAAGACTAGTGAAACATTTATTTTCCCATAGGTTGTTATAATCAATCTCACATAAATAAATGTGGATATAGGATGAAAGATATTTTGCTGGATAAACTGTCACACTACTTTCATAGACTGTAATTATAAACATGGATTGCATTAATTATTGAAACTTGATCAAAATATTTTAACAAAAGTTTCAGGAAGAACCAAAGGAACCAAGATCAAAATAGGATTGGGTAGGATGAATAAAAATAAGCTTTGGTCTAAATAAGAATGGAATGATAGGATGACATAGTATTGTTACAGGATAATTATTAGTTATATAGATTGGAGAAAATGGTACTAAGGATTCCCCAAAGTGATGGGATAAATGGAAGGATACATGAAAATGGAAAAATAATATGTAACAATGACAATGGCATGGCAATGTGACATGGTATGGTACATGTTTTTGGCCTGGGTGTGGTTTTTTATTCTATTTTTCCTACTGATGGGGAGATGCACATCCTCATAAACAAATGATATAAAAAAATACTTGATCATGTTAATTTCTAGACCACATCTCATTTGAATAATTATTCCATCAAGAACTACCTAAAAAATGTGATTCTAAGAATGTTTTTATGATCTTCATTGGTCATTGATTTTGATTCTTTCAAACATCAAGCTAAGGTATCTTTGTAGACTCTATAAATAAAAGTGCAACTATGAATGGTAAACAAGGACAAATAATGGATGGTAGGTTTGATTATGAAATGGAATGGTAGATGATAATGGAATGTGGAATGGTTGGGAAACAAATGAATATCAGGACTTTCAATCACATATAATGTTGTTGATGCTAGATTTGACATAACTTTGGTTGTGGTAGGGCCAAAGAAATGTTATTTCAATAGGATAACCCAAATTTTTTGTTGTTTGATTTTGAGAATAGCTACCATCTGATTAGGCTATATATTGTAAGCTATTTTGATTTGATCTTTGATTTTCTCTTCATCAAGTAGTGAAGAAATTTTATGCTTAGCTATTGGTACCTCAAAGAGGTTTTCACCAATGAAGTTGTCTTGATTATCTTGTAGCACTTTCAAAAAGGTTTCACTAAAGATTGTTGACTTTTGAATTTGATTCTCTTTTATCACTTCCAAAAATGTTTCACTAGAAGATGTTGAGTTTTAACTTTAATTGTCCCCTAGCACCTATGAAAAGGTCTCACTAGGAGAGTGTTCTTCTACTATATAAATGTGGTCTTGGTCTTTTTATTCTTATTCAACTGCTATGTCTCCATGGATACAATTCAATAAATTATGATTCTTTCAATCCCAATTGACACTTGTGGGAGATGGAATGTCAATGATATGGCTATTTTGGTTTATTGTAATGGCATGTAGAATGGTAATGGAATGGGGAGAGGTTTCACAATCCCCATAGAAGATACTAGGATACCTTATGTCAAAGATGAAGTACTCATCCTCAAAAACTATAAAAGGATCACAAATGTTTTTAGTCTCCAAGGCATGCATAGCCAATGTTGTAATAGCCACAAACATATTCTTCTTTTGAATCTAATTTTAACTCAAGGGACTCTAAACCTAATGTTGAGATTGATGTTAATTCATATTTTGATGGTAAGTCTAATGCCAATTCAAGAATAGAACCTAACTCTAACTTTGATTCTTCATCTAATGGGTACTCTGTTACAATGATGTCTTGTTGAATATTTGGTTTTGGACAAGTAATGACCTATGATGGCATAATGGGCTCCACAAAAATTGGTTTGTCAAAGTGAGACTCCTCTAGGATGGGAAAAAGGTTAAGAGATAACTCCTTAGAGACTGGCTTGTCAATAAGAGGCTCTTGAAAAAATAACCACATGGTTGAGGTAATGATTTACCCAAAGGTGATTATAATCATTAAGAAATGACTCAACAAATATTGGATCATCAGTGTGAGACTCCTTGATAGCTAATACAACATCAATAGGTGATTTAGCATAGGTTGACATATCACAAGTGGTTGCTTCAAAAAAACATCTTGGATTGGTTGTTTGTCTTGGATTTGGTTTCCAATGAGTTAGAAAAGACCAATTTTGAACAAATCTTTGACTTTGAAGGATTTTATTGGTTAAGGTTTGGATGGGATTGGTTATATATGAGGAATGACTTTTGGTTGGATAATGGTAGGTCCTTAGGGAGCAAGATTGCTCACATGAGCCAAAGGATGAAGTATTGAACTAGTAACGATTAGGTGTTGTGGGGATTGATGACCCACACAAGCCAAAAGACTAGGCATTAGAATGATGAAGGGGCATTGTGGAGCTTGATTTATCACACAACTAAAAGGATGAGGTCCTGGTATAGAAATGGTTTAGTATTGTGGAACTTGATTACTCACACAAACCAAATGATGAGGTCTTGGTATGGGAATGGTGTGACATTGTGGTCCTAGAATATAAATGGTATGATTTAGTGGATCTTTATTACTCACATAAGTCAAATCATCCAAGTCTTTCTCATAAACTATATTATCTTAGTTGTGAGTTGGCTCATAAGTTGGTTCTTGACTGTGTTTCATGTATTGACTATTGTAAAGAGGGTATGGATCCATATCCCAAATAACATTATCTATAGTTGGGTCTTAAAATTTCTCCTTACAATCCCCTTCATGCCATCATGGTATCAATTTGGATTTTGTGGATTTTGACTATGTTCCCCATATGTAGTATTGTAGGGAAAATAATAAAACTCCTTAGAAAATCTTTCTCTATAGGGGTTCCTAGTGGGATTTTGTGTAGCCATTATATCATAAGTTAGATTGTACGTGACTCCATGATAAGTGTAGCTAGACATATCTATGTAAATGATGAAAGATCTAAAATAAAAAGGCTTAGAGTCTTACAAACTCTTAAAAATTATCCAAAAGACAAATGGTTCAAACTTGGCCTAACATGGTCAAAGGGGTGGAGTTGTATCTTCAATATGGTCTAAAAGTGGAGCTGTATCTCCAAAATGATTCATGCTAAGACTTGGCATCAAATAGTCTAACATTAAATGTCTAATATCAAATTTCATATGCATAAAAGGTCAAGTGTCTAAATAAAAACTAGCATGTCAAAGGTCTAGATCAAAGTGTTTCAAATAAGGTCTCAACTATGAAATGGAAAAGTTGAGTTACTGGGTATTTTGTCTAAATGAAAAGTTAAAATATACGCTTAAACAAATAGACATATGCTAGGACTTTTGGACAAAAAACATCAAAAGATAGACTTGAAATAAAGGCTAATGTGATTTGATTTAATCTAACAAGTTTGGAAACAAATTTGACATAAACCCAACACACAAAATCAAACATAAACATGATTAGTTGGTATAAGGCATAAGACAAAAGGCTCTTTGAGAAAGGTTGTGTTATCCTAAATAAAGGCACAAATAATGATGAGGATAGGTATTAAATAAACAAAACATAAATAGTTTTCAAATTTTGGGTAATCAATTAACTAAAGTTATGGAACCCAAAAGAGAAATATCTATGTATTAGACCCATGAATTAAGGCCTAAATATAAATTAATAAATGTTTGAATCCAAAGTTGACGAGGGTAATAAAAAACTCAACTTTGAAAACTATGATTTGATCAAAAACTCTAGATAAGATTGGACAACATGATGCATAAGATAAAGGTCTAAATGGTATACATGACATGGTTTGAAACAAATGGTTTTTGGCACAAGGTGAACAAATCTTGAAATAAATTGAGCAGCCTAATAGTGTAAGCATGCTTGAATTATGTGATCTATTTTATGCTTTAAAATACTCAAAGGCAAAATGGTTTTAACATGCATAACACTACTCTCCTCAACTCAAATACATTATTTTGACATGGCTTATGAACAAAAAAAAATGTTTTAGTCTCAAAACATACCCAAAAAAAATGACCAAAATACTAAGTATAACCATGCAAATCTTAGCAAGGGTATGGTAATGTGGGGTTAACTAAACTATCAAGTTTTGAATGTCTCTAGGGGAATCAATTATATAATGAATTTCATATCAAATAATGAGATAGAAAAACATATAAATTGGGTGACCATGACATTTTATAGTTATACAAAGGTCTAGTCCTTTTTACAACCACTACATTCTACTATTAATTTAGTGTAGTGTGATGTCTAAATCTAGATATGTCCTGTGTCCAACTCAGAAGGAGTAAGTGAAGTCAATACTGGGAGATGAAATCTTGAGTATAAGCTTCCCTAAAGAAATCATGGGATGTAATGTCATCCCCCTCCTAATCAAAGATGTAATGAAATGAAAGACACAAAATTAAATACTTTGGGTTCATTTTCAAGGTCATCCAAAATTTGGCAAGTTTTTGGGGACTGCTTTAGGTGACATTCTTTCTAATCCATGGATTAGGTTTTTTACAATAAGAATGGAAATTTTGATTATAAGGGTTTCCTAAAGGGTATAAATGGAGGATCATACATGAAACACCCCTCTCTATGTTAAAAAAGTTATATCGAACAACTATTGAAGACAAAAATGATAAGTGTGTTCAATTTTAAGCCCAAATGAAAGATTTGGTGGTGTTCCTTTGACCCCTTGGTCTTAAAATTGTGAAATCTGAAAGCCTAACTTATGAAAACATTCACATAAGCACATAAATGTTTCATCAAGCACTAGAACAATATTTATAATTCATTTTAAAATCATGCCAAAGATGTCTTAATAGCATGTTTTAACAAGTTCCATGTCCGTTGGATATCTGTCTACCCTTAAGGCATCATCCCAAAAGTAAATATGTTAGATTAGGAAAATTTTAAATATATTTTTAAAAAATTGTGAAAATTTTATGAAACTTGAAGCTAAAATAATGTCAAATTGTAAAAATTTAAGAGAAAACATGTGGTTTTAACAAAAATAATCCAAAACAAAGTTTGTATGACCCCAAAACAAGCATTTTAAAATGCCTATTAACTCTCAGGTTTGTGTTTTTAAGAAAAAAATAGTGACTAAAATCAGTTATACTAACTGATGATGGTTAAACTTACTAACCAATGATAGTTATCTAACTGATAATAGTTATACTAATAGTGAGTAACGACGGCTATGTCAACCAATGCTGATTACTATGTAAACTTGTGACAAAGAAAAATGGAAAAATAAAGTTAAAAAATCAAATTTCAAGATTTTTAATGATCCAAATGAATATTTTGAAGTTTCATAGTGATCATCTTCGTGTGTAGGATGCATCTAGTCCCACTAGATGTGCAATTATGTGAACTAGGAATTTGACTAAAAAGAGGAGACTATTATGGTGTTAGTGACAAAATGCACAAAATAAATTAAAAAATAACACACTAAGATAACACCTTCATGCCTAGTTACTAGGGTGATCTTAGTAATAAAAACAAATGAAAAACATAATTAAAAACTAAGGAAAAACACAAGAATTCTTTCACTATCCTTAGATGCTCCAAATGCCTTTGTAGTAGTGGCTTGCTTAGTTTTGTGCTCCTGAAGTCCTTGGTAATGGAATCTTGTCTATCTCCATCTATCCTTGGAACCTTTGGATTTTGGCTTAGCTTAGATTGGAATAAATATTTCATGGTAACACTAGTTGCTTGAAGCTTTTGTAACTAATCTTCCATTATAAAATTACACAAATTAAGCTTAAAATTCATGTGGTAAGGCCTCTTATTTATAGATTTTTGAGATTGATTAGAATCAACCTAAACCATCCATCATGAGATGAAGATGTGTGATTGAGGATTAATTCAATTTTGTAATTAAAATTTATAATTAGGCTAATCAATATTTGGGATAGAGGATCAATTAATAGGCATAAAGGGCTTTGATGAGGCATGGGAGGCATGAGTCCTGATATTTGTTGCATTTATGGCCTAGGGATGTCTTCTTAGGAAATGAGGTCACTTGATGATGTAGATATTTAATATTCATTTCCAAAAATAAATTTTCAAAAATTTTCCATGGAATTATTCATTATGCCCTTATTTGGATTAATTATCTCTTAAGCATGATTAAGTACTTTGTGCACAAATTACTCAAATTGATCAGAATGCCTTATTATTAGTCCAAAATTCCACTGGATTGGAATTGAAAGTCAATGTTAGATGCATTAGAACCATATTCCCATTTAGGATGTTACCAATAGAAAATAAGAAAGGCACATCTCTCATGTAAGAGAATTGATAGGAAAAAACAATCTAGAGCATCAAGGTGAAAAATTGGCATTTTGACTCAAAATGATTTGATCAAAGTTAGTTGGCCCATAAATTACATTTCCACATTTAATGATACTCTATCCAAAATTTGCACTTGAATATGTCAATTTTAACTCATTTAATGCATTTTGTGTTTTAAAGCCAAATTGTGCATTTTAGGTGGAAAATGGTCAAAAGCTTGGTTAGAGGTTATTTGTGGCCAAATTTAGGTGTCTAAAAAATCTATGTGACACATGCCTATACCTCCATCTTGAGACACTATAGCAATAAATACTCATCCTCTATCAATTATGGATGGGATGGCCCTGCCTTATCTTCAGCCCCACTCCCTCCGTCATGAATTATATCTACTATCTAACCCCCATCTGGGCCTCCCTGATATCCCCCATCTATGCCCATGACATCAAGACCCCTACCCATCTTGAGCATCCTATGCAATAACATGCCCTCTCCTCTTTCATCACCTCCCAAGCCTCACTTGTGCCTATAATAATAACTTCACCATCTGCTCCTCACTCTATCTTTGTGTCTAAGTAATCTCATTAGCTACCTCTATGACCACTATGTAGTATATATTATAGTAATGCCTGGATATGGGATAGGTGTCTACAAATTCCATGCTATAGGGGAAATACTATCATAATATTCACATTCTAAGGATATATCTACTAGTATCCCCCAATATAGCCTCTCATGATCACTCAGTTTAAATAGATGATCATGCCCTAGAAGATCCTAAGGCATCCCAAACTATCTTTACACTTGATTTGGTTTGTAATGATCAATAATGTAATACCTACATATTATGAGGTAACACTCTATTAACATATACTAGGTGACATATACCTCCTCATCCGACCTAAATTAAACCCCTATATAAGTCATGCTCTAGTTGTAATCTATATAATGCCTACCTATAAAATCTCATCTCCCCTACATGTCCTCTTTGTACCCGTGGTAGGATATAATAGACAAAAATAATAGGCTCATGGAACTATATAACTTCATAAGTACCTAAGGGACACTCTATCACTTTGTCCTCCCATCTCCATATCTATATAAATAGTGATGGACCCAGAATCATGGCTCCCTTATATGATCCCATATGTAAATCCTAATATAAATGAGCCAAATCTACTAGACCCTAGGAAAATACTCTAAATCCCTACACTACATTTAATACTATATCTTCTAACCCCAAGTGAAACCACTATCCACTCTTATCCAATAAGAGTATGATTGTCATAAGATACATCACTACTAACATCAACCCTTCAATGGTACCCTCTCTTAGACACCTATCGATATACACTTGTGCATCTCACACATAAATTTATATCCTCCCCACTAATATCTATATCATCACACTAAGTGTGTGTGAACTCTAGTAGATCTTGTGACCTCTCATCAAAAGTCAAAAAACCTAGTACATATCCTCTAAGGTGATAGTCATATCTCCCATTACAAAGTGGAAAGTAGTCATCTTTGAGGGCCATATCTCCACTAAAGCTAGACTCAAGGTTTGATAAATCCTCACCACTTACATGGTCACAACATAGTATAAACCCACTAACTATAGCACATCATACTCCTTTGGTGTAAATAGATTCATCTCATATAGCATTAGGGCCACCACAGTTAAAATGTCATCACTCTTAAATCCTCCTAAACCCATCACACATCCTATCACTAAGCTCCTCTCATCACATTCACTTTTATCATATCTTGCCTAATCACCCTACTAAATAAACTAACTCATCATCCACTATAATCCCTCCCTACGCTCATTCTCTTAGTCACTAGTTAATCTTTGCATACTCCAATTTACCCTAACCCTAATCTTAAACCCTATAAAACATTTTTATAACCCATCTAAACCTCTACCCTAATATCCCATAACTAACTCTACCTTAATATTATCCTACCTAAATCACTCCCTCGCCCTAATATCCCTAGATTAATTTACTTACCCATTTCCATTCATATTCCCCCCATCATCCCTCTTATTCATCCTATATACTCACTAACTACCCCTTCCTATCCCATAAGTCCTTATCCTAACATCATATCTATCCACTCCTTAACTTTTTAAACCTATCTAACATAATATAATTAATCATTATTTGACATTAAAATATGGCCTTGATAATCTTACAACTCATATCTTATAGTTTAACATAACCATAATTATAACCTTCTAGTTATACAAAACCAGGATTCCCTACTAATGACATCAATATATCATGAGTCATTCCTTGTGGTATTGTAAAAAATATATTTTATTATCATGGTATTGAAATAATTCATATTGTAACTATGATATCACCACTCATGGGCACAATAATTCCACTGGGGAAATTTCCCTTAGTCATGGTATTATACCCACAATATGTCTAGTCTAAAAATAGGTAAATAAATGCAAAAATAACAAGCTAGGAGTTGACTACATACTAGTGTTCCTACATCTTTAGGTCTCTAAAACTCTCTAACCCTCTCATCATGATGTGATACATGTGGGATGTGGTCTATGGTTCTATATCCAAAGCACTATTTTCATAAAGGGTAAAATTCAAAATGACCCTTTTTCACCCCCTTTGTCCTATTTGACCCCCACATTTACCCATATTTTTAACCCCCTATCCCAATTTTTTCCCATAACATACCCATTATCCTATCCTATCAAGGCCCCTTTCACTCCAAAATCCTTTATGCCACACCTATCATCCCATTTAATAAACAACTATCCTCCCTAAGTCATTTGGGGCATGGCCTTCCATCTCTAATTTAGGAAATCAAACACAATGTACAAATTTGATCATGTACAATTGAATTTTATCTCTTAACATGAAATATAATGCATTATAATCATTAAATTAATCTTAAAGTGTATCTAGGTGGCCCTTTGGCATTTTCCCACCAAATTGAGCATTTAAACATTTGAAATATGTAAATGTGTTTCAAATCATTTTGAAGTGTGTTAAGTTGTCCAATATTGTTTTAGGGTCTCTAAGTATGTATATGTGTGTTTAGGATGGTGATCTATGTACATATAATGATTAGGGTGATAAGGTGTTGAATGTGCTTCACATAGTTAAATGAGAGTTAGTGGTTCAAAAAGTTGGTTACTCATGTGTATAGGTAGTTTCTTATATTTGTAATAGTTTTTTTTTGTCTTAGTATAGAGTTATAGTATCATAGAATAGGGGAAGTATTTTTTAATAAGTTATTTAGTAGGTGGAAAAGGTATAAGTATAGAGGAATAATATGGAATGATAAAAAGATAATGACAAACCCTGTACTCTACCCATGGGGATTGATTGTGTAAATAAATAAGAGTAATAAAAAAAGTATGAGTAAAGAAAATATTTATGTATGTTTGTCATTTTTAATTTTATGTTAATGTACCCTAATTTTTTTAATGTTTTAATATATTTCTATCTCAATAATTTAAGTTAAAAAGTGAATAGAATGATTGAACTATGTCATTTTATGTTGTATACAATCTATGAGATTGATGTTCCAAAAACCTATCTACATAAGAGAACATGTGTTTGAGGCTGATTCTTGTAGATGTAACTTTTAGTTATTTTTCATTCACACATGTATGTCTATGATTTTATGTATTCATAACAAAATTATAATCCTAAGAGGATTTTGTTGAGAAGTGATTGTGAACAAGCAACCTTGAACATAGATTTTGGAGGAATAAATTCTATAGACATATGAGTAGTGTTTTTATACATTGGCAAGTCATTATTTTAATTTTATAAATTTTTTTGAGAGTTTTTAAATTCATTTGGATTCATGTTTGAAAGAGAATTGTAATCAGACCTCTAGAACCCTATAAGTGTCCTATTGGCCTAACACAACAAGAATCTCATTTGGATGATGGACTAATGTGTTGATTAGGGTTTGATATGGTATAAATAATAATTATAATAATTTATATAAGACATTATATTCCATGGAGGATTGACTTAGAACATTTGGTAATATCACACATGTCTAAACCCTGTTACAAATGAATGCAAGTAGATTGTGTGAACAGAATAATGAAAAGTCAATAGTTGAGCATGTTTAGAGGTTCTAGAAAAGAATTTAAAGTTTATAAACATTGAAATTAGGTGTGATAGACCTTAGGTATATATTTTTTATATTTTTATAGTGAATAATATTATTTTAAAACTCAAATTGGGCCCTCTCAAGTTAGCAACAAGCAAGATTGTGTTAGAAAACTCTATGAAATTCATGTGTAAAGCAAGATTGAGTATTAGGAAGGAAGATTTTGAAATGGTAAAAGGTGTAAGGATGTTATAAAAACCTTTATATGTCCATTTTGGCATTTTAAATCCTTCACGGTCTTTATAACACTAATTAGAAATCTCTCATGCCTATTATAGACCCTACAAACCCTAGATTAGGGATAAATACTAGAAAGTGGCATAAAAAGGGTTTTAACCATAAAAATGGATAAAATTTGGTAGTATGTAGTATATTTAAATGTAATAATATATTTTATAGGTTTTTAGATGGTATGGAATATGAGAATACAAATATAAGAGACTATGTTTTATGCAGTGCTTGAGAGACCTAATTAGGTCTGGGTAGTTATTGGAATTGACATCTAGAGAAAGAAATGGACAATGAAATTTTAAAGGGAAGTGTAACCCAATAAAGGGTAGAAAATTATGTGACTATTTTCTCAACAATGATTTGTACTAGTCTATACATAAGGAATTTGATTAAAAAAAGGCTACAAGAGGTAAAGGATGGTTGTAAGTTTGGTATGGTAAGAAGGCAATTAAGGTGGATAGTGAGTGTAAATGAGTATAAGATAATTCTGATTCAACCATGAGATACTATCCAAGTTCAATATTTGATAATATGATATCCTATTCAAGAATCTAATTTTTTGGTCTAAGGAATCCTATAACATGGTGGAGAGTAGTATGTGGAATAATATGAAACAGATAGTGGAAGTGAGTAGAATGGGATATATGAATGCATGAGTGATATATGAAGATTATAAAGGTAGTATGAGTGTATTTGAGAATCATATACTATATATCTAGTAAGATAATGAGATGAATATTTAGAGAAAATTGATGAAGAAGTTTAGAGTAAGGACCTAGAATGTAATTATCTATGTATGTAAGTAGTACCTAGCCATAGTCTTATGCCTAGGGATAGATTGGATACTATTACCACCCACTCCCCATCCCATTTTGGAAGGATCAATTGATATTATTTCATTATTCTAATCTATGCATCTCACATATAGTGGCTTCTTATCGATAATCACTTATCTACTCTGGGCTTTCAACCCTCCCTAAGATTAATCCTTGCCATGAGAAATATAATTGACCTAAAGCCTATCTTATCTATTTATTCCCATATAATATATTTATCTTGGGAATTCAATCCTTATCAATCAATATTATTTCTAGACATTGATCATTTATCTATAACACATCTCCTAAGACTAAACCACATTTTCCCATAGAATCTATGCCTAGGGCATATTAATCTTAGTTACATAATTACTTAGGGAATTTCAACCCCATATAATCATTCTGGTCTTATCCCACCCTTGGGATTTCTATTTGAGTGACCATCTGGGTTTTTTCTCCCTACATGCTCCATCAAGGGGGCATCGTACCTACCAATAATGTCTTCATTCATGATCATGGTTTTTATTTGAAAGACAATTATTTCTTCCATTTTGTCCACTCATAATACCCCTTCAAAGAGGGAAAAACTATATGCACCTAAATCCACTCATCCTAATAATCCCATTAAGCCTACTAATTTTACCCATAATCATATTCGCTAACTAATTAAATAATATCATAATTCCTACATAAAATTCCCTACATATTTTGAAACTTAGTACACTCTTAAAACGAATTAATCACCCTCATTAACCCATTAACTAGCCTATTTAGCTACTAATTTACCCACTAGCTCACTTAACAGTTTAAAATTCCCTTTTATCCACCTAAGCATCTACCACCCTATCATCATATGATTTCCTACACCCCTACTCCCTATTGGAGATTTTAGAATCAAATAATTCCAGAATCTCCTCTAACTTAGCCTTCCCCCTCTAGAAGCCTCTAATCTAGAGGTTTCCAAGGAATTTTTATTTCCTTAGAAATTTCTCCACCCTTGATTCATATGGCTCAAGTTTGAATAGGATCCATTGATTTTCCTTCCTTGGCTTATATATACAATCCATAACTCCATGAAAAACTAACTTGGAAAGACATAAGCATCCATTATACCTGTATTACCATCCATTATCAAAGTACTTCCATAGCCTTGTCAAATCCATCAAGAAACCATTAAATCCATTATAAAGCTTAATCAATCAATCCAATAATACAATAATTTTGCACTAAAATCAGCTTGAAAATCTTGGAGAAGATCTCTAAGTGATAAAAGGATGGTAATAAATCTCATTTTCAGTGTTTGATTATTCCTTTATCCCCTCCTTTGATTTTATTTATATTCTTGGGTTTTATTTCTAAATATAGTAATATTATGGATAATCTAAAATAATTTCACACACTAAGATATAATGTAAGAAAATACAACCACCTAATGACATGAATAATACTATAATGATATGGTGTGGCAAATAAATGGTGTAAGGGTGTTTGTGAGGAAGGCCTAGTCTTATCCAAGGTCTTATAATGCAACTCACAAACTCTAAACCAAGAGGAATACTAAGGTAGATGTGATCAAGGATGTGATCATGTTAAATAAATATCCAACAAGGGGAATATCAAAGGAATATTATGTAAATAAATAATGTGAGTAACCACATGGTGATGTGAACATACTTAGAAAGAATGAGACATGGTAGGCAAATAAGAAATGCTAAGAACTATCAACACCAAGGACTTATGACACTTTGACTAATGAACACAAATCCTACGATAACAAGTACATAGACCAATCCATGAAGTATATATGCATGAAAAGTAAAATGGACCTATCTTCTCATAATGTGTTCCCCACTCCTTAGAAACCCTTATAAAACCGTTGGTATACTATGAAGATTGGGTAATTAGATGAGAAAGTAGGTGGCACTAGATAGTATATGATATAATGAGACATCCTACCCTAGTCTACTAGCCTATTACACCCCAATGGTCCTTAGATCTATCATGAGACTAATTATAGAGTTTGAGATTTGACTAAGATAGGATATGTGCCAAATATAGATAATGTCTTTTGGTGTGATCTGAGTTTTAATATTTCTTTTACCTTTTAATCATTTCCTTTTGTTTGTATTTTATGATTTGGATTTTAATTTATTTGGATTTTATATTCTTCCTCCTTCATACAGATTTAGAGAACCAAACATGAGAGAAATAGGTGACAAACATAGGAGAGCTTACACTTGGTCACTAAATAAAATGACCTACAGACCAATTTGTCTAAAAAATCTTAGACTTGCCCACAAGTAAGTGTGCAATCTCAAAATTAATTGATGTGAGCCCCAAATTAAAGGAAATAAGGAAAACATGGGGATCACGAGAGATCCATATATGTAATAAGTGATACAATGATGAATATGCTCATAGCTAATCATAGGGAGGTGAAATAGTGTTATAAAAGGGATGAGGCTATTGAAATAAAGTCATGTCACTATAGAATCCATACAAACCTACAATGGATCTATCACAAACACCAATGAGAGTAGTAGTCTTTCTAAAAAGTGATTTAAATATGTTTTAATGTGGTAATTTTTTAGGTTAGTTTGGTCCTATCCATGGTCTTATATTGTAACTCACAAGGTGAACACCAATGAAGTGAATGTTATATAATGGGATTGTTGGAAATATTGTCATTGATGTCAAAGGTCTACTATTATTAGTGATAAAGGCACCATTACATTTAATGTTGTTTGTAGTAAATATATCTTGGCTAATATGAGTTAATATTTTTTTTAGATATTAATGAATATATTTTTGGTTGCATATGAGACAAAAGAAGGGCCCATGGAGAAGTTGAAGAGCCACGGGGTAAAGAGAAAAGATGGATGGGATGCATTTTCCCATGAAGAGTCATCTTTGGAATACCAAGAGTCACCAAGTGAATACAAAAGAGTAAGGGTGCAATTTCTCATGAAGAGACACTTTGAGGAATACAAAAACGTCACCAAAGATAAGGACAAAAGTGGGAAGGACGTTTTTGGTCATGAAGGGTCACCACATGACTTTTCAAATGATTGAATATGAAGGGTCATCCAAGATTGGCACCATTTTCCATGAGGATTGAAGGGTCACAAAGGGGGAAGGCCAAATGTCATTTAGAAAGCTATAAATAAAGGCTTGAGAAGCCATTTATAATATGAGAAATATAGGTTGATTTGATATTGTAATATCTAACTTAGAAGAGCAATTGTGAGAGATGAATATGATTTGTATTTGTTATATCTAGCTTAGAAGAGCAAAGGTGAGAGAGAGGAAGGAGATGTATTAATCTATCATTTGTTGAGATAACAACATTGAGAGATAGGTGTGTGCTATACATAAAGGGGTTGGTGCTCTTGTGGGTTGGTGCTCACAAATTGTTGTTGGGTTGGTGCTCTGCAAAGGGGTTGGTGCTCCTATGGGTTGGTGCTCACAAATAGTAGCTAGGTTGATGTTTGGAAAAGGGGTTTGAAGCTCTTATGGGTTGGTGCTCATGAATTATACCTGAGGTTGGTACTCAAAAAATGGGTATGGTGCTCTTGTGGGTTTGTTCTCACAAATATACTTGAGATTGTTCTCCATGGTTTTTCCCACATTGGGTTTCCACGTTATATCTGGTGTCTCTCTCTATCTTGTGTGATGTTTATTGTTTGAGTTTTATTGCATATCTTGAATGTTTGATTAAGTGGAATTTGATAAAGGGAAAGTTTTATAAGATATATAATATATTGATTCACCCCCCTTCTTAGTATATTCTATGCTTAATAATTGGTATCAGAGCTAGTTCATTTTTGAAAAGTTTTACAGCTTGAAGGTAGATCGGGAAAGCATGATGGCTAGGTCACATGAAGGATTTTCTACAAATAAGGCACCTTTGTTTGATGCGATGAATTATGCTTTTTAGAGCATGAGAATGAAGGTTTATTTGATGGCCCTTGGATTCAACTTATGGAAATTAGTAGTGGAGGAATATGAAGAGCCATAGACATTTGCAATTAGTCCAGTAGAAAATAAGGAAAGTGAATGTAATACTAAAGCTTTAAATGCTATTTTATGTGGTTTATGTGAATCTAAATTTGTTAAAGATATGCAATGTAAATCTATTCATGAAACTTGGGTAAAACTTGAGAATATTTACAAAGGTGATGGAAAGGTTTAGCAAGCTAAATTGTAGACTTTTAAAAGTTAGTTTGAAAGTTTGAAGATAGAAGAAGAAGATATAGCAAGTTATCTTTTGCAAGTTGATCAAGTCATAAATCAGATTCAAGGTCTTGGAGAAACATTCGATGAGTCAACAATGGTGCAAAAGGTTTTGAGATCTCTACCAATGAGATATGATGTAAAGGTTTTGGAAATTGAGGAGATGAAGAATTTAGCCAAGCTAAAGATGGATGAGCTTCATGGTATTCTCACGGCATATGAGATGTAGACAAAACAAGATAAACCCTCAAAGAGAGAAGTGGATTTCAAGACATCAAAGAAGGAGAAAGCTAAGATTAGAGAATCAAGTGATAGTTCTAGTGATGATGAAGATGACAATGGAGCACTTTTCATTCACAAGTCAAAAAGAGTAATAGGTAAATATCAAGGAAAATTACCTTTTAAATGTTTTAATTGTGGAAAGATTGGAAATTTTTCAGGTAAATGCCTAGATAAAGTTAAAGATGATGAAGAATAAAAGCCTACATACAAAAATAATTTCAAAGGCAAATCTAAGAAGGGATTCAGGAAGAAGAGCCTGTATTCTAAAGATCCTAGCTTAGGTGAATATAGTAGAGTCAGTGATTCAGTAGAAGAAGAGATTCTATTCATGGATATACATGAAGATAATCAAGAAGAAGAGGAGGAAGCTGAAGTGAATATGGAAGGAGAGCTTAGTTGTGACTTAGAAGAGTTAGAAGCTATTCAGAAGAAGAATCAAAGATTAAAGTGCCAGATCAAGAAAAATGAACAAGAGTCAAAGGAAATGATTGAAGATCTACAAGCACACTTTGAAGAAGCCAAGAAGAATGAAGAAGATCTCACAACATAGTTGGAAATAACAAGAAAATATTGTGAAAGGTATGTTATTTAAATTGCCTCCTTAAAAGAAGATATTAAAAAAAGTAGTCAGTGATAAAGTAGTCAGTGATTCAAAATTTGAAGATAGCACTAACATGTTGAATAAGATATTGGAAAGTCAAAAATCATATTTAGATAAGATAGGGATCATTTTTGAAAAGAAAAAGAGCTATGCTGAAGCTCTTAAACAAGAGGAAACAAAAAGGGGAGAAGTGAAGAATATAGAGGACATTTCAAATAGAGAAGGTTGGAAGGAACAAAGCTACAGAAGGCAATCAGGTCAGAGATATATAGACAGGTATTATTTCTATAGCTATTATTTTTATTGTAATGGATATGGTCACAAGAAATTAGAATGTAGAAAAAGAGATAAAAATTTTAGAAATAAGAAGGAAAGTCAAGTAGAGTCAAGCAGAAGCCACAACTCTTTTACTCCTCTATCAGCCTTTGATGAAAAGACCATAGTGTGCTACAAGTGCAACAACTTTGGACACATAGCTCGGTATCGAAGAAGAGTGTTTGAGTCATTTTAGAAGGATTAGAGTTTTAAATCTCCATTCATCAAGAAGAAGGATTAGAGTGTCCAAGCTCCATTCATCAGGAAGAAGGTTCAGACATGTTCATGGTAGAAGAAACAACCTAAAGATTCTATGATGGTATAGACAGCTCTGCATGTGAGAGGTAAAGATCAGCCATGGTTAATTGATAGCAGATGTTTGAGGCATATGATAGGAGATAAAAGTAAATTCATATCTCTAAAGAATATCAATGGTGGTATAGTGAGATTCAGAGATAAAACCACTACTAGGATAGCAGGAAAAGGTACTTTGAGTTTGGATTATGGTAGAACTAAGACTAAGAATGTTTTGTATGTAAAAGGTCTTAAGCATAATCTGTTAAGTGTTAGTCAAATATGTGATCAAGGATACACATTAAGATTTCATGCTAAAGGTTGTGAGATTAGAAGAAAAGATTCAAATGAGTTGATTGTAGATGCTCAAAGGATAGGGAACAATCTATATGCTTTGTCAAATATCTTATCCAAGGCATGATCAAAGGATCCATTCAAAGATCAGTGAGAGGAGTTAGGATTAATTTATATTACTTCCTACCATTGATGTTTAGCATCAAGTGAGGGGGAGCTAAGTGTTAGCTCAAGGGAGGCCCTTTTCCATTGATGTCAAAGGGGGAGAATTATAGGTATAGGTACAGGTGCAAAAAATACGTACAGGGAATAGGTACAGGTTGCTACAATAAGGGAGAGTTATTGTATGTTTACAAATGATGGTATGTGTAGGTGATAGGATGTGGCAGTTTCAGGATTAAGGTTGCCATCAATGACAAATGGGGAGATTGTTAGAAATATTATCATTGATGTCAAAGGTCTAGTATTATTGGTGATAAAGGCCCCATTGCATTTAATGTTGTTTTTAATAAATATATCTTGGATAATATGAGTTAATATTTATTTAATATTAAAAAATATATTTTTGGTTACATATGAGACAAAAGAAGGGCCCATGGAGAAGTTGAAGAGCCATGGGGTAAAGACAAAAGAAGGATGTGATGCATTTTCCCATGAAGAGTCATCTTGGGAATACCAAGAGTCACCAAGTGAAGACAAAAGAGTAAGGGTACAATTTCTCATGAAGGGTCACTTTGAGGAATATGAAAAGTCACCAAAGATAAGGACAAAAGTGGGAAGGACATTTTTGGTCATGAAGGGTCACCACATGACTTTTCAAATGCTTGAATATGAAGGGTCATCCAAGATTGGCACCATTTTCCATGAGGATTGAACGGTCACAAAGGGGGAAGTCCAAAGGTCATTTGGAAATTTATAAATAAAGGCTTGAGAAGCCATTTGTAATATGAGAAATAGAGGTTCATTTGATATTGTAATATCTAGCTTAGAAGAGCAATTGTGAGAGATGAATATGATTTGTATTTGTTATATGTAGCTTAGAAGAGAAAAGGTGAGAGAGAGGAAGGAGATGTTGTATTGATCTATCATTTGTTGAGATAGCAACATTGAGAGATAGGTTTGTGGTATACACAAAGGGGTTGGTGCTCTTGTGGGTTGGTGCTCACAAATTGTTGCTAGTTTGGTGCTCGGCAAAGGGGTTGGTGATCCTATGGGTTGGTGCTCATGAATAGTAGCTAGGTTGGTGCTCAGCAAAGGGGTTTGAAACTCCTATGGGTTGGTGCTCATCAATTGTAGTTGAGGTTGTTACTTGGCAAAGGGGTATGGTGCTCTTGTGGGTTTATTCTCATGAATATACGTGAGATTGTTCTCTATGGTTTTTCCCACATTGGGTTTCCACATTATATCTGGTGTCTCTCTCTATCTTGTGTGATGTTTATTGTTTGAGTTTTATTGCATATCTTGAATGTTTGATTAAGTGGAATTTGATAAAGGGAAAGTTTTATAAGATATATAATATACTGATTCACCCCCCTCTCAGTATATTCGATGCTTAACAGGGAGGAAAAATAATTATAAATATACTAAGGCAAATAATGACATAAAAAGACAAAAATGAAAAAGATATAAAATAACTAAAATAAAAAAATGCTAAAAGCAGCCATGATGATAGTAAAGTGTGTCTGTGAGGAAGAACTAGTCCTATCCAATATTTTAAAATGAAACTCATAAACTATATAGTAAAATAAAACCAAATAACCCAAAGGAAACAATGGTGTAATTAAAACAAATATAAATGAAATAAATTTCATAAAAATAAAGAAACATGAGATAATCATAACAAGAAATATCTATGCTAACATCTTTATCAAATATGGATATGTGGAATACAAGCCTATGTGTCTTGGAAGGTTTCTTAAATCTAAATGTGTTTGATATTATGTATTATAGAATAAGAGTTGGCATCATAAGATGCCCCAATGGGTAAGTGGATGTAGGGATGGGAATCACAAGATGCCCTAAGTTCTAAAGGGACATGTTGATGGGTATCATCAGACACCCCAACATGTGAGGTGGAGTGAGGTAACATTGAACCAGTAAAATGATTTGCGTCAAGTTTATAGGTGTATTTGGAGATAGGTAAATTTGTTAGTTTTTTATATTTTGAGGATGTTGAATTTGACATAGAATGTGTAAGAGAGATATGAATAGGTATATAAGGTAAAGGATGACCATGTATGATATGCTTTGGAGTAGGCATTTAAACTAGGTACTCCTTTGGTTCATGTGACCTAAGAGTTTGAGGTTCAATGGATACAACTATATGTTTAAAGTTGTCCATGTTACCTATCCTTTCCTTATTAGTATAGGAAGAAGGATCAAATATGTCTTGAACAACATTGGTGGATGAGGTGTAGGTATGGGATAATTTCTATTGTTCATTAGGTAGTTGATGTTAATGTGATTGTGATTATATAGATTGAATTTATGAGGATTAAATATAGTTTTTATAGCATTGTTTTGTTAGAGTATAAAGATTGAAATGTGGACTAATTAAATAAATAAGAAAAAATTGATGAAGATCAAAAAAATAATCATGAGAATGACCTATAGTAGAATGATACCAACAAAACATATCAAGATTGTACCATTTTGGAGGAGGTTTGGAAGGATCAAAGCTCATGGGTTTAGAGGGTGGAAATTTCTTCTCAACTTGTTATAAACTGAAGGAAGGGTGGGTTATGCTAAACTTGGTTGAATTAGATGCTTTATTTTGAGGATGGTGAGGCTTGGATGAATCAATGTTATGATAAAATGATTCGAAAGGTTCTTTAGTAGTTGTTTGAAGTGTTTCAAATTGAATCATAAGAAAGTATTACCTTTTACTTGGTTTAAGGCTTATTATAAAGTTTTATGAGAAAAGATTCAAACTTTGTACTGAAGGGGAACTTTCAGATTAGTAACAAATACCTTTAAAATAGTATCATCATTCATGTTATGGTCCACTTTTTGAGCTAGATACTTCCACCATTTGACGAAAGTGTGAGCAAATTTATTGGGAAGTTGTTTGGTATCGATGAAGTGACTAAGGTAATTTTTAGGAAGGTCATCATGTTGGAATGCCTTCACTATAACATTAACTAAACCCATAAGTGGGAGATGGAATGTATAGGAAGTTGGTTATACCATTCAAGTGTATCACCAACAAAGGCTCTAGATAAGACTTTGTGGTATTAGAGGTGCTACTTTGTACCCATTCCTTATAGAGATTAACAAAAGACTTAAGAAAGATAGTACGGTCCTTAGTCCCATCATATGTGATAGTTGGAAAAATGTTTCTAATAAGTATGGATATAATGAATGGATCTACAGGTTCATTTTGAAGGTGTTGAAACATTTTGTTATGTATAGTAGCTTGAGGGATGATATTTCCATTAGCATCTCTAAGAGGAGGGGGGACATAATTGTGATTTGGTTACGACATGATGATTTAAAGTGGTTGACTAGTCATGTGTAATAAATGTTTTTTGAATTTATATCATTTGGGAATGATTATTTATTTACATGATGTTCATTTGTTGAACTATTTTTACAATAATTTGATTTGTGTCATTTTATGCATTAGTATGTGAAGGTGGGGTATTAGTGTTATTAGGAAGGGTATTATTAGTGTTGGTGGGAGGAGGGCTATTGGGTGGAGGATTCCAAACATTGGTATTGGGATGAATATTCCCAAAAGTAGTGTTAGTTGTCCTAAGTCTAGTAGAAGAAGAAAGAAGCTTGGTAAAGACACTGTTCTTGTTAAGAGTGTGAATGGTATTATGATTAAGGTTTTTGAATAATCAAGAATCATCTAGATTATCAATTGGATTAATTTCAACCGTGTTTATTTAGGAATTGATAACTCTAGGTGATCTTTTTATGGGTTTAACAAAATCATTCCCACTATTGGTAGTAATAGGAGGACTAAGATGAAGGACCTTAACTGTATTACATTGTGTAGTGATTTGTTTTTTATTAGGAAAATATGAAGGAAAAAATTGAATAGTTTCATATGAAGTAATAAAATAAGTGAAGTTATGATCTAAATCCTTAATTATGGAATGTTCTTGACTAAGTTGAGGCTAAAAATATGACATTATTATGAAATTAGACTAGATAATCACATACAGAATAATATCAGCCAAGGTGTACAAAGTTGACAGGGTTGATTATGTACTATTTAGACATAATGACATTAGATGAAGACAACATTAGCCAGACATAAAATAGGGTTGGCCAACATATACTAGGTTGACTGGGTTGATTTAGTACTACTTTGAACTAGGGCTATATATGAAGACAAAGTTGAACAACAAGGAATAAGGTCATCCTAGAGGTACTAAGCCAGCTTAGTACTGCAGAGAGAAAATTTTGATTGAATAAAAAGAATACAAAGTCGAATAGGCTAATTTTTTTACTATAGTAAGAAAAGATGAATCAATTAGTGACACATTATGTCAACATAGATGATAGTGTTATGAAAATAGGAAAGATTATTTTCAAGAATATGAAAGAAAATATACTAGAAATCATATCAATGTGGTTGGTCTTATTGGAGAACACAACATAAATATTACACCAATGGTGGCTAGTTCAAGATTTTACCATACATAATATAATGTTCAAAGAGTAAGCAACAACTTGAAATTAAAATATAGCCAGTCATTCCTAAGTATTGTTAATTTAGAATAAAGTTTGTAATTAATTTGATATAGAGGTGGTTGTAATAAGGAACTAAAAATAAATCTAAAGTTGGTTTCAGGTAGTTTAGGTTGAAAGGAATCTGTATTGGCAATGGTAGTGTCTTGGTATTGTGGCCTACCCACTCACTTCATAATCCTACAATGATAAGGGTGTGAGGTGCTTTGCTAATATATACCATTAACCACATATTTATACTTGACCAAAACACCAAGTTGGCTTCCACCTTGGTGATGAAATCAAAGTAGGTAGGCCTTGAGAAGACAAGTCTTTCAATATGTTTTGAATGTTATGCAATTTGGTAGTGTGTACAAAAGAGTAAAATAATGTAAATAAAATATTAATTTGTAAAAGCACATATTTAGACTATTTGAGTTATTTTAAGAATTTAAATAGTTAAAAATGAAATATGAATTAATTACTAGCAAATATTTGTTAGTTCTTTGATTAAGAATATTACATAGTTAGTTCAAGCAACACTATATGAAAATAGTACAAGTAGAGATGACTGGGTCACTACTATTCTAGAAAATCAAGGTATTTAAGAATAGATTCAAATAGATCAACTATGTCTCTCAAATAGAAGGTAGACTGTAGAACTAGGTTGACCAGGTTGACCTAGTTAGCTATAGGGTTGTAGTTTTTAAGACTAATAACTTGTGAAAAGTAGAATTAAAAAAAGTAATGAAATGATAGAGAGAGGAAAGAGAGGAACCTTGGTGGGATTGAATATGGTTAAGATTACAAATTTTTAATATGTGACTCTCAAATTTTGCTTTGAATTTATACCAATTGGGTTGACTAGTTTGATACAATTTAAAAAACCCCATATGCCAAAAATAAATATTATAAACTAAGTCAATTGGGTTGAATTAGCTATTATATCTTGAATTCCAAAAATAAATACTACAAACTAATTCTATTAGGTTGAATTAGTTATTATAATCTGGCTAAAGAAGAATATTATGTTCACTAGAATGATCTAGTTACCCATGTTTGGTGAAAACTTACACAAATATAATAGATTCACTTTGATAAAAATATGTGTTAAACATACACACATAAAACTAAAACTATACTAGTTGGTTTGATACAATACTATAAATATGGAAAAATATGATAAATTTTTAAAAATTATAATGTGAAAGAAAATGTGCAAGTGTTAGTTTCACATCAAGTTTAATAGAATGTATGTAATGGGAAAGGCAATAGATCTATAAATCAATCCTATGTTAGGTAAGATAAATACTACTTACACTTTCGATTATGTATACATTAGATATTCTTGGTCATGACCAAGATGGATATTATAGACCTAACTAAAGGGTCTCTTACCATAATAAATTCACTAAGGAGTGTTTCAAAGCCTTCAATCAAGAAAAAATATGCAATAACCCTAACTAGGTCCCATGTTTTCATATTCACTAAACTAATAACAAGTAAATTGAAGTCTAATTTAGTGCTCACCACAGATTGTGGGATGAAGTGGGGGTAATAAAAATAAAAATTAAACATGCGTAGAAGACATATACTCACATTAATTTATATAGAATCTTAATGCATAGAAGAGAATTACAAATGAATATGTGTCTACTCTTACAAAGGAATAAAAATGTTAAGAATACATACCTTTGAAGACAAACCCACTAAGCGTTAATCTCTCCCTTGGCCAAGGTGATTCACAATAGGTTGTTGTGGTATGTAAAGATAACAAGGATAAATTATCTCTAGGATATATAGCCTATATATGCATCCAAAAGACTTCTCCACAAGACAACATAAGTATCTCAAAAGAAAGTATGAAACCCTAATCTTGCTTCTCAA
This sequence comes from Torreya grandis, assembly GCA_037957365.1. NCBI lineage: Eukaryota > Viridiplantae > Streptophyta > Pinopsida > Cupressales > Taxaceae > Torreya > Torreya grandis. The sequence continues at coordinate 1,845,893 of JARHVA010002725.1, read as the reverse complement.
GTAGAATTATAGATAAGAAGATGTGCAATATATCTTTTTTTCTTCTCTTCTATCTAATAAATGATAGAAATGGATGTGTATTTATATTTGAATTTAACTGTAAACATTTCAAAAAATTTAGCTGATAGAGTCAACCTAATTGACTCTATAATTTTTATTGATAATAACAAGTATCGATTTAAATATTAAGTCAGTATAGTTGACTTTGTATTGTTAATTGATAATAAGTATAAATTAGAATACTAATTCATCCCTATAGACACCTAAATTTGGCCACCAATAACCTCCAATCAAGATTTTGGCCAATTTCCACTCAAAATGCACAATTTGGCTTAAAGACACTAAAACATGATAAAAGATGTGAAACTAACATATTCAAATGCTGATTTTGGCTAGGATATCAATAAATAGGGCAATGAAATTTATGGGCTAGCTAACTTTGATAAGATCAGTTCGAGTCAAAATGCCAATTTTACATCTGGGTGCTCTAGATTTCTCTTTCCTATAAAATATTTCACAAGATGTATGCCTTTACTATTTTTTATTAGTAACATCCTAAATGAGATAATGATTCTAATGCAACTAACATGGACTTCTAATTTCAATCCAATCATATTTTAAACCAATAACAAGGCATTCTGATTAATTTGAGTAATTTGTGCACAATGTGATTAATCATGCTTAAGATCTAATTAACCCAAATCAATTCTTAATCAATAATTCCACAGAAACTTGTTGAAAACTTATTTTTGGAAATGAATATTTAATATCTTCATCATCAAGTGACCTCATTTCTTGGGAAGACATCCCTAGGACATAAATGCCAAAAATATCAAGATTCATGCCTCCCATGCCTCATCAAAGCCCTCCATGCCTATTAATTTCCCCTTTTTCCAATGTCATGATGAGGATAATTATAAACTTAATTCCAAAAATTGAATTAATCGTCAACCACACATCTCAATCTCAAGATGGATGGTTCAAGTTGATTATTGACATTTTCAAAAATCTATAAATAGAGAGGCCATGAACATCATTTCTAAGCTATTGTGGTGCAAAATTATTATGCTCAAATATCCTCAAAAGACTTGAGAATGCAAATTTATAATGCAAAATTGATTAAAAATCTTCAATCAATTAGTGTTACCATGCCAAATTGATTCCAAACCAAGCCAAGCCACAAGCCAAAGGTGACAAGGAGAGATGGAGGTATCCAAACTTCCATTTCCAAGGACTTCATGAGATTAAGCCAAGAAAGCCACCACTACAAAGGCATTTGGAGCATCCAAGGAAGGTTAAGGAATTATTGGGTTTTATTCCTTACTTTTTAGTTATGTTTATCATTTTTTTTGGTTACCAAGCTCTCCCTAGTGTCTAGGCAATGAGATGTTATGTTATTAGTGGGTTTAGTTCATTTTATTTTCATTTTGGAACTAATAAAATACTAACCATCCTCTCTTGAGTCAAACTCTTAGATCACATATGGCACACCCGGTGGGACTAGATGCATCTCATACTTGAAGAAGATCATTTTACAACTCTAAAATATTTATTTGGACCCTTAAAACACTTTCAAATTAATTTTCTAACTTTATTTTTCCATTTTTGGTTTCCATGGTTTACACAGTAACTAACATTGGCAAGTAAGACCGACATCAGTTACATGGCTTAACTGATGTCAGTTAGCAAAATCAACATAAGTTATATCTTATTTATCCAAGGTAACCATTGTTGGTTATATATAGCTAACATCAGTCACTATGTTTTTCCAAAAACACAGACCTGAGAGCTATTTTTCTAGATTTCATTATTTTAAACCAAAAAGAGCTTCAAAGATAAAGGACATGCTAAGATTTTTGCCACAGGATCAAGCTTGATATTTGTTTAAAACATGTTTAAATCACCTTTACATTATTAAAAGTAAATTAGGAACCTTATTTTGGTGTTTAACAAAGGACTTAGATGTTTTGGTGAATGTTTTCAAATTTTATAACTAAGACCAAGGGGTCAAATGAACACCACCAAATCTTTCATTTGGGGTTTAAATTTAAACACACTTATCAATTCTTGTTTTTAATAGTTTTTTAATAAAAAAATTGTTTGGAAAAAAGAGGAATGTTGTATGTATGCTCTTCCATTTAACTCCTATAGGGAAACCTTTGAATCAAAAGTGCCATTCATATTGCAAATAGCCTATTCCAAGGCTTAGAAATAAAGTTGTCTAAAACACTCTCCAAAAACTCATCAAAGTTTGGGTGACCTTGAAAATGACCCTAAAGCCTTTCTACTTTCATGCTTTATTTTTTTTTTATGCATCTTGGCTTGTGAAGGGGAATTCATCACCTCCCACAAGTTCTTTAGGGAAGCTTTGACCCAGGGTTTCATCTCCTAGCATTGACTTCATTTATCTCCTTTGGAGTTACACACAGGATGTAGTGGCACTTTATACATCACATTACACTGATAAAATAGTAAGATGTAGCGGTTACAAAAAGGACTAGACCTTTTTGCAACAAGCTAAGTGATATGGACACAAAATCCATGCTTTTCTTTTACATTGTTTGGCATGAAAGTCATTGTGTAATTGATTCCCCTAAATCATTTAGAAACTTGTTAGATCATAGATAAATCCCCACTTGCTACAAAAGTATTATTGGTGCAAGGTGCACCTCAAGGTCCATGTCATAGTACTATCATTTGAGAGAAAGGGGGTGTAAAAACCCTATTATATAATGTGTATTTACTTTTGGATGAACACTTAAAATCCTATCAAATGATGTATATTGATGGATTCCAACAACACTAAGAAACCTTGTTAGTTTAGGATTTAAGAAAAGTTAATTAGTTGATTTTTTCCTAGATTAAAGTCTTGTATGGAGTCAAAAATTGGTGTAAATAAACAATCCAAACCAAACACATATTCTGAATTTTCTTTTGAACAAAGAAGCGTTATGCTACCCATTTGATATCATCAATTTACCATGTTCACAAGTTCATTATAAGATTGATATTCATATCATCTACTTTGGCATTGTTATGCTACCCAATTGAGTCTATACCTTTATCAAAGTTGTTTAAAGTCCTTCACTTATAGCCTAAATTCAGAATTGCACCTTTATAAGTTCATAAGGCTGATGTGTTAAGTGGGTTCACCATTTGCACTTAGCCTAAGGGAATTTAGGTTTAATTTTCAATTTGGGTTGAAGGTCATTTAAGACTCATAACCATCAACATTTGATAGACTTAAGTTGGTTTGTGCTAAACACTTGCACTTTAAGTCTATGCACCACAAAATTTTGAGTCAAGAAAGGTAGTGTTATGCTGTCAAAATTGTAGGAAATCATCTTTGCCTTAGAGAGTTTTTGAAACAAACCTTTTTATCGTACCTTTTTGGGTAGTATAACATCATTATTATACCCAAAACATTCTAAATATTATTTCATAGGCCTACTTGCATAGAGTTTCAAATTTGTTCCTACATTTTTAGACCAATTCAAGTTTACTTTTTATGATACTTTGTCTAAACAAAAATTATACTGATCACCTTTGTCTAGCTTGTTTGTCAAAAGAAAAAAGTTTTATACCATTTTTTGTGAGAAAATAAGCTATGTCTAAAGTGCCTTTTGTTTCATACCTTATACTTAGTTGATCAAGTTTATGTCCAAGAATCAAATGCCTAGTATTTATTAGAAGTGTTTCAAATCCATTAGATTAAAAAATTTATCTATTTTATAATCTATCTTTTGACATTATTTGGCCAAGAGTCCTAGCACATGCCTTGTTTGAGCCTAGCTTTTGATGTTGTGTTTGGCCAAAAGATGTATCAACTTTTAAATTCCTAGATTAGACTAATTTAAAACACTTTGACCTTAGAGTTTGCCATTTTGATTTTTAGCACCATTTACTTACTTATCTTTATGTGAACAGTGAAACATTAGATACTTCACACTAGCTTGTTTCCTCACAAACCTTTGCATAAACCTATTAATCCTTTTAACAAATCTAGACCAAGATGGAACATCATCTATTTTAGACATTGTAATTTTTAGAGTTTTTAGAACTCTTTGACCTTTTATCATTAAGCATTGACTATGGATACCAACATGCATTCCTACACTTATAGTGGACTCATGTATAATCCAAGGATTACTAATGTGGTTACAAAAGAAGAAATGGTGCAAGGCCCCTATGTGGATAATATTACTTATGAGATGGATTCTTATCCCTCTTATAATACTCAATCAAGAGCACAAATCTAAGATCCATTGGCAAATATCTAGTTAACACACCACCTTACTTAGAATAGGACCAAGAGAAAGCCACACAATATCCATTTTTGTTTGAATAAAATTTATTAGAGAATAAAGATGAGATTTTGGTTAGAGTCATCGAGGTAGGGGCCAATTTTTTAGCATACATCCCTCATTAAAATTTACCAAGTCTAGTAAGAGTGCCCCATAATATCATTTATTATCAACAGGCTTCTTCTAGAAATCATATGGCTCTAGTCCAAACAACGTACCAAGATCTTAATATATTTGATCAAAGAAAAAATGTCATGGAAGAAAAGTTTAACCAAATGTATATAGAATATCAAACATAAATGAATCTAGCACTTGATTTCAATTAGATGAACATGGTAAGTAAGCCTCTCATTGACCTAATTCCTTCAATAAGAGTATTGATAGAATTAACTAGATAAGAGAATCTGAATTTTGACCCATTCATACAAACTATTTCAATAGATAACTTGATGTATATGCCCATGATTAAAGAAGTGTCTTCATACTCTACACTAAATAGTGAGCCAAATGTAGTAGATAATGTGCAAACAACATTCAATCCTAACCAAAGTGGTACTAATGTGCAAACAACTAGCCAACAACATGTGCTTGTAGTTAATCCTATGAATAGGTAATCATACCATGGAGTGGGAGTTTCTACACCCCATCCTCAATTGAATACTTCCTCAAATGTACAACCTATGGTATTAGGTAATCAAATAGCAATGAACATCATGCCTCAATGATATAATGTGATAAATCCTACTCCTCAACAAGTAATGAGTAGTATTCCACAACAATAGGCATAATCTAGTGTATCAATGCAACAGAGGACAAATACATTTCCACCTTAATCAGGGAAAACAAATGTTCCACCTCATTAGGTAATGATGAACATACCATTTTAGTCATAGAATAATATGCTAATCCAAAACCAAGTAATGACTAGTCAATAATGTGCAAATATTTGTCAGTGATAGATAATAAAGTTGAAACCTACGTTAACGTCCTCATAGGGATTCATGCAACAAGGAATTCCCCATGTTTCTCAAGTACCTACTAGACAACCCTTGGTTCAAAATATGCCGCAAATCTAGAGATATGGTCTTGGTCCATAAATTCCCACTCAATAGCAAGGTTTGATTAGTTGGTAGCATGTCCCTTTTCAACCATGGTGGGGACATTATAGTTATATACCTCCATCCCAACCATAAAATTCTCCAATTCTAACCTTTATCACCAACCAAAACTAAAATATCATACAAACAAGTGTGCAATTTCAAGTACATCATGAGCTATGTTTGTGTATTCTTTGTCCATTCCCCAACCAAGCCAATGTACCCTAATAGGTAGCTTCATCATATCTTGGTCAAAGCGTTCAACTTGTGACCTCCCAACCATCTATCCAAACCCAAATTCTCCCTTAAACCAATATTCCTTCTAGTTTCATATCCTAAGAATTACAATAGATGAAGGATGCAATTGCTACCATTCAAGCTAGTAAACAAACTAAAAATTTCAAATTAGATGACATATGTTCCTATCCATTCAACATGGAGTATTTATATATACCATTACCTCTAAGATAAAAACCACAAAAAATTGATAAATACAAAGGGAAAGGTGACCCTAAGTCTCATTTTACCGAATTCTTCATCATATGTCAACCAGTGGCATATAATGACATATACTTTTTGTTTTTGTTTTCAATAAGTTTGGATGGACAAGCCTTGGAGTGGTTTTTTAAATTTCCCAAAAATTTAGTAATGTATTTTGATGATCTTTCTAATAAGTTTGTGCAACACTTTTCCTATAATTTGGAGTATGAGATTTCATTAGTGGACTTAACATAAGCAAATAGAAAATCTAGTGAGATTTTTTCAAGTTATTTATAGTGGTGGAGAGCCCTTTCAAGTAATTTCACCTATAGTTTACTAGATAAATAATTAGCTTCTATGTTTACCAAAAATTTGCACAATGAGATAGCTTATCATTTGGAACTGCAATGTGCACATACATTCAAGGAGATCATTGATAAAGGTTTATTGATCAAGAGGGTGATCATCAATAAAGGAGTCATCAAGTTTAATTTAACTAATAAAAATAAAGGTGCCAATTAGGTAAATGACTAACATCCCATCCAAGTGCAAGCATCACAATTAACACAGGCCAATAACCATAGAATACCAAAGTAATTCAGTCATTATAGGAATATTGTGGGAAATGGAGTAACTAAATCACATCATGTGAAAATGGTTCAAACATCATCTACACCACCTTTTCAACTTACTCATACTCAACTAGTGTTTCAAGTGTAAAAACCAAAACCTACATAACAAATACAACAATCGTTACCATTACAAACCCCTCCTCCTATAAGAACTATGGTTGCACATCATGTCTTTAGTGACCTAGGAGAACCTATTGAGTTTATATTTCACAAGTTTTCTACCACTAATTTTATTAGTTGGCATATATCAAATAATTATCTGTAAGTCATTCCTCATCCTAATTGATACCATGAAAATAAATTTTGTGACTATCATCAGGTCAACAAGAATAATCTATGAAGATGTGTTCAAATCAAGCATTTAATTGAGAATATGTTGGAGAATGGGGAGATAAAATTAGATAATGGTGCTTCCACTTCTAATCAAGCTCTTGATATCTACAAAAACCTCTCTACCCAACATAAAAATCAACAACAATAGAACAATCAACAATAACAACAATGGCTAGTGCAACAATAAAATAGACAGTATCAAAATCAAAGGCCAAACTAGTAGAATCAACAAAATCAACAAAAACCCCATAATGACATAATAATGGACAAAACCAAGGTTAAAATAGTAACAACTAATAAACCTACCATGTAGTTGTACATAAATACAATAGGGTTGTAGGTCATATTGTAAAGGGTGGCGTTAATACTATCTCCATTAATCCTAGACCAAAAACTATTCAGTCTACACCATTACTAAACAACAACATTCAGCCAAATTACATGGATAATCCTTCTTTGACTTGGGAATGCATACAAGTAAACCAAAAAATTAAGACTTCCCCTTTTTAACCTTATTTCAACAACTTGTCCTTGCCATGTGACTACATGCAAGTGCATTGACAATCGATACTTGTCCTATCTGGTCTTGCACCGTTTCCAACATCAGTTAGTAAAAATGGTCTAGTATTTGATCTCAATTGTGTAATCAAAACTCAGAGGTTAAAGATTACTATCCTAGGCCCACAACCATCTGCCACTTTGCCTGTCATCCAACTAACCATTCAACCTTGGAATAAACCATTCACTACTAACCAAGACAAGAAGTTTGATATTGTGGAACAATTATAAAAAACACCAACAAAAATTTCTATTTAAGATTTGTTGTGGATGTCAATAATCTAAAAAAACATCTTGAATTAGTTTTTGACCCAATCCACTATTTATAGTGACATATCCCTTGATAAATTTCAATCTTTGGTTGGACACCTAGCTCTAACCCAACAAGTCACATTCAACCAAAGTGATATGTCTTATCTTGGCCCAGTCCATAATAACTCATTGTAAATAGAAGTTTGTATCAGATGGCATAAAGTGAAATGTGTCCTTATATAAAATAGATCTGGCCTCAGCATAGTGTCTCTAAATCTCATCAGGCTTCTTGGGTACATAATGGCATATCTCCAACTAGAAGCAATAACCATTAAAGCTTATGATAATTAGGAATGAGAATCACAAGGCACCATTAGTTTGCTAGTTATCATTGGGACTTTAACCCATGATACACTTTTTCATGTGCTTTGTAATGAAATTACTTCAACAATAATGTAGAATAGTAGAAATAGATCTAAATATGAATGAAATATAATAGGATATATGATAATAGACAAGCCACTTCGAGGCGGGAACCTCCACAAGATTCAATAGGAGTAGAATTCACAATATGATGATAAATAACTACCCACTACTTCTTATATATAGTCTATCTAGGCCATGGTTACTCCATAGGCTGACCTACTAACTGAATGAACGCATAGAGAAATGTGATAAAGAATTAAAGAGGGATAAGTAACCCACAAGCTGGCTATTCATATCCTCATACATGAGATAGGTTAAGGGCATAACATGCCCTTTCCCTTCAAACCAACATTGTCCTCAACATTGACAACTCTGGATGTTGTTGTAAAAAATATTCACCTTCCCAAGTTACATCTTCATTGCTCAAGTTCTTCCATTTGATCAAATATTCCCTAATATCTCTGGTTCTCAACCTCTTAGTATGTGTTTGGAGGATCTTCTCTAGTTCCAAAATGACTCACCCTTCCTCATCTAGTTTTGGGTATTCTGTCTAGGCTGAAACTATCTATCTAATGACCTTTTTCAAATAGGAAACATGAAATGCTAGGTGTATGCAATATAAATGAGGTAACTTGAGCTTATAAGCCACACTTCCATTTTTTTTAGAACTTGATAAGGGACATAATACTTAGGAGCAAGTTTTTGTCCTTTTTCTATTTCTTTAGTGACATCTACTTATAAGGCTGCAAAGACACAAATACCCAGTCACCCACCTCAAAATTTTGCTCACTATGGTGTTGATCTACTTGTTGCTTCATCTTATTTTGTGCCAAGGCCAAATTCTCTCTCAAACTAGCCAAAACCTCTTGTTGATGGTAAATATGCTCCTCCACATCTCAAACCTTGGTTTGCACATTTAATGAAAAAGTGATGGAAAGTGGATGGTAACTATATAGTGCTATAAATGGAGACATTTTAGAAGAGGTATAGAAATATGTGTTATACCACCATTCTGCAAGTGGTAGCCATTTAACCCAATTTTACTATTTATCTGATACAAAACAATAGAGATACCCCTCTAAACATTTGTTAACCACTTCTATTTGTTCATCAAATTGGGGGTGATAAGATGAGCTATGAGCTAGCTGATTACCCAAATATGAATATAGTTTAGTCTAAAAATTAATATTGAAAATGGGATCATGATCACTTACAATTATAATTGGGGTTCTATGTAATTTTAAAATTACTTCCAAAAAAATAGTTGCTACTGTACTTGCGAAAAATGGGTGTGAGAGAGCACAAAAATGGGTATATTTTGTAAGCCTATCCACAATGACCAAGATAACATTCTTACCTTTAGAACAAGGCAACCCTATGATGAAATCCAAAGAAACCTCCTCCCACCTTTGACTAGGAATTGATAATGGTTGTAACAGACCTCGGGTCTTAACTATCTCACTTTTATTCTATTGGCATATCAAGCATTCTTCCATAAATTTTTGTACATCTCCCTTGAGTTCTTCCCAAAATAATTCTTTCTTAAATCTGTGATATGTTTTCAAGAACCTTGAGTTTCCACCAATTAGAGATGCATGCAATTCCACAAGAATCTTATGCTTAAGCTCTGAATTTTTGCACAAGTACTACCTACCCTTATACCATAGGACATTACCATTCCATTCAAATTTTTTAGAGGCTAAAGTACCTTTCTAGAGATTTTGAATCAGACCCTGTGTATCCTTGTCTTGCTCCCATTCTAACTTGGCTTCATCCACCCAATCTGCTTGCAATATGGACATTGCACAAAGTAATGCTTCTGTGGATGTATCTCCTATGGATAGTGCATCTGCTACTACATTATCTTTACCCTTCTTATAGATGATTTCAAAATCATAACCCAACATTTTGGTTACCCACTTTTACTATTCCTCAGATGATAATCTTTGCTCCAAAAAGTATTTGACACTATCATGATCTATTTTCACCTTAAAGTGTCTACCCAACAGATAGGGCCTCCATTATTTAACTACATGAATAATAGCCATTATTTCTTTCTCATAGATAGATTTTTGTAGATTCTTACCTTTGAATTGATGACTCTCAAATACAATGGGTATTTTTGCATTATTACCGCTCCCAACCCAAATCCAGAAGCATCACATTCAATAGTGAATGTTTTTGAGAAGTCTGGAGTATCCAAAACTGAAGTGGTGCACATAGCTACTTTTAGTTTCTCAAATGATTTTGTGGTAACATCATTCTAATGGAAAACATCCTTCTTTAGCAATGCAGTGAGTGGAGCCACTATGTTGCCATAACCTTTCACAAATATTTGGTAGTAACCTATTAGTCTTAGGAACCCTCTAAGGTTTCTGAGAATTTTTGTCATAGGCCATTCCATCATAGCTTTGATCTTCTATGGATCAACTTTGACACCTTCATGGGAAACAATGTGACCTAGGTACTCTACCTCTTGTACTCCAAAAGCACATTTAGATGGCTTTGCATAAAGTTGATGCTTCACCAAAACTATCAACACCTGTTTCACATGTTGCAGATGTGTTTCCCATGTTTGACTATAAATCAATATGTCATCAAAGAAAACCAACACAAACTTCCTTTAAAAAGGCCAAAAAATAGTGTTCATCAAGCTCTAAAAAGTAGATGGTGCATTTGTAAGACCAAAGGGCATTACCAAAAACTCGTAATGGCCCTCATGTGTTCTAAAAGTAGTTTTATGAACATTTTCATCCTTGATTCTAATTTGATGGTACCCCGATTGAAGATCCAATTTTGTGAAACAATTATCACCATTCAACTCATCAAGTAAATAAATAATTACTTGAATATGAAACTTATCTTTGATGGTGTACTTGTTGAGTTCCCTATAATCTATGTACATCCTCCATGTGTCATCCTTATTTCACACTATGACCACTGGTGATGAATATGCACTTTGGCTATGCTTGATGATCCCTACCTCCAACATCTCATGGACCATATTTTTGATTTCACTCTTTTTTGCATATGGATATCTATATGGTCTGATATTTGATGGCTGACTCCCTAGAAGTAGTTGAATGGCATGATCATGTTCTCTTTTTGGTGGTAGTCCTTTTGGCATGGTCCCAAAAATAGATGGGTGGTCATCAAGAATAATCTATAGATCAGGGTGTGTAGATGCTTGTGTGGGTTGAACTTCTATGGGACATAATCATGAAATAATTCCCTCTGCCCCATTTTTTAGTATCTTCGTCATCTGATGTGAACTAACCAATTGTGGAAATTTTGCCTGTAATCCACGTACTTCAATTTTCCTACCTTCAGAATGAAAGTTCATGAATAGTTCTTGGAAGTTAATCTCAATGGTACCCAAGGTTGTGAGCCATTGAACTCCCAAAACAATGTCTGTTTTACCCATGGGAATATCAAACATAAGAGAATCAAGAGTGTACTCACCCATAGCAAGCTTAATACTATGGCATTTGCTTGAATAATTAATTATGCCACCATCTACAATCATGACTTGAAATTTTAGTGTTTGGTAGAAGAAATAGTTCAATTGAGAGGCCAAATTATGGTTGATGAAGTTATATGTGCTCCCTCAATCAATCAACATGGTCACCTTCTATTTCTTGAGGAAACCCACCACCTTAAGAGTTTGTGGAGTGCTAATACCTACTTGTGCATGACAAGAGATTGTAGGTTGAGAATTTTTAGGTACCTCCTCTATCTCTTCTTCATCATCATTACAGGGATCATATTCTTCTTCATCTTCATTAGATCCCTCAATGTATAATAACTTCTTCCCAGCACATCTATGTTCTTTTCTCCACTTGTTGTCACAACTGAAACATTCCTTTTATATGCTTCTCTTCAATTTATTGTGGGGTCAATTTGATAGGTGGAGTAAATGTTGGTGTTGATATGCTACGATATTTGAAGTGAGTGAATGAGTGATTCTTATTTGCTATGACTTTTTCCTTAGCTCTGTGTGCCATGATAATAGAATCAAAAATCTTAAGTGGATTAAACATGCATACCTCATGTTGAATTTGGTCCTTGAGTCCACCCAAAAATAGATCATTCAAGTTCTTCTCAAAAATTATCTCCATAAGTAAGGATAGGTTCTGCAAATGATGAATATAATCCTTGATGAAGCTAGTTTATTATAATTTTGCGAGTTGGCTGAATTAATTCTCTATCACACTATTGTCATAGTGTAGTTGCAACTCCTCTATAAAAATTAACCAAGTGACATTGAGAGTCATCTTTCTCTTTTGAGCACACAACCATCGATACCAAATGAATTGATTTGGTTCAAGATACAAGGATTCCATCGTAACCTTCTATCCACCTAGGATTTGATGTAGATCAAAATAATTCTCCATTTGGTTGATCTAATTGAGTGGATCTTTTCCATCGAATTTACGCATATCCACCTTTGGTAATAACTTCCCCTATGGAAATGTAGTTAGATTTTAAGTAGAATGGTTAGGAGAACCACCCTAGTGGGGTTGTGCAATAGTTAGTTGGATGATTTGACTAATTAATTTTCAAAGCCATCATGATATCTCCCAAACTATCTTGTATGGATTGCATATTAGATTGTATGCCTTACACCTCACTCTGAATGCCTTGCACACTATAGTCAGGCTGGCTCCTTTTATGATCTATGTCAAAAAACCCTAGTAAAAACGGTCTAGTACATCCCCCTTCTAACTCCATATCTTCCTTATTAGGAGTTTTACCTAGAGTTTTAGCACCCTTTCCTCAGCCTCGAGTTTGTGGATCTGCCATAAAAGGGCTTTACGATGTCGACCCTTATTGGCACTTTTGACCCAACTTTGACCAAGCTATTTTGGAATTATTTCATCCTCAAATAAAAATATATAAAGAACATACCATATCCAAATTTTTCTAATATTTCCAAAAATGTAAAAAACTCAGAAAAATTCTTTGAATTGCACATTATAGAGCAATTTTATGAAAAAACCTAAAATGGTGATAACTTTTGTAGACCAAATCCAAATGAGATGAAATTTTAATGAAAGCTTAATTTAATTATTTTACACCTCCAGTAAAAATATTTTAGATAAATTTTAAATAGTGTTTTATATATAGCGAAATTTGAAAAATTTGGGTTTCACCCATAAGATTGCCCAAATCACAGCTCTGATACCACTTGTATTGAAATTACTTCAATAATAAATTAGAATAGAAGATATAGATCCAAATATGATTGAAATATACCAGAATATATGATAATAGACAAGCCACTTTGAGGGGGTAACCTCCACAAGCTTCAATAAGAGCAAAATTCACAATATGATGATAAACAACTACCCACTACCTCTTATATATAGTCTATTTAGGCCATGGTTACTCCATAGGCCGACTTAATAACCTAATGAGTGCATAGAGAAATGTGATAAAGCATTAAAGAGGGATAAGTAAGCCATAATTTGGCTATTTATATCCTCATACATGAGATAGGTTAGTGGTGTAGCATGCTTGATCTTAATTTATCATACAACATGCTTCTAGGCAAGCTGTGGTTATATGAGATTCATGTAGTCTCATCAATGCTGCACCAATGTATTAAGTTTTCCCACTTAGGGATGGAAGTTAATATTTCAAGAAATTTACACTCATATGAGTACTACAAGCATCTTGAAGATGAATTTCAAAGTTATAATTATTAGTATGATATGAATATAAGTTCCAAGCATGATAAAGGAAATTCTATACCTATTGATACTTCACTGAATAATTGTATAGGTCATAATACCTTGGATTCCCTTTCCCAAATGCCACCTCCTAAAGCTTTTAATCATTTCACCATTTTAGATAATGGACCAAGAGATATGTGACCCATGATATATTTCATATTTCCAATCTTCCTCAAAATCTAAAAACCTTTGGGTGACCTAAAGTCACCCCACATATGCATTGGCAATAAAAGAACAAAGATATGGGACTTGTCACATTTGTACCAGCATCAAGCCTAGGACCTAACCCTCTTGAAGGGGATAAATCATGGTTATACAATGACAACCAAGTTGATTGTTATAAAAATTCCAAGTATCTTATTCCTAATAGGATCATGGAGCATCATAATTATGAAAGAAGAGGACTTGGACTAAATCAACAAGGAACCATGGAGCTAATTTCCATGAATAAGTATAAAAGACCTTATGGAATTAGATTTAAACTACTTGGGGGTGATCCCACATATCTTATTCAAACTCCATCAGTAGTAACTAGTAATGATGATGCTAATAGTGAAATAGAGTCTAATCATAGTCTCACCTTTGATGACCTAGCTAAAACCAACATGTTTGATAACAATGCCATTTGTACCCTTACCTTGGCCATTCATCACAACCATTTCCCATTATATTATCCCTAACTGATAGATTGGGACCAACAATATTCTAGTTTATTGATTGATGAGTTCCAAAATGATGAGTCATTATATGACTTTTTAGGACTTAGAGACAGCATTCCGTTAGGAGATCACAAATTAGGGTTCTCAATCACATTAGATCTTGTAGCCTATTTTGGAGAATGATTGAACATCCTTAGCCAAAAACAAATAAGTAAAACATTAAGGTCCAAAAGTGAAAACCTCTTTGAGGTGCTTTCTAACTAGGGAAAAGGTAAAGATAGGTCAGTCTAGTGGTGAAAGCCTATTTCAAGCACCATTAGATGGGGGTGTTTATTCTTCTTCAAATTTAGATCAGGAGACCACTAATAATGAACTTGCCTATAGATCAAAGTTTATATTTGAGAAATAACAAGTATTTGATCAAATTCTAGAATAATTTATGACTATTTTTATCACATGGCTAGATCTCTCATTAGGGGACTCAAATTCATCATGCCTATGAGAAGTTAAAGAGTAAGTCCTAATGGACGACCCTAACATAATTCACCAATTCAATTCATTGCCTACTATCTTAGAAGATGGTTCAAACCTTCTAGTCAAAGATACAATAGAGGTAAATATCAGGAATCCATTAGACCTAAAATGGATAAAATTAGGAACATATCTCATTGAGGAGGAACATGATGTCTTTACATCTCTTTTGGGATATTTTGTATGGTTTTATTCTAACATGCTTGATTTAGACCCCACCTTGGTTTTGCACCATCTTCTAGTTGATCTTGCTGCCAAACTAGTAAAATAAAAGCTATGTAATATGCATCTTCACATTATTGTGTTGTTAAAGAAAGAGTTGGAAAAAATCTTAGAAGCAAGATGTATCTGACCCATTAACTACTTAGAATGGATCTATGATGTGGTACCTATTAGTAAAAATCTTGAAGGGATCAAAATCTGTTATGATTTTCAAGAAATCAACAAAAATTGTCCTAAAGATGATTTTCCCTTACCCAATATTAACATGATCATCAACTTCATGGTTGGTTATGAAATGATTTTACTCATGCATGGCTTTTTAGGATATAACTAGATCAGAATAGTACTCAAAGACCAACATAAAACAACATTCACCACTCCATGGGGAACATTTTTTTATCAAGTAATGCCATTTGGACTTAAGAAGGCTAGAGATACATATCAAAGGGCCATGACTATCATATTCCATTATATGATGTATGATATTGTTGAAGACTATGTCGATGATATGTTATGAAAATATAAAACTAGGGCTAACCATCCAATAGTGTTGTTTAAGATATTTTAAATATTATGAGAGTACAAAGTTAGACTCAATCCAAAGAAATGTGTGTTTGGTGTAACTTCAAGAAAATTACTTAGATTCATCATGTCTCATATAGGTTTTGAACTTAATCCAATTAAAGTTCATGCTATAATCAAGATGCCACCACCAACCAATTTAAAGCAACTCTATAGTTTATAGGGTAAGTTCCAGTCAATCTGATGTTTCATCTCTCAATTAGTAGACAAGTGTCATCCATTTACACACCTTTCAAAGAATGGAGTTGCATTTCACTAGGATGATCACTGCCAAATAAATTTTCAACAACTCAAAGACTATCTTATTAATCTACCTATTTTATTACCTCCTATGCCAAGAAAGCCATTTTTGTTATACCTATCATCTACCAATCCTGCTTTGGGGGCACTCTTGGATCAACATGATGACAAAGGAAAGGACCATATTGTATACTACCTAAGCCATACCTTGGTTACATATGAACATAACTATGCACCTATTGAAAAAGATTATCTAGCCATGGTCTTTGTAGTTCAAAAACTACACCATTACATGTTGAATAATAAAACCATGATCATTTCAAAAGTATATCCACTCAAGTATCTACTATATACAAAAACTTTTTAAGGTATAATTGCTAAATGGATCATGCTTCTCAATTAGTTTGACACAGATTATGTTAATTAGAAGGTAATCAAAGGACTAATTATTATGGATCAACTTGTAGAAGCACTTCTCATAGACACACAAACACTAACATTTCAATTTCTTGATGAATCCATAATGACCATCATTAACACACCCCTTGAGGAGTAGCCTTGGAGGATATATTTTTATGGTTCATTTACTACATATGGATCAAGGGCAAGCCTATTTTTTATTACACCATAAGGGGATCTAATCCCTAAATCATTCAAAATTAGCTTTCCTCATAAAATAGCATGTTTGATTATGCATCACTTATTTTAGGACTTCAACAAATAGTGAATTGGAATATATCTCATCTTCAAGTTTATGGTGATTCTTAGTTAATCATCAATCAAGTCACAGATCATTTTTAGACCAAAGATGATAAGCTAGTTTCATATAAATTCATGGTTGACACTCTTAAGTGATAAACTACCAATATTTAGTTTGAGCACGTACCAATGGCTATAAAAAGAAATATAGATGCCATGGATACTATTGGATCTTTGATTTGACAAATAGATAAATATAGAGAATATCATTTTCTCATTGAGAATGTGTCATCAGTAGCTCATGAACCTTTAGTTGTTTCCATGATTTGGGATATTGTTGGTCATAATTCTATCTATTACTCAGACCTTTATAATTACCTTCATGACCAAGTTCTACCACCTAACCTATCTCAAAAACAAACCAAAGTCTTCACTCATCACTCCACTTATTATACTTTACTTGGATCCATTCTTTACCATCATAGTTTTGATGAAACTTTGCTTCATTATTTAACTTTGACATAGTCTACGCTAGTATTAAGAGAAATTCACAAAGGAGTATGTGAAGCTCATTATAGTGAGACATTCCTATCCAAAAATATGGTATGTACTAGTTATTATTATCCCATCATGAACGTAGATGCCTTTGCATATGTAAAAATGTGTGACAAATGTCAATGGCATTGTAATTTGATTCATGCCCTAGCAAAAACTCTAAAACTGATGTTGATGCCATGGCCATTTTATACATGGGGACTTGACTCATTGGGTAGATTAACCCCACTTCATCTGATGGCCATAAACATATCCTTATTGCAATTGAATATTTCACTAAGTGGGGTGAAGCTATACCCCTCACTTGCATGATTGGAGAGCAAATTTCCAAATTCATTTTTAACCACCTCATTTTCCACTATGGCATTCCCTATAACATTATATCTAATAATGAAGGATCATTCAAGAATAAGGATGTAGACTAGTTATGTACTGAATATAACATCACACAATATTTTTCTACATCATATTACCTTCAAGGTAATGGCCAAGCCAAGGCATCCAATAAAACTATTGTCAATATTCTCAAAAAGATTTTCAATGATGTCGATTATGATTAACACCTCTAGATATTCCCTACCCTTTGGGCATACTGTACCAACATCTTACTCCTACAAGAGTCACTCCATACTCACTTTTTTATGGTACCGAGGCCATATTTCCCATTGAGGTAAAATTTCCTTCATTATGCATCTCTTTCAAGAATGTCCTAAATGATTATGACTATCAAGTGGATCACCTAAAAGATCTTGAACTAATTGATAATAAATGCATGGCCATGCTCAACAATCTTCAAGCATATCAAAACTGACTCAAAGGCCACTATAATCAACATGTTAAGTATAGAACATTTGAACTTGGTGATCTTGTTCTTTAAAAAAACTAAACTAATACCATGGTTGAGAGGAAGCATAAAGTGAAATTCAAACCAAACTAGATATGGCCTTTCATCATTACTATAGAGTATGGATTAGGAGCATATAGGCTTACCACACTAGATAGAAATGAGATTCTAGAGCTAATAAATATTATTCATCCTAAGTGGTACTATACTTGAGCATTAAGGTGTATTGTCTATAAGGACCATTTTAGTTATCCCATTTTATCACTATTCTTCTTTATACAAATACCATCCTTATCCATCCTCTTCACTGTATCCACTTTTCACTTCCATCTTACCAACCTAGTGTGTTTTAGAGCCTATCTCATTTGACCTTGGTTTTTGTCATTCATTACATATTTTTAGCATCAATGTATCTAATAAGTTTCATTAGTTAGTTCAAGTAATTCAAATAGAGAGCATATTTTGGGATATCATGATAGGATTTTTAGTAATTACATCCTTCATTTATTATTCCTTTCTTACCACCGGTATTGCTAATAATTATAACCACCTTTGGGAAAATTAGTACCATCTATCTATGTCATTGTTTCCTAGTTATAACAACCTATGGGAAATCTAGGATCAACATTAAGCCTTGACATACAAAATTTCCACTTCCTATGTCATACTATGCCTTTTTACCAATTGTGCCTGCTTTGTTTGAATTGACTATTACACTAGTCAACTTCCTCTATTGTAAAGGCAAAACTATAATGCTTTAAGGTCCTACTCTTGGACTATGTAGGTAGCACTCAATACTTGTTGAGTTCAACTCAGTCACACTTTTCCCCATGCTCTCGCTATTTTTCAAGTAACCTAAGCCACACTCTCACCATTTTGTGAGTAACTTAAGCCACACTCTCACCATTTTGTGAGTAACCTAGACCACACTCTCACCATTTTATGAGCTACCTAAGCCACACTGTCTCTATTTTGTGAGCAACCTAAGTTTGAATGCTCTCACCATTTTGTGAGATTGAACCATTTTGTGTCTCCTCATTCTTGATCAATTTGAGATACTTCCAAAATTCTAAAAACATTTATAAAATCATTAGAAAAAACCAAAAACATTTGAATATTTCTTTGCTTTAAGGATTCTAAGAACCCTTAATAAGTTTCAATAAAATCACTTATCACTTAGTTTCCCCATCCTTTCTTTCCTTTTTCTCTCATGCACTTGTTATTTTTTAAGGCCATTCCTCTTCTTCTATCACATCCATTATCTTTGTTCTCCTTAGTTATCACATTATTTTCATTCTGTAGGAGAACTATATTTGGCCTATAGTTTTTTATTAGATATAACATCCATGCAACTATGTAGGTAGCGTCCACTTTCCTAGTGCATATGGAGATAGCTTGGCCTCCCCTTTTTTTCTTCTATTCCCCTATTTTATTTGTTTGTTAAGTTTTCACTTATTTTCTAAGGACAATATTCATATAGTTTCTATTGCTTTGTTTGTTTTTTTTTGCTTATTTTATTTGTTTATCTACTTGTTTATTTGATTTCAACATTATTTCTTTGATTTGGTATATTTGTGTTTATTGGGTGATTAATCTTCCAAACTTATACTCAAATCCATCCATATTCATATGTTTACATTGTCATCATGGTTTATATAATTAGTGCATTATGTTCTATTAAGTATTGGATTTCAAGAGCCAGTACTTATTTATATTTTGGTCAAGTCCTCTTGATGTAATTGTTGATGATTTAAAATTGCACTTGATTATAATCAACAACAATGGAAAGTTTCAAGATGTGGGACTTGCAACTTGAAACAACCTCCAAATTTTTGAGAAGCTGATTCTTCTTTATATTGAGTAGATACTAGGAAAAGGGATAGGAATTTTAATTAGAAACACAAATGTAGGAAAGAAAATCTAATTTATGGTGATGCACTTGAATGTAATTTGACCTTAATCCTGAGCACAGTGATATTATATGTAAGATTCATTTATATTTAAGAGCAAACAAGTGCATGATTAATGTAAAAGCTGAAAACAATAGAAATAGAGGCTCACATCATAGATTACTTTTGCAGTGATACAAAAAATGTCAATAAAGGCATAGGGTTCAATCTTATTATTTGAATTTTCTAGTCATATAAGAGGCACATAAACATGTACAGTTATATAAACTATTCAACTCAATAAAATGAGACAAAAGCAAATGACATTCCTAATCACAGCTCTAGAAAGTCTATAGCCTAGACTAATTTTGCAAATGACACAAAAAATATCAATAAAGACATAGGATTCAATCTTCTCATTAATTCTGTAGTCACAAAAGAGGCATAGAAACATGCACAGTTACATAAACCTTCCAACTTGAGAAGATAGAACAAAAGCAACTGATATTCTAGTCACAGCTCTAAAAAGTCTAAACTCTTTGGTATTTGATGATTATTTTCTCTAGTGATCTTTGGACCCTTATTTATAGCCTTATATTCACTCCAAATTGTCAACTTATTCCTAATCTAATGCCCCAACTAAAATCTAACCCAACTAGAAGTGTTTAACAGAAGATATCTTATAGATTCTAAAATGCTTTATCTTTTGGCAATTCATTGGCTAAAATAAATTGTAGGACACTCCCTTCTCTTAAATGCTAAGTAACACATAGCCAATTTATTTTTATTACTTTAGGAAACACCAGAGGATGACACTTGTCATGTTATGCAACACCCATCAAAGACACGCAACACTTTCTATGTAACTTATACTCTTTTGTGTCTTTGCTCAAGATCATTCTGCCTTTGACACTTATCGCAATCCACTTCCTCAAAACTTCAACAACTTCAAAGAAAATGTGACCCATAACATTTCTTACCTGAGAAAATTTAAAAGTGACATAGGGATAGGTGTCGATCTATACTACTTCATTAAAAGACACATGGCAATCTCTGCTTTACTTATATGGGATTACATGGTTGTCTCCGCTCCTTTTAGTAACCCTTTTAGAAACCTATAGAAGATGACACATGGTGTTCTCCACTTTACTTTGTTTATACCATAGAGATAAATGAGCCTCATTTCATATTTACACAGATAGTGACACCTAGCGGCTTTTGCTTGCTTTAGAAACAACACTTAAGACCTACCATGGTCTTTGCTATATCAGTGAGGCAAAACTAAAGATAATTTAGATCATGACATGTGGTGGCTTCCACTCTCTTTTGCTGGGGTACATGGCATCTTCCATCACTTTTAGAAAAGCAAAATTGTGACCCTCTATGATTGCCACTTGGTGTTTTTTGCTTGATTTTGATACTTAGTTTGTTAAAACCTTTCACTAAAAAGAGATGAAATGTGGGTGCCAATATGAAACCACAAACATTGACACTTGGCAGCTTCTATTGAGTCACTATGAGATATGTGGCACATTCTAACCAACTCATAAAAAATATAAAAGGTGCCTTGAATGATGACACTTGGCAGTTTTCGCTGAGAAGGATGCCTTGAATGATGACACTTGCTAGCTTCCACTTGATTTTAACACTTGGGCAAAAAATGAATCAAAAGGAAAATAGAGCTCGTGCTCTATTTCAAACTTTACCATCTCAAACCAAAGTATGCAAGGACAAAACTTGGTAGTGCATAGCTAAAAAAATAGGATGAAATGTAGAGTAATTTTTTACTCTACAGTTATTGGCAACCCTAAGGAATTTTGATCCTGCTAAAAAAACCACAACTCCCACTAGATCAAAATTTCAAAATCACAGCTTCAACAATGTTGTCTGGTAGGCAGACTACTCTTCATTAGATAACCCTTGCTTATTCTGCAATTCATTGAGAGATAAATCAAGGTTAATGATTTCCTTGTGTGAAAAATTTTGCAAAATTTTAATAGTAGCCTTCAATTTGAATTTGAGCTGGGAAACAAGAACCAAGACAGCTTCTACTTCAAGGACTGATGAATCATCCCTTAGATTTTGGAAAACTATTTAATCATTTTGTTTGGCCAATAGTAAAGGTTTAATTTCATCTACCATCATCATGGTATTGTCATTGGGAAATGGAGAAGGAAGACCTAATTCTACTAGATCTTCAACATGTTGTTTCATTTCATTTATTCCTTCCTTCACGACATCTAGAATCTCTCTGTAATCATTGGCTATGAAATTACAACTAAGAACCTCATTTACTTGCTTGGTAGTAACCATTCTATCATTAATTCCTACTACTAAAAATGTTGTATCTGTTACATCATAAAGCTTTTGCAGTAACATTTGCGAGTTTATTACTCTCTCAGAGACTATAGCCAGAGTATTTACAACTGAACTCTCCACTTTTTTGCATAATTTCTATGCATTTAGCAAGAAGGTGAGAGAAGGTCTGAGTTGAATAATCTCTGAAGAGATTCTCTTCCACATGGATTCATATACCTCCTTTACCAGACTTAACACTGACATTTCTTGGCCCATTGGCCAATTCTAGTGTCAATTGCACTGCTCTCTATTGCTCTTCTTGAAATTGGGCTTACATGGCCATAGTATTATTCTATTCAGCCAACAGTTTTTGTTGTAATTGGGTAACCTACAATAGGTGTTCCTCACATTTTCCTTACAATGCTACCTTTTCACACCTAAGGGTCATCACCACATCCTTTACCTATGTGATCCCTACCTTTAAAGAATCATTTTGGGCCTAAACTACCTAATGAGTCTGAAGAGAAATAGTATTTTGTAACTATTTATTTAGACTCTCTATCTCATTATCTTTTTTATTGATCTTTGAGGTCAAACCTTTATAGTTTGCCTTTTCCTTGGCTAGCTCGACTTCCATCTTCTATAGCCTCCTTGATATCTTTAAGTAGTTTTCAATAACTGTAAAAGTGGATTCAGTCAACAGCTCAATTTTATCCTATGGCCTAAAGAGGGACATGTCGATGGCCATTGCACTCATTGTGTAATCATCTAGCTACATCTATTCAATTGGTTTTATTACAATTGGCGATAAATGAGTCATCATCAATTATTGTTGGATGGGGTCAAATTGTGACTACAGATGGGGTGTAGCTAATGCTTTATTTTCCTTGATCTTATTTTTCTCTCTTCGAGCTTCCCTTGAATTCTTAGTAGCATCTGCTTGGGTCTGGAAGGTAGAAGGAGAGGCAATGTGCCCAACCACAAAAGGATGTCCTTGTGGTAGACCATATTGAATAGCCAATTATTGGATATGGGTAATCTAAGGGGAAAGTTTCTTAGGAATAGAAGGGGAGAAATGAGGTAATGTTAAAGCTTGAGGTGGCATAAATGGGATGAAGTGAGAAATGGGAATGGTAGAAGTGATAGGGGATGTCATCTGGCTAGATGAAATCATCATGCCAATAAGAGAATAAATAGACTAAGAAGGAGAGGGAGGAATAATACTGACCTGAGGAGCGATTACAGTACCTTGTAGTTGGTGATGTGTGGTGTTTGTCTCTTCTTCTAAACCAAATTGAAATTGCACCCTCTTTCATTTATTGGGTGTCTCTTCTTCTAGCTACATTTTTGCTCCTTTCAATGATGCTTGTGGGGGACTGGGAATATCTATAATTGAGACCGATGGGGAAGCTTGTGATGGTGAAGGCACCACACTTGTCTACATTTCTATGGTGCTGAGAGATTGGGGCCAAACTGATATAGTTGTTGTAGTTGTAGTTTGCTCTGAGGCTTGTGACTCTTGGCTTGACCCAACCCTAACTTCTTACTCTTCACCCAATGTCAGCAAATTACTTGTCTCTAGGCTAGATACAGTGGAGAGATGACACTTATCCCATATTTCTTACCATCTCTCATCTATGTCTACATTTCTAAAAGAATGGGTTGTTTGACAAATTTCTTGCCTATATATCCAATAGGCCTCTATTTTTTCAGCATCCCAATCTTTATTATTTAATGTTCTTCTTAAGCCAGATGTCATTCTAACTTTAGGATCATAATCCATTTTTTTGACATAAAATGTTTCCCATGGCCTATTTTGTGGATGGGGCAAGTTTGTTAACTCAACATAAAATCTAGGAGTATCTTCCCTAAGATTTCTTCTATTCTCCCAAAAGGGGCAGCCTTCATGCACAATTCTAGTTACAACCCTGTGAGTCCTTACCCATGAGCCTATGAAACCATTTGGGTCATAAACCCATTTGTCTTCTACTAGAAGGAAACCCAGAAAGGTTAGCTTTCTGAGCAACACAACTTCTACGTCTTTGGTTTCCAAAACCATGCTTGTTTTCATCCATAGAAGATCATACATTTTTATTTTTCTCTTCCCAAAACCAAATTCATTGTCAACTATGGCTACCTACCTGGTGACCTCTTGGAATGCTAACCTAAGAGTCAAAATCTTAGGTAGAAATACTGGTTCCCCACAAAAACCATGGACTCTTATAATGGTATGGTGGGATCCAAAATAGAAATCACAAGGAATGGGGCAACTAGCCAGAATATTTGAAACACTTGGGAATAATCTATTCATAACTAGTTCAGGGCTGAGGTGGCAAAAAATAGGGGTAACAAATAATTCTCAAAATTCATATGGGTCACTAGTCTATGACAAAATGTGTGTCCATGCAGACATAGGAATGGTCCTTTGGAGATCAAAATCTGGGTCATACATATTAAGATACATGTGTTGGGCAAAGAGGTCAGAGTTTTGAAAAAGCATGAGGTGGAACAAATAGGAAGAATACCTGAACACTCCTTTTAATCTAAAATGGGCCAATTGTTCTACCATTGAGAAAGCAATTTGTTCATAAAAATTGAGCCGATACTCCTAGGTTTTATTAATGGTCTTCAACCTAAAAATAATAGCCATTTGTTTTGCATACATTGCCATATCATCTTTCATGCCAAAGATGAAAGCCATCATTGACAATGCATCTTGCCTAGCCTGGGTGAATTGGGCTCTTGGTGTAGGGAGTGTGGGTACCATAGTGTCATCATCACCCATTTGTAATTTAGATCTTAGGAACCTTGACTAAGTGTTGATATTTTCCTAAGATCTTTGCATTTTAGCAATAGTGGGAAACATGGTAGTATTATCATCATATAGGGCTAACATATCCCTAATAGCTTGTAGTGTGATTTGCACCATGAATGGACCTCTTTGAATGGTGCATGAAGGTGCATGGAACAAGTCTACACATAATTTGACTAGGTCAGGGCATGGATGCATAGTTAGGACAATGAATTGAGTCAGTTGCGAGGTCCATATCCTCATGGTGAATGTTTCATATTGCCCTACTCTATCCCTCTGTAGACACCTTTGATGTTCCCTTTCTCTAAGAGTTTTGCTACTAGCTCTCTACAAAATTGGGTCCATGATGCCATCCGCATAATCTTTTATTTTCACTGGGTCACTTGCTTGACCAGCTTCAAGAAACTTGGTCTATGTATAGGTCTTCAATGGCTGCATGGGAGCTGAAGCATACTATTTACTTGCAAGAAACTTATCAAGGGATTCATACATCCCAGCTCCTTGTTGTGAAGATTGTGCCCCCTCCATCTTTATATCTTCTCTATGATAGCTTGTATGAACTTTTTCAAAATGGAAATACTTTTACTAAAGTAATTTTACTAAGCACAAAAAAATGCAAGTAGTAGGATATTTTCATGCAGATGTAAGAATGTTTGAGAACTTGTAAACTTTAAATCTTGCTAAGAGGTATTTATTGACCTATCAAGTCTCAAAATGGCATTGAGCTTAGATAACCGTTAGCAGATCCTACTCAATATTTATGGAATAGCAAGATAGACACATTATCCAAGTGGAAGCACAAGGTTCCTTAGAGATTTCTAAAGATTTGGGAGACATTCAATGTATTGGAGATTTTTGAAAATTTTGAAAATTTTGAGCTGCCAATTACGTGTTCAAAGAACACTTATTTGAAAGAAAAGTGGGAAAATAAAAAAATGAGAAAACAAAACAATACAGAAAGGGGAAACTACCTAACTACATTAATCAAGCATCTTTATCTCCCTCCTAGATCAAAAGAAGAATTCCTAAAGTCTCTTTCAAGACAAGCCAGCTTATATTGCCATACAAGTGGTTGAATTGGATATAGCTTTGGTGAATTGCCCTCTGTGTATGCCACATTGATTTGCCTACATTCAAATGAGTCTGAATCAAACATGCTTCCAACATACATAAGCTATTCTTGTTCTTGGAAGCTCGTCAAATATCAGATCTTGATATTGGGATGTCTTACCAAGAAGTTAATGACCATCTGCTCATCAACAGAAGCCTTTTGACATATATCATTTATTGACTTAACTCATTTTTCCTCAAACTTAGGTTTTACTACATGATCATCCTCTTTAATAACTTCACAATTACCAATATCTTGAAATGATAATTCTGAAAGTTTGTAATAATTTTGCACATGTAATTAAGGCTCAATGTTATTTTGTTCATCTGCAATTAGCTCACAACTTCCTTGAAAAATGGTATAACTTGACCCAATGATTTCAAACAAATCATTCAAATCATGATCTAGGAAATGTCCATGTTCCTCTACATCATCTTGCAAAGTAAGAAGAAAATCAGAAATTATTTCTTCTTCATCAGAGGTTAAGGTATGCACTTGTGATTTCTCACTAGGAATCTAGAATTCATAAGAGGCTCGAGGATTGATAGAAGAGGTATCTTTTGACTTTTATTCCTGTAGAACATTTGGAATTCTATGATCTTCATCAAGTATAATGTAAGTGCCCAGACCAATAGAATCATAATTTCCATATGGGCCACTTTGCATCATAGCTAATAAATGATCATTTTCTTCTTCATGATTATATCCAGTCCATTCACCTAGCTCTTCAACAAAAACCCTTTCTTTTTTATTCATCATAGCATGGGCTACCTCTAACTTTGTAGTGGGATCATTAGTGATGTGATCTTTATATAATGGTTCAAGCAATATCTTCATCTTTGAACCATATTTGGTTCTTATGATGAGATGAGACCAATCAAGGGACATATATCCCCTTATTTTGGCTATAGAGTCTCTTGATAAACATAAGCCAAAAATAGGAGGTATGTCTATCACTACATCTTGATTTACAATTATATTAGGACAAGCATATAATTATAATTGGAGATGTTTAATTTTCCCTATTGTTTGTACTATTTTGCCATCTAGTTGTATGACTCCTTTAGTGAGTGGTTCATACTTAATTTCTAAACCATCAGCTATCTACTTGGGCATTACTATAGTACTAGCCCCTAAATCAATCATTTCATTATGCAGTAGTTTCTTGCCAACTATTAAAGTTAAATAGAAGGGATCTAGTTTGGATTTGCTTACCTCTACTATATTATTTACTAGGGTTGTTGTCTGTAGATGGACTATATCTTTGAGCTTTTCTTTTTTAGTAGGTCCTTCTTTTGTAATAGTACCTTTGGGCACTGCTTGGCCTTGTAGAGCTTCTTTTAGTAGTGTCTTATATTCAAGAATAGCCAATATATACCATATTGATACTTGTGCTGGAGTCTTCTTCAATTGATCCACCACATTTATTGGTCCCAGAGTCTGAGCTCTTTGAAAATAAGGATATCTTGTTTTTTCCTAAATTTGGGTAGGAGTCCCTTGATTTTGCACTAGCTGAGGCACTTCTTGTCTAATAGCCATGTTTCTTTGTCCTTGAAATGGAGGATTCTCCATGACTTGACTATTTACAATCTTAGGCTGTTCCACCATCCTTCTCTTTGATCTAGTGTAATAATCAAATTGCACCACTAGTTTTTTGGAGGTAGATGCTTCATTCAAGAAAATTGATTCTTCATCTTCAACCCATGAGAAAAAAGCATGTTTGAAGGCTATTTCTTCCTCTTGTTGCAAGGACATCCCTTACATCTGAGCCACTAGGACTAAATTCTGCATACTAGAATACTGATAGGCTTGATTGTCACTGGAACTTGCAAAATGACCATCCATTCTTCTTTGCTCAGCCACCTTTTGTTATAGATTACACATAGGACAATCTCTAGGTGTATGAGTGTTATTGCAATGGAAACACCAGGCATTAGTGTTATCCACATAGTTATTTTGTCCTAGAATAATCTCCCTATTTGAAATGGGAGGAATAGTCTGTGAGGGTGTGGGGACTGCAACCAATTGGTTTACTAGTTGATGGTTAGTTTGTCTAGGAAGAACCTGGTATTGGTTTGGCTGAGATGAAAATCTATTTCCTTGATAGCCTTGATATGGAGGCTTACAGAAAGTATTCTACTATCTTTTTATATTAATTAGCTCATTAGAAAATGTCCTTAGTATATTCTTGATATCATCCAGCTTAGATGACTGAGAGGGGACAATTTATTTAGCAAATGATTGAGGATAGGTGTACATAGACATAGGTGGTGCTATAGATTTAGGGGTTTTTTGAGGTAATGGTAAGGAAATTTCTAGGAACATGGGTATGGGAGGCCTTGGAGGTAACTTCCTAACATCTATCAAATTATTCTCAGCTCTGACTGCATATTCATAAGCCTCAGGCAAAGTGTGTCCTCCAAGTGGCTGAATCATAATGGATATGTTTGAATTCAAAGTCTTGAGATAAAATACCATAGCCATACCTGGTAATAGTCTAGCTATAGTAGGGATTCTTTCCCAAGTCTTTTGAAATCTAGAATTGAAGTCAGTCATGGCTTCTTGTGGTGCCCTTTAAATGGTAATTAATTGATGTAACGAAGAAGACTTATCACCCTTCTCTTTAAATCTTTCAAATAAAATATCTATGAGCTGATCCCATGTAGATATGGTTTTTGGGGTCAAAGACTGATACCATTCTAGAGCCTTCCCTTTAAAAAAAGTAGCTAATAATCTTATGGCCACATTTTGCTATGTGACAACATGTATAGCATAGACATTTGATACATCTTGCAGATGTTCCTCAGGTGTTTTAATGTCTTGCCCACTAAATTTGGGTAGAGCTTTTATGGCATTCACTAGGATAGGGTCCCAAGTTGCTGGGGGTATTGGAAGAATCAATGGACTACTAGTGTTCTAGCTTGCATAATTTCTTAGGGGTATAGGGGCTCCCATATTTGCTCTTGGTATTGGTATAAACTGGTTGACTCTTCTTCTTGGACTAGTTACCAAAGGTGGCAAAAGAATATCTAGATTTATAGTAGATTGTGATCTAGTCACTGGTCCACAGCTATGACTCCTCATAACTCTCTGGTTCATATGATCTTGAAATAAAATTCAAGATTGGTCCCATTAGCCATGCCAAAAACTATTGATGATTTAAAATTTCACTTGATTCTAATCAACAACAATGGGAAGTTTCAAGATGTGGGACTTGCAACTTGAAATAACCTCCAGATTTTTGATAAGCTAGTTCTTCTTTATATTGAGTAGATACTAGGAAAAGGGATAGGAATTTTAATCAAAAACATAAATGCAAGAAAGGAAATCTAATCTATGGAAATGCACCTAAATGTAATTCAACCTTAATCCTAAGCATAGTGAGACTATATGTAAGATTCATTTACATTTAAGAGCAAACAAGTGCATGATCAATGTAAAAGATGGAAACAATAGAAACAAAGGCTCACAACATAGACTACTTTTGTAGTGATACAAAAAATGTCAACAAAGGCATAGGGTTCAATCTTCTTATTTGAATTTTCTAGTGATATAAGAGGTGCAAAAACATGTACAGTTATATAAACTTTTCAACTCAAGAAAATGAGACAAAATCAAATGACATTCCTAATCACAGCTCTAGAAAGTCTACAACCTAGATTGCTTTTGCAAATGACACAGAAAATATCAACAAAGGCATAGGACTCAATCTTCTCATTAATTCTCTAGTCACATAAGAGGTACAAAAACACACATAGTTACATAAACCTTGTAACTTGAGAAGATAGAACAAAAGCAAATGATATTACTAGTCACAACTCTAGAAAGTCTAAACTCTTTACAATAATTCTCTCTAAAATTCTCTCTGGTATTTTATGATTATCTTCTTTGGTGATCTCTGCACCCTTATTTATATCCTTGGATTCACTCCAAATTGTTAGTATGTTCCCAATCTAATGACCCAACTAAAATCTAACCCAACTTGAAGTGTCTAACATAAGATATCTTTTAGATTCTAAATTGCTTTGTCTTTTGGCAGTTCATTAGTTGAAATAGATTACAAGACGCTCCCTTTTCTTAAATGCTAGGTAACACTTAGCCAAATTCTTCTTATTACTTTAGGAAACACTAAAGGATGACACTTTTCATGTTCCACAACATCCATCAAAGACAAAAGCCACTTTCCGTATTACTTATACTCTTTTGTGTCTTTGCTCAAGATCGTTTCGCCTTTGAGACTTGTCACAATCTGCTTCCTCAAAACTTCAATAACTTAAAAGAAAATAAAACCCAAAACATTTCTTACCTGAGTAAATTTAAAAGTGACATAGGGACAGGTGTCAATCTCCACTGCTTCATTAAAGGACACATGGAAATCTCTGGTTTACTTATCTAGGATTACATGGTTGTCTCTGCTCATTTTAACAACCCTTTTAAAAACCTGTAGAAGATGACACATGGCATTCTCTGCTTTTCTCTATTTATACCATAGAGACAAATAGGTCTCATTTCATATTTACATGGAGAGTGACACTTGGTGCTTCTGCTTGATTTAAAAACAACACTTAAGACCTACCACAATCTTTCCTATATTAGTGAGGTAAAATTGAAGATAATTCAAATCATGACCATGGTGGCTTTCGCTCTCTTTTGCTGGGGTACGTGGCATCTTCCATCACTTTTAGAAAAGAAAAATTGAGACCCTATGTGACTGCCACTTGGCACTTTCTAATTGATTATGATACTTAGCTTAGTAAAACCTTTCACTAAAAAGAGATGAAACATGGGTGCCGATATGAAATCATGGATGTTGACACTTGGTGGCTTTTGCTGAGTCATGATGAGATACATGGCACATTTTGACCAACTCATAGAAGATATATAAGGTGCCTTGGATGATGACACTTGGTAGCTTTCACTGAGAAGGATGCCTCGAACTATGACACTTGTTAGCTTCCACTTGATTTTGACACTTGGACAAAAAATGAATCAAAAGGAAAATAGAGCTCGTGCTCTATTTGAAACTTCACCATCTCGGACCAAAGTATGTGAGGACAAAACTTGGCAGTGTGTAGTTGAAAAAATAGGATGAAATGTAGAGTAATTTTTTACTCTACAGTTATATCATGATTCCTACTGAGACATGCTACAAAAAACCTCAATTTCAAAAAGTCTATGTAGCAATGATGCCATCTCTTTGAGATTGACATCCCAATCCCAAATAGTGTAATTAACCATAAAATAATTTCAACCTTTTTTGGATTAGATGAGCATCTCCCTACTAGTAGGTTGTTCTAATTCATCATTACCCCTATGTTAATTTATCATCATCCTCAACCAAGTTTATCAAGTTAGCCATAGTGAGGGTCCAATGATTATAACTACCTTTAAGCAAATCATTGCACACCATCCCACTTGCATTTCTAAATAATTATAACCACCTTTGGGAAAATAATTGTGTTGTCACCACTTTAATTTTTCTACCTATATAGGGGCATGTTATTATCTTATTTCGCTATCCTAACTGGGGAAAATCCATCTTCTTAATGATTATAACCATCTTTGGGCAAATCATTATATTATCATACCATGTTGCCACTATTAGGGTACAATGTTTATAGCCACATTTGGGAAAATCATTGCACACCATCCCACTTGCATTCTCAATGAGGTTTTCTAATTTTTAAGTCTCATTATGCTTTTCACCCCATCATCTTTCCTTCTTTTGGTCCCCTCATTTCACTTCTTTCTTTTTAAGGGACTGTTTATCGACCTACTTATGCCAACCATTCCCTTAAGGGGATATCATATAGTTAGTTTATCATCATTATAGTTGTAATCATACAAGACCTTTTCATTCTTTGAGAAGAAATTATTTTGATTATAGCTTGAAATGCCTTCCTAAATAGCAGGAAATTATAGACACCTAAATCAGGCCATGGATAACCTCTAATCAAAATTTTAGCCAATTTCCACCCAAAATGTAGAATTTGACTTAAAGGCACTAAAACACACTAAAAGATGTGAAATTGACATATTCAAATGTTGATTTTGGCTAGGGTATCCATAAATAAGGCAATATAATCTATGGGCCAGCTAATTTTGATTAGATCAGTTGAAGTCAAAATGCCAATTTTGCACCTGGGTGCTCTGGATTGCTCTTTCCTATCAAATATCTTACATAAGATGTGTGTTGTTATTTTATATTGGTAACATCCTAAATTGGATAATGGTTCAAATGCATGTAACATGGACTTACAATTCAAATCTAGTCTAATTTTAGACCAATAACAAGGCATTCTGATCAATTTGAGTAATTTATGCACAAAGTGCTTAATCATGCTTAAGAGCTAATTAACCCAATTCAAGGCCTAATCAATAATTCCATGGAAAATTGTTGAAAACATATTTTTGGAAATGAATATTGAATATTTGCATCATCAGGTGACCTCATTTATTTAGAAGACATCCCTAGGCCATAAATGCCCTAAATATCAGGATTCATGCATCCCATGCATTAGAAAAGCCCTCCATGCCTCTTAATTCCAATGTCATGATGAGGATAATTATAAAATTAATTCCAAAAATTGAATTAATCCTTAACCACACACTCAATCTTAGGATGGATAGTTGAGGTTGATTCTAGACATTTACAAAAATCTATAAATAAAGAGGCCATGAACATCATTTCTAAGCTATTTTGGTACAAAGTTATTATGCTCAAATATCTTTAAAATACTTGAGAATGCAAATTTATAATACAAAATTGATTACAAATCTTCAAGCAATTAGTGTTACCATGCCAAATTGATTCCAATCCAAGCCAAGCCACAAGCCAAAGGTGCCAAGGAGAGATGGAAGTAGCCAAGCTTCCATTTATAAGGACTTTATGAGCACAAGTTGAGAAATCCACTACTACAAAGGCATTTGGTGCATCCAAGGAAGGTGAAAGAATTCTTGAATTTTATTCCTTACTTTTTAGTTGTGTTTGTCATTTGTTTTTGTTACCAAGCTCTCCTTAGTGTTTAGGCCTAGAGATGTTATGCTATTAGTGTGTTTATTTCATTTATTTTCTTTTAGAACTAACACCATACTAACCATCCTCTCTTGAGTCAAATTCCTAGATCACAATCCCAATCAACTCTATATTTTTAATTGATAATAAGTATCAATTAGAATACTAAGTCAGCTTAGTTGACTCTATATTGTCAACTATCAAAAAGGGTTTTAGGATTTAAAAGGGCTAATGAAGGCATAAAATGATTAGAGGAGGGTTCAAGAGAGGAGAAAAGGCTTGGGGAAGTACATAGGAGAAGGTTGTGTTTATAGTAAGTGGTTGGAAAAATGGTAAGAATGATATAAAGCCACAATAATATTGTGAAGAACTAATGGTCTATCCCCCCTTTCCTAGTGTATCCTTTAAGGTATGAACTTAGAATGATTGAAACATGACAAGTTCCTATAAGATATAAAGTTTTAGTAAGTGATAAAGTTAATAATTTTTTTTGTATATATAGTATGTAGGCAATTTTTAACACATGGGGTGTTGAGGTCACGTCTAGCCTAGCTAGATAACACCACTTTTTTTCTACTTATGCTCCTCAAATACCCTAAAAATATGAAATCCTAGGGTTTTTAATTTATATTAATCAAAACATGGAATATAAAATAAACCAACATCTATGTACATAGGCATATACTCTTTAAAACTAGGCAAAGGTACACCTAGAAGTATAGACACCTAAATTTTGCCACTGATAACCTCTAATTAGGATTTTGACCAATTTTCACCTTAAAATGCACAATTTGGGCTAAAAACATTGAAACATGATAAACAATTTAAAACTAACATATTCAAGTGCTGATTTTGGCTAGAGTGTCTCTAAATGGGGCAATGCAATTTATGGACCAGCTAACTTTGATTAGATCATTGTGAGTGAAAATACCAGTTTTACACCTATTTGCTTTGGATTCCTTTTTTTATCAAATATTCTACACAATATGGGTGCCTTTATTATTTTTTATTAGTAACATTCTAAATGGGAATATAGTTCCAATGCATCTAACATGGACTCCCAATTCTAATCCAATTGAATTTTGGACCAATAATAAGACATTCAAATCAATTTGAGTAATTTGTCCATTAAGTGTTTATTCATGCTTAAGAGCTAATTAACCCAAATCAAGAAATAATCAAAAATTCTATGGAAACTTGTTGAATACTTGTTTTTAGAAATAAATATTGAATATTTTTATCATTAAGTGACCTCATTTCTTGGGAAGACATCCCTAGGCCATAAAAGCCACAAATATCAAGATTCATGCCCTCCATGCCTCATCAATGCATTCCATGATGCCCTCCATGCCTCTTAATATCTTCTTATTCCAATGTCATGATGAGGATAATTACAAAATTAATTCTAAAAATTGAATTAATCGTCAACCAAACATCTCAATCTCAAGATGGATGGTTCAGGTTGATTTTAGACATTTGTAAAAATCTATAAATAAGAGGCCTTACCACATCATTTATAAGACTTGAGAATGCAAAGTTATAATTCAAGATTGGTTATAAAAGCTTCATGAAACTAGTGTTACCATGCCAAATTAATTCCAAGCTAAGATAAGCTATAAGCCAAAGGTGCCAAGGAGAGGTGTTGGTATACAAGCTTCCATTTCCAATGACTTCATGAGCACAAGCCGATCAAGCCACTACTAAAAAATCATTTAGAGCATCCAAGGAAGGTGAAGGAATTATTCTATTTTATTCCTTACTTTTTAGTTATTTTTGTCACTTTTTTTTGTTAACTAAGCTCTCCCTTGTGTCTAGGCCTAAATATGTTATGTTATTAGTGTGTTTATTTCATTTTGGAACTAACACCATACTAACCATCCTCTCTTGAGTCAAATTTCTAGATTAAAATATGACATGCCCAATGGGACTAGATGAATCTCACACTTGAAGAAGATTATTTTACAACTCAAAAATATTTATTTGGACCCTTAAATCTCTTGTAAATTAATTTTCTAACTTTATTTTGCTATTTTTGGTTGTCATAATTTTACACAGTAACCGATGTCAAAAAGTAAGACTGACATCAGTTACATAGCTTAATTGATGTCAATTATCAAAATTGACATTAGTTAGATTTTGTTTAGTTAAGATAATCATCATTGGTTGTATATAACTAATGTTGTTTACTATTTTTTTCCAAAAACATAGACCTAAGAGCTATTTTTGTAAAGTTCATTGCTTGAAACCAAAAAAATCTTCAAAGTTAAAGGGCATGCTAATATTTTTATTGTAAAACCAAGATTTATATTTGCTCAAAACATGTTTAAATAATCTTTGAATGCTTAAAAATCAGTTAGGAACCTTGTTTTGGGTGTTTAACAAAGAATTTGTATGTTTTTGGTGAATGTTTTTAATGTTTGCAACTAAGACCAAGGGGTCAAATGAACACCACAAAATACTTTATTTGTGCTTATAATTGAACACACTTATCAATTATTATCTTCAATAGATTTTTAGATTAAATATTTGATTGGCATAAAGAAGAATGTTGTGTGTATGCTCTTCCATTTTTTCCTTATAAGGAACCCTAGGAATTAAAAGTGCCATTCCTATTACAAGTATCCTAATCCAAGGCTTAGAAAGAATCTCATCTAAATCACTCCCCAAAAACATGTCAAAGTTTGGGTGTCCTTGAAAATGACCCTAAAGTCTTTCTACTTTTGTGTTTTCTTTATTTTTATGCAAAATTGGCTTGTGAGGGGGACTTCATCACCTCCCATGAGTTCTTTAGGGAATCTTTGACATGGGGTTTCACCTCTCAACATTGAATTAATTTGTCTCTTTTGAAGTTATACATGGGATGTGGTGGCACATTTAACATCACACTACACTAAGTGAATAGCAAGATGTAGTGGTTGCAAAAAAGACTAGACATTTTTGCAACAAGCCAAGTGATGCAGACCCAAAATCCATGCTTTTATTTTTCATTGTTTCACATGAAAGTTATCATGCAATTGATTTCCCTAGAGCATTCAAAAACTTGTTAGATCTTATAGAAATCCCCACTTGCCATGGAATTATTGTTGGTGTAAAGTGTGCCTCAAGGTCCATGTCAAAGTACTATCACTTGAGAGAAGGGGGTGTAAAAACCCTACTATATAATGTGCATTTAATTTTGGATGAACACTTAAAATCCTCTCTAATGATTTATATTAATGAATTCCAACAATACCAAGAAACCTTGTTAGTTTAGAATCTAGGAGTGGTTAATTAGTTGGTCTTGTCTTAGATAAAAGTCTTGTTTGAAGTCAAAACTTGGTGGAAACAAACAATCTAAACCAAATACATTGTCTAAATTTTCTTTTGAATAAAGAGGCATTATGTTGCTCTTGTGAGATCATCAATTTGCCTTATTCAAAATTTCATCAAAAGCTTGAGAGTCATAACATCCACTTTGGCATAGTTATTCTGCTAAATTGAGTTTAGACCTTTAACAAAGTTGTTTAAATTCCTTCACTTATAATCTAAATTAGAAATTATACCTTTATAAGTTCATAGGTTTGATGTGTTAAATGGGTTCACCATTTTCACTAAAATTGAGGGAGCTTAGGTTTAATTTCCAATATGTGTTGAGGGTTGTTTAAGACTCATAATAATTATCAACATTTGATAGACTTAAGCCATTTTGTGTTAAACACTCGCACTTTAAGTTTATGCACCACAATATTTTGAATAAAGAAAAGTAGTGTTATGCTGTCAAAATTGTAAGAAAACATCTTTACCTTAGAGAGTTTTTAAAATAAACATTTTTGTTACACCTTTTGGGTGGTATGGTATTATTATGCCACCCAAAAATAAATTGAATATTGTTTCATAGACACTTCCACCTTAGCGTTTGGCATTTTGGTTTTTTGTCCATTTACTTGATTACCTTTGTTGGAACGATGAAATGTTAGATATTTCATATTAGCTTATTTCCTCACAAATATTTACATAAACCTTTTGATCCTTTTGATGAATCTAGACCAAGTTAGAACATCATTTATTTTAGATATTGTCCTTTTTCTTAGAGTTTTAAGAACTCTTTGACCTTTTATCACAAAAGCATTGACTATGAATCCCAACATGTATTCCTACATTCATAGTGGACTCATGTACAATCTAGGGATTAGTAATGTAGTTACATAAGAAGAAATGGTGCAAGACCCCTATGCGGATAATATTTTTTATGAGATGGATTCTTATCCCTCTTATAATACTCAATTAGGGGAACAAAGCTAAGATCCATTGGCTAAATATCTAATTAACACACCACCTTATTCGAAATAAGACTAAGAAAAAATTGCACAATACCTAGCTATAATACCTTTAGTTGATGAACCAATACTTTAACAATCATATTATACTAATACATCTTCCACGTATCATCCATTTTTGTTTGAGTGACATTTGATAGAGAATAAAGAAGAGAATTTGATTAAAGCCATAGAGATAGGGGCCAAGTTTCCAATAGACACACCCCATAAAAATTTATGAAGTCTAGTAAGAGTGACCCATAATATCATTTACAATCAATAGGCTTCTTATAGAAATCTTATGACTCTAGTCCAAAAAAAGTACCAAGATCCTAATATATCTAATCGAGGTAAAAACATCATGGAAGATCACTTTAACTAAATGTAGATAGCATATCAAACTTTCCTGAATCTAGTACATGATTTTAATCAAATGAACATGGTATGTAAGCCTCTTATTGACCCAGTTCCTTCAACAAGAGTGTTGATAGAGTTAACTAGATAAGAGAATCTGAATTCTAACCCATTCATATAAACCGCTTTGATAGATAACTTGATGCATTTAATCATTATTGAAGAAGTGTCTTTGGAATCTAAACTAAATAGTGAGCCAAACATATTATATATTGTGCAAATAATGTTTAATCTTGATCAAAGCTGTACTAATGCAAAAACAATTAGCCAACAATATGTGCCTATAGTTAATCCTATGAATAGGTCCTCACACCAAGGAGTAAGAGTTTTGACACCCCAATCTCAACCAATTTCTTCCTCAATCATACAACCTATGAGATTAGGTAATAAAAAAATGGCTAACGACATGCCTCAATGATAGAGTATGACAAACCCTACTCCTCCTCAATAGGTAACGAGAAGTATTCCATAATAATAGGCATAATCTAGTGTAATGTAACAAAGAACAAATACATTTCCACCTCAATCAGGGGTAAAAAATGTTCCATCTCATTAGGTAATGATGAACATACCTCTTTAATCATAGACTAATATGCAAATCCAAAAAAAAGCAATGACTAGTCAATAATGTGCAAATATTAGTCAATGACAGATGCCAAATCTACAACTTGCTTTCACTTCCTCATAAGGATTTATGTAATAAGGAGGTACCAATGTTTCTCAAGTACCTATTAGAAAACCATTGGTTCAAAATGTGCCAAAAATATAGAGATAAGGTCTTGGTCCATAGGTCCCCACTCAACAACAAGGTTTGATTAGTCGGTAGCATGTCCATTTTTAACTACAGTAAGCATAGTATAGTTATATCCCTATGTCCCAACCATAAAATCCTCCAAGTCAAACCTCTATTTCCAACTTGAAATAGAATATCACACAACCAAGTGTGAAATTTCAAGTACATCCTAATCCATATATACGTATTCCTAGTCCATTCCCTAGCGAAACCAATGTACTCCAATAGGTATCTCCATCATACCCTGGTCAAAGTGTCCCACTTGTGACCTCCCAACCATCTACACAAATTCTCCCTCAAACCAATATTCCTTATAGTTTCCTATCCCAAGAATTTAAATAGATGAAGGATGTAATTACTGCCATTTAGGTTGTTAAAAAAATTAAAAATTTCAAATTAGATGACATATGTTCCTATCCTTTCAACATGGAGTATATATAAATATAATTTTATCTAGAATATGAACCACCAAAATTCAATAAATACAAAGGAAAAGGTGACCTTAAGTCTCATTTGACTGAATTCTTTATCGCATGTCAACTAGTGGCATATAGTGACATTTACCTTTTGCTATTATTTCCAAGGAGCTTGGTTGGACAAGCCTTGGAGTGGTTTTTGAAGTTGCCCAAAAATTTAGTAATGGATTTTGATGATCTTTTTGATAAGTTTATGTAGCACTTTTTTTATAATCTCGAGCATGAGATTTCATTAGTGAAATTAATGAAAGCAAATCAAAAAGTTGGCGAGAGTTTTGAAAGTTATTTATAGTGATGGAGAGCCCTTGCAAGTTATTTCACCCATAGTTTATCAAATAAATAATTAGCCATTGTGTTTACAAAAAAATTGCATAGTGAGATAGTTTACCATCTAGAATTACAATGTGCACATACCTTCAAGGAAATCATTGATAAAGGTCTATTGATTGAGAAGTCACTCATGAATAAAGGAGTCATCAAGCTTAATTCAAATAATCAAAACCAAGGTACCAATCGAGGAAATGACCAACATACCATTCAAGTTCAAACCTCACAAATAACATAGGCTAATAACCAAGAAAGATCGAAGAAATTCAACCATAATAGGAATGTTGTGGGAAATGGAGTAACCAAATCTCATCATGTCCAAATGGTGAAAACATCATCTAAACAACCTTTTCAACTTACTCCTACACAATAACCTCTCTAAAAAATACCATAAGTGTAACAACTAAGACCTATACAATAAATATAATAGTCATTACCATTACAAACCCCTCCTCCTAGGAGAACTGTACCTATACATCATGCCTTTATTGACCTAGGAGAACCTATTGAGTCTATATTTCATAAGCTTGCTATCAGTAATCTAATTAGTTAGCCTCTACGAAAGCATTTTATTTAAGGCATTCCATATTTTAATTGGTACCATGAAAATGAATTCTATGATTATCATCAGGTCAATGGGCATAATCTATGAATATGTGTCTAAATCAAGCATTTAATTGAGAATATGTTAGAGAATGGGGAGATAACATTAATAATGGTCCTTATAAGTCCAATCAAACTCTTGGAATTTATGAAAACCCTTTTCCTTGACATAACAATCAATAGTAGAAAAATAATCGGCAATGATAACAATAATGGTCAACGCAACAACAAAATCAATAGTATCAAAATCAAAGGCCAAACCAACAGAATCAATAAAATCAATAAAAAGCCCACAATTATAAAATAATGGACAAAACCAAGGTCAAAATAGTAACAACCAACAAACCCACCATACATTTGCACATGAATACAATAGGGTTATAGGTCATATTGTAGGGGGTGGCCTTAATACCATCTCCATTAGTCCTAGACCAAACACTAATCAGTCTAGAATATTGCTAAACAACAACATTTTAAAAAATTACATAGATATTCATTCTTTAAACTGGGAATACATAAAAACAAACCAAAAAACTAGGACTTCCCCTTTTATACCTTATATCAACAACTCATTCTTGCCATGTGACCACATGCAAGTGAACTGGCAATCAACACTTATCTTGTTTGGTACCACACCATTTCCAACATTGGTTAGTAATAATGGTCCAATATTTAATCCTAATTATGTAATCATAACTTAGAGGTTAGAGATTACTATCCCAACCCCACAACCATCTACCACCTTGCTTGTCATCTAACCAACCATTTAGCCTTGGAATAAACCATTCACTACTAACCAAGACAAGAAATTTGATATTGTGGAACAATTATAGAAGCCACCAACACATATTTCTATTTTAGATTTTCTACAAATTTCAATAATCCATAAAACCATCTTGAATGAGTTTTTGACCTAATCCACTATTTCTAGTGACATATCCCTTGATAAATTTCAAGCTTTGGTTGGATACCTAGCTCTAGCCCAACAAGTCACATTCAACCAAAGTGATATGTCTCCCTTTGGCCCATTCCATAATAATACATTATACATAGAAGTTTATATAATATGGCATAAATTGAAATGTGTCCTTATATACAATGGATCTAGCCTCAACATAGTGTCTCTCGAACTCTTCAAGCTTCTTTGGTACATAATTATAGATCTCCATCTAGAAATTATAACTATCAAAGTCTATGATAATCAGGAAAGAGAATCACAAGGCACCATTAGCTTGCTAGTTATCATTGGGTGTTTGACCCATGATATACTTTTCTATGTGCTTGATCTTAAGTTATACAATATGTTTCTAGACAAGCCTTAGTTACATGATATTCATGTAGTCCCATCAATGTTGGAACAATGCATCAAGTTTTCCCACTCAGGGATGGAAGTTAATATTCTAGGAGATTTACATTCATATGAACATGGCAAATAGCTTGAGGCCAAATTTCAAAGATATAATTATTGATATGGCATGAATCCAAGTACTAAGAAAGATAAAGGAAGAGATATACTTATTGATCCCTTACCAAATAATATCATAGATCCTAATACCTTGGATTTCCTTTCACACATGTCACCTCACGAAGCTTCTAATAATTTCACCATTTTAGATAATGGAGCAAGAGAGTATGTGACCCATGATACATTTAATATTTCTAATCTTCCTTGAAATACAAAAACCTTTAGGTGACCTAAAGTCACTCCATATATGCATTGGTAAGAAAAGAAAAAAGATAAAGGACCTATAAAATTTGTACCAGCATCTAACCTAAGACCTGACCCTCTCAAAGGGGATGAGTCATGGATATAAAATGACAACCAAGATAATTTTTATAAAAATGTAAAGTATCCTATTCCCAATAGGATCATGGAGTGTCAAAATTATTAATGAAGAGGCCCTACACCAAATCATCAAGGAACCATAGAGCCAATTTCTATGACTAAATATGAAAGACCTTATGGACTAGGATTTAAACTGCCTAGACCCCACATATCTTATTCAAACTCCATCACCAGTGACTGGTGATGATGTTGATAGTGAAGTTGAGTTTAATCAGAGCCTCACCTTTGATAACTTAGATAAAACTAAATTTTTTGTTACCAATGCCATTTTTATCCTTACCCTAGCCATTCATTATCACCCTTTTCCATTATATTATCCCCAACTAACCGATTAGGACTAATAAGAATCTAGTCTACCAATTGATGAGTTATAGCATGATGAGGCATTTTATGATTTCTTAGGCCTTAGAGACAATGTTTTATTGAGAGATCACAAATCAAGATTCTCAATCACATTAGATCCTATAGCCTATTTTAGAGAGCGAGTGAACACTGTAGACAAAAACAAAAAAGTAAAACATTGAGGTCCCAAAGTGAAAACCTCTTTGAGGCACTTTTTAAGAAAGGAAAAAGTAAAGATAAAGGCCAGTCTAGTGGTGAAAACCTATTTTAGGTGCCATTAGATAGGTGTGTTCATTCTTCTTTGAATTTAGACCAGGAGACCACCAACAATGGACTTACCTATGGAACTAAGTTTAGTTTTGAACAACAACAAGTATTTGATTAGAATTTTTTATAATTTCCAACTATTTTTATCACATGTCTAGATCTCCCATTAGGGGACTTAGATTCATCATGCCTAGGAGAAGTTGAAGAGCAATTCCTAACAGAGGACCCTAACATAATTCAATAGTTCAAGTCACTACCTACTATCCTAGAAGATGGTTTGACCCTTCTAGTCAAAGATATAATAGAGGTAAATATCAAGACTCCATCAGACCTAAAATGGATAAAATTGGGAGCATCTCTCACTGAGGAGGAATTTGACATATTTACATGTATATTAAGAGAATTTATAGATATCTTTGCATGGGCCCATTCTGACATGCTAGGTTTAGACCCTACCTTGATTTTATAGCACCTTGTGTTTAACCCTAATGCCAAACTAGTAAAACAA
Source organism: Torreya grandis (assembly GCA_037957365.1). Taxonomy (NCBI): domain Eukaryota; kingdom Viridiplantae; phylum Streptophyta; class Pinopsida; order Cupressales; family Taxaceae; genus Torreya; species Torreya grandis. The sequence goes on along the minus strand of JARHVA010002725.1, from coordinate 1,802,748 downwards.
AAGCTACGTAAGATGCATCCTCACATTGTTTTATTAGTAAATAAAGAGTTTTAAAAACTCTTGGAAGCAGGATGTATTTGATCCATTGATTACTCAAAATGGATCTCTAATATGGTACATGTTAGTAAAAATCCTAAAGGGATTAGAGTTTGTAAAATTTTTTGAGACATCAACAAAGCTTGTCCGAAAGATGATTTTCCCTTGCCTAATATTGACATGATCATCGACTACACAGTAGGTTATGAAATTCTTTCACTCATGGATGACTTTTTAGGATACAACCAAATCAAAATAGCACCAAAAGACCAACATAAAATAGTATTCACCAATCCATGGGGAACATTTTGTTATCAAGTATTTCCATTTGGCCTTAAGAATGCTAGAGATACATATCAAAGGGATATGACTATCATATTCCATGATATGATGCATGATATTGTTGATGACATATTAGGAAAATCCAAGACTAGGGCAAACCATCTAGTAGTGATACATAATATATTTGAAATATTATAGGAGTGTAAAGTTAGAATCAATCTAAATAAATGTGTGTTTGGTGTAAATTTAGGTAAACTACTTGGCTTCATCATGTTTCATAGAGGTATTGAAGTCAATTTAGTTAAAGTCCATGCTATAATCAAGATAATACTACCAACTAATTTAAATCAACTGTATAGTTTGTAGGTTAAGATCCAATCCATCTGACACTTCATCTCTTAGTTAGCAAAAAAGTACCATCCATTCAAAAACCTTTTGAAAAAGGGAGTTGCATTTCACTGAGATGATCACTACTAAATAATTATTCAACAACTCAAAGACTATCTTGTTAATCTACCTATTTTATTACCCCCTATGCTAGAAAAGTTATTCTTGGTTTACCTATTAGCTACCAACCATGCTCTAGGGGCACTCTTGGTTCAACATGATGACAATGGAAAGGAGCACATTGTATACTACCTAAGCCATACCTTGGTTACATATGACCACAACTGTGTACCTATTGAAAAATCTTGTCTGGCTATGGTTTTCATAACTTAAAAACTATGCCATTACATATTAAATAATAAGACCATAGCCATTTCAAAAGCAAATTCACTCAAGTATCTACTATCTAAAATAGCTTTTCAAGGTAGAATGGCTAAATGGATCATGCTTCTTAGTGAGTTTGACATAGACTACGTAAATCAGAAGGTGATCAAGGGACAAGTTCTTGCAGATCAACTTATTGAAGCACCTCTCAAAGACACACATCCACTTACATTTCCATTTCTTAATGAATCCATAATGAAAATCATTGACACACCCCTTGAGGAGTATCCCTAGAAACTATATTTTGATGGTTCATTTATTTCACATGGATCCGGGGCATGCCTATTGTGTATTACACCATAAGGGGATCTAATCCTTAAATCATTCAGAATTAGCTTTCCTTGTTCAAATAACATGGTTGAGTATGAAGCACTAATTTCAAGACTTTGACAAGTAGTGCATTAGAACATATCTCATCTCCAAGTTTATGGTGATTCTTAGTTAATCATCAATTAGGCCACAAATCATTTTTACACCAAAGATGATAAGTTGGCTCCATATAAAGCCATAGTTGATACTCTTAAGTGAAAATTCTCCAGTATTTAGTTTAATCACTTACCAAGGGCTAGTAACGAAATTGTAGATGACATGGCTACTATTAGCTCTCTGATTCAACAAAAAAATATATCTAGAGAGTATCAATTCCTCATTGAGAATTTGTTAGCACCAGCTCATGAAACTTCAACTATTACCATGATTTGTGATATTATTTGTCCTAATTCTATCTATTACTTAGACCTTTATAACTACCTTCATGACCAATTTATGCCACCTAACCAATCTTGAAAACAAACCAAATCCTTCATTCATCATTCCACTTGTTATACTCTACTTGGTCCACCCTTTATCATCATAGTTTTTATGGAACTCTAATTCATTATTTAACTTCAACAGAGTAAAATAGCATTAAGAGAAGTTCATGAAGGAGTATGTGGAGCTCATTCTAGTAGGGCAGTCCTATCCAAAAATATCTTGCATACCAGTTATTATTGGCCCATAATAGATGTAAATGCCACTGCATATGTAAAAATGTGTGACAAAAGTCAATGAAATTCTAATCTGATTCATGCCTTTGAAAAAACTCTAAAACTAATGGTGACACCATGGCCATATTCTACATGGAGATTTGAGCTCATTGGGAAGATCAACCCCACTTCATCTGATGGCCATAAACATATCCTTACCACCACTGTGTATTTAACTAAGTGGGTTGAAGCTATACCCCTTAATTATGTGACTGGAAAGCAAATTTCCAAATTCATCTTTAACCATCTCATTTGCCTCTATGGTATCCACTCTAACATTATATCTAATAATAGAGGATCATTCAAGAATGAGGATGTAGACTAGCTATGTACTAAATGAAACATCACACAACATTTTTCTATAGCATATTACCCTCAAGGTAATGGTGAAGCCAAGGCATTGAACAAAACCATTTTAAATATTCTTAAAAATATTTTCAATGATATTGGTCATGATTGGCACCTCTAGATATTTCTTACCCTTTAGGCATATCATACTAATCATCATACCCCCATAGCCACTCCATACTCACTTGTTTTTTATACTAAATCCATCTTTCCCATTGAGCTCAAATTGCCTTCACTATGCATCTCTTTCAAGCATGTCCTAGATTATCATGACTATGAAGTATCCCACCTACAAGAGCTAGACCTACTTGATGAGAAATGCACAATCGAGCTCAACAATATTCAAGCATATCAGACTAAACTCAAAGGCCACTATAATTAACATATTAAGTATCAAACATTTTATCTTGGTGATTTTATTCTTAAAGAAAACCAAAAGAATATTATGTCTGAGAAGAAGCATAAAGGGAAATTAAAACTAAACTAGATAGGTTCTTTCATCATCACTATAAATTATGGATCAGGAGCATATAGGCTTACCATAATAGATGGAGATGAACTTTCAAAGCTGATGAATATTATTCATCTTAGGTGGTACTATGTTTGAGGCTAAGGTGTATTATCTATAAGGACCATTCAAGTTATGCCAAATTATCACTATTCTTCTTTGTACAAGTATCATCCTTATCCATCTCTTCATTGTATCCACTTTTTACTTCCATTCTATTGACCTAGTGTGTTCTAAAGCCTAGCTTATTTGACCGTAGTTTTTGCCATTCGTTATGTACTTTCAGTATCAAGGTATTTGATTAGTTTCATCAGTTGGTTCAAGTAATTTAGATAGAGATCATATTTTGAGACAATGTGATAGAAGTTTTAGTAGTTGCATCCTTCATTTTTTATTCCTTTCTTACCACCAATATTACTACTAATTATAACCACCTTTGGGAAAATTAGTAACATTGATCTATGCCATTGTGTCCTAGTTATAACTACCTATGGGAAAACTAGGGGAAACAGTAAGTCTTGACATACCAACTTGTCACTTCTTATGTCATATTGTGCCTTTTCACCACTATGCCTATTTTGTTTAAATTGACTACTACACTAGTAAAATTCCTCCACTATAAAGGAAAAACTATAGTGACTTGAGATCCTAATCTAGGACTATGTAGGCAGTGATCGATACTTGTTGAGGTCACCTCAGTCACCCTTCTCCACCATGCTTTCACCATTTTAGGGGCACCCTAAGCCATGTTCTCACAGTTTTGAGAGCTTGAACCTTTTAGTGTCTTGATTGAGTTGAGATACTTCAAAACAATTCCAAAAACATTTGAAAAATCATTAGAAAAGAATGAAAACATTGACCACTTCTTTGCCTTAAGGATTTTTGGAACCCTTACTAAGTTACAAGCAAATCACTTGTCATTTAGTTTCCCCATCCTTTTTGGCCTTTTTATCTCACACACTTTCCATTTTCTAAGACCATTTATATTCTTATATCACATCCATTCTATTCATTTTCATCAATTTTCATTTTCTTTCCATTCCTTGGGAGAGCTACATTTGACCTAATGTTTTTTTTATTGGATATTACATTCATTAAAATATGTAAGCAGTGTCCACTTGCCTAGTGAATATGGAGATAGCTTGACCACCCCCTTTGTTTTATTCCATTCCCCCACTTTGTTCATCTATTAAATTTGCTTATTTTCTAAGAGCAATGTTCATAAGGTTTCTATTGCATTGTTTATTTATTTTCTTCTACTTATTTATCTACCTATTTGTTTGCTTTTAGCATGGTTACCTTAATTTAATTTATGTGTGTTCATTGGGTGATTATTTGCCGACACTTACACTTGAATCCATCCATTTTCATATATTTACATTATCATCATGGTTTCTATCATTGGTGCTTCATTTTCTATTGAGTATTGGATTATGGGTGTCAGTCTTTATACATATTTCAGCTAAGTCCTCATGATGTTATAACATGATGCCAACCAACACATGTTATAACATACCTCAAATTTAAGAAGTATATTCAAAAATGGTGGTATCTCTTTAGTACTAACATCCTGATTCAATCCCAATCATATGTTAAATAGATTAATTAACCATGAAAGAATTTCAACATTTATTAGTTCAGATGAGCATCTCCTTATTAGTAGGTTGTTCCAATTCATCATTACCCTTTGTGTTATGTTATCATCAGCCTTGGCCAAGTTTATCATGTTTCCCATAATCGAGGTCTAATGATTATAATTGCCTATGGGTAAATCATTTCACACCATCCTATTTGCATTTCTCAATGATTATAACCACCTTTGAGTAGATCATTGTGTTATCACCACTTTACTTTTTCTACCTATACAAGGGCATGTTGTTATCTTGTTTATCTATCTTAACTGGGGCAGATCCATCTTCTCAATGATTATAACCACTTTTGGTAAAATCATTGTTTTATCATACCACATTACCACTATCAAGGTACAATATTTATAACCAACTTTGGGTAAATAATTTTACACCATCCCACTTACATTCTCAATTATTTTCACTACTTTTTCAATATCATTGTGTTTTTACCCCATCATCTTTCCTTTCTTTAGTCCCCTCATTTTTCTTCTTTTGAGGGACTATTTTCTGACCTACTTGTGCCAACCATTTCCTAGAGGGGGCATCATACAATTAATTTATCATCATTGTAGTTATAGGCATACAAGACCTTCTCATTCTTTGAGAAGATGTTACTATTCTTATAGCTTGAAATGCCTTCCCAAATAGGGGCAAATTGTAGACACCTAAATTTGGCCATTGATAACCATTAGTTAGGATTTTGACTAATTTTCACCTTAAAATGTACTATTTATCCTGATGTGAAATTGACATATTCAAGTGCTGATTTTGTCTAGGGTATCTCTAAATGGGGTAATGCAATTTATGGACTAGCTAACTTTGATCAGATCATTTTGAGTCAAAATGCTAGTTAAACACTTGGGTGCTATCGATTGTTCTTTCCTATCAAATATTCTACACAAGTTTCATTCCTTTGTTATTTGTTTTTGGTAACATGCTAAATGGGAATATGGTTCCAACACATTTGACATGGACTTCCAATTTCAATCTAGTTAAATTTTAGACCAATAACAAGACATTCTGATCAATTTAAGTAATTTGTGCATAAAATTTTTAATCATGCTTAAGAGATAATTAACCCAAATCAAGGCATAATTAAAAAAATTCCATGGAAACTTGTTGAATATTTTATTTAGAAATGAATATTGAATATTTACATTATCAAGTGACCTCATTTCTTGGGAAGACATCCCTAGGCCATAAATGTCATAAACATCAAGATTCATGCCTTCTATGCCTCCTCAATGCCTTCCATGATGCCCTACATGCCTCTTAATTTCCCTTTATTCCAATGTCATTATGAGAATAATTATAAACTTAATTCTGTAAATTAAATTAATCTTCAACCACACATCTCAATCTCAAGACATATGGTTCATGTTGATCCTAGACATTTACAAAAATATATAAATAGGAGGCCTTAACATATCATCTATAAGACTTGAGAATGTAAGGTTATAATGCATGATTGGTTATAAAAGCTTCATGAAACTAGTGTTACCATGCCAAATTGATTCCATGCCAAGCCAAGCTACAAGCCAAAGGTGCCAAGGAGAGGTGGAGGTATACAAGCTTCCATTGCCAAGGACTTCATGAGCACAATCCAAGCAAGCCACTACTACAAAGAAATTTGGAGCATCCAAGGAAGGTGAAGGAAATTTTGTGTTTTATTTCTTACTTTTTAGTTGTGTTTGTCATCTTTTTGTTAAGTAAGCTCTCCCTAGTGTCTAGGCCTAGATATGTTATATTATTAGTGTTTTTATTTCATTTTGTTTTTATTTTAGAACTAACACCATACTAACCATCCTCTATTGCGTCAAATCCCTATATTCATAAGAAGTTTATTATCTCTATTTATAAAAGTACATTACCATGGTATAAAGGACACTAACACAACACACAACTATCCAAAGTACCATATTATTTTCTAAGAGGGTTTTTGACTCTTATTCTATAAGTTAAGATAAATAAATATAACTTAAATATATTTATGAAATTCAATGTGAAAAAGTTATTTACTTTTTTACAATGTAAGCATTTAAAAATCTTATGGGAGATAAGTTGGTTAAATAAAACTAACTCATGGGTAACCAACCCATCAACCGACTAAAACATAAACATATTAAAATAAAGATTAAAAAATAAATCTAATTTTGGATCATAAACCCAAAAAACTTCCCTTGATCCAAAGGGCTATAGAAATACTGAAGTAATGAACTATGAGTCATCCAAGTAGACTCTACTATAGCTACAACTATAACTAGTACACTATGTATCCTAGACTGATCAAAAACCTAATAATCCCCACAATGAAGTAGAATAAGATCACACCCTATCTAACTACATCGATCCTTTCATAGGATCCATCTAATAAGTGATTACCCTAGTACTATGTATCGCACATCTCAAATTGATACCTAACAATTGCCAACATTTCCCACAAGCCTTTGTTCATCACTAGCAATACTAGAAACTCAATGTTGACTCATATTATAACCACTAATAATTGATCAAAAGCCAATATGAAATATCCTCTTCCCCTATCACGTGAGAGGTGAGAATCTATGCATCAAATTAACCAAGTATAAACCATTAAAATACTCCACATCAAAGATCATATGATCACTAGATCAATGAAAGCAAATTACACAAGCCAAAAAATGCTACTATATCCAATACCAATCTTGAGACTAGAAACTCACACATGATGGTTGTGTTATCATCTTAGAATATATATTTAGCATCTATAGAGTAATAAACTTTTTAGTCATTCCATCCATTAGAATAATATGTAAAAGAATAGCCATAAAAGGAACTAGAAGAGTGACCAGAGTGACTGGAATGACCAATAAAGTTTTATTTTGCCTTACTTTGATGTCGAGAGGACCTTATTTTTGATGGGAACTCTGTAGAGAGGTGTCATATGACACCACAATTGTAGGATGTTTTCTCACATCCACTAGAGATAGAGAAATAATAGCCACTTGAAGAAGAATGCATGTGCTTGTTCTTGTATCCATGTGAATGTTTGTGGTGATTCTCATGCTTTTGGAAACTAGAGTGATGTTTATGATTCAGAAAACTAGAGTGATATCTATGCTTTATTGAAACGAAATGATCTTTATGTCTAGAATGATGGTTATGTCTAGAAGTGTGCCATGAAGAGTGTTTATATCTAAAAAAAATCTTTGAAGAATGTTTTATATTGTGCTAATATAATGGATTACCTTTCTTGGTATAGTAGGCTTCCTCAGTAGGTTTTTCTTTCTTCTTTGAAAATTATCACTCATGTTGAGTGAGAAACTCACAAATGGAATCAAAAGTAGATTTGTTAAGATAATCACTAAGCTATAACATTTCTAGAAAGTTCCTATAGCTAGGGTTAAGGGCATTCAAAACAATTGAAATGAGAATTTCATTATCAATTTTCTTGCTAGTCGTTCCATATTCTTGTTTCAAATTCTTAATTTGTGACACATATTTTGAAACATATTCATCATCTATCAGTTTAATGTTGAGCAAATGCATAAGAAGGTTAATTTTATTATAGGATTATTATTTATCATATAAGTCTTTTAGAGATTTTGATTCTTTCCAATATTTAAAATTGATGGCCTCTATATGAATTATAACTTGTGCACTGCAAGTTGATTTTAATAAAGCAAGGGCATGCTTATCATGTCTATGAAGGTTTGCAAGCTTTGTGGCATTAGTGGGTAATGTTGGTTGCTTTTTAATTACTTCCCAAAAGTCATTAAAGATTAATGTATTTTCCATGTTCATTGACCATTCCTATAATTTATAGGAGTTAAGCATCCATTTTCAAAAATTAATCTCATAATTTTAGCCATGGTGTTTATCAAAATAATGTTGAAGAATAGGGAATGCTATTGAGGTTTTGCCTTTACCTTTCAAATAGCTTCTGAATATAAGAGAATATTCAAATAGGTAAAAAAAAATATTACACCTTGTAACTCCTATTACACCCTTATTTCTCCAATATTTGAATTTTTTAATACAAAATAAGGTCAAAAATGAAAATTTATCAAAAAATATTAGAATGGGTTTTTGAACCCTTAACCTCCCTTATGGAAAATACTTGTCAAATTTATATGACCAATTGTACTACATTGACTATTGAAAGTTGGTGGGAATATTTTCAAAATAAACAAAAGTTATTTGATTGTAAAAAATAAGATTTTGACCATATAAAATTATTTTCACCTTGCATATTGTGTTTTTTTCTTTTTTTTTGTTTCTTGTGGAGGTCAATAAAAAAATTTAGAATAAATTTAGGTTTTTGAAAATAATGAAAAATTCATTTCTTTTAAATTAGTGGTGTTCACCCATGATTCCATGAACATTCTATATGGATCTATGTTGGACTAAGCAATCAAACATCTTAATTTGTTAACTTGTTCACTGTCTTATTCCTTGATTTACAAGACTGCATTTAGATTATCATGCCATGTATACATTCTATTTAGTCTACACTCTATTATAATACAAATTATATGTTCTATTTGGTCTTTTCTTCAATTTAATAAGTCAAACTTGAATCATATATATCTAATAAACAAAAAATAATGTGCTAATGAAGCATCATATAAATCAAAGTAATATCAAAAAAATATCTTAGTCATGTAATGCTTTTTACTAGACACCATTTATCATTTAAGGTTGACTTACACCATACAAGTGGAGTTCTATGCTTATATATTTTCTATTTAACCCTTGATATGTCATATTTTATCTTCAATTTTCTTGCCAGAATTTTGAACTCCTTTGAATGTATTTTTTTCCTCCTTCACAAATTTCTTGATAGGACTCTAATACCACTATAGGCTAGGATGAATAAATATCATGTAAATAAATTTAGTAAATTCAATGTGAAAAATTTATTTATTTTTTTACAATGTAAGAATTTAAAAAGCTTACCTGAGAGAAGTTTGTTAAAGAAAATCAACTCATAGGTAACCAACCCATCAACAACTAAAAAATAAAATAAATACTATATAATAAATCTAATTTTGGATCATAAACCCAATATTTTCCATGTTAATGACATCTAGCACATCCCTTATACCAATTTCCAGCCTATCATTCACCTATCTCAATTTATTTCTAGATAAGTACATATCTTGTAATTCATTTGTTATTTATAGAATAATTAATTGAGTCTATTATTATAAAAAGTAGAGGCTATTGATAATTCTATATTTATTCCTTGATTTATTATTTAATCACTTTAGCAAACTAGGGTTTTACATTCCATAAATCCCTTAAAAAATAAATCAATAAGTATGTCATGTATCACACTCAAGTATCTCATGAGAAGAGTTGTGTATTCAAATATGAGATATGTCATTTAATTCACATATAATAAACTAAAAAACATGTGAAAAGGAGTAAGATGGAAACATTTTAAAATGCCTTAGGTCTTGATTTTGAATTTTTGTAAATATTTTGAATTTTTTGAAAAATATTTGAATTTTCTTGAATTTTTTGAATTATATGTATGTTTTTATATTTTTTTTTTTCCATTATTTGAATGTTAATTGAGATTTAAAGAGGTACTAAGAGGTAAGGTTTTTTTTTTTTAAATAGAGGAAGTGGGATGGATTTGAACAATACTCAACAAGGTGTAAAATCATATTATGATAAGAGGGAAGGAAACCAATGTTCCCCCAATATATATTTAACTTTAAATCATAAAAATATAGTGAAAATATATAATATACATAGGAATGTACATGATCCTTGAATGGGGAAGAGGATATATGTTTTCATGTAAAATCATAGGGTATAGAATATGCAATAGTAAGAAAGTAGAGTGACATAGATATAAGTTTTTAAGAATGTTGGAACTAGTTTGCAAATCAAGACGGTAAGGACACAAAGTGAAAAGTAAAACTAATGGTTAAAATAATGTTTGGTTAAGGTGTAGAATAATTATTAGTGAAAAAAAAATGAAGCTATGTACAAGAAAAATGAAATTAGTCAAGAGGCTCTACCCAACTAGTACATTAGGAGGAAGTAGGAAGCTCTATCCAACCAAGGATCTTATCGAAAAGATGCACATAGGTATACCAAATTGTATTGTATGAAGGAGTGACATTATGTGATTAATAAGTGAAAATAGTAGATGACTTTGAATCTAAATAAGATCTATATGTTTTAATATAACCTTCTAAATCACTGCTCATATCCTCATGTAAACATGTAGCCTCATGTATAGGAGAATAATATGTAACAACCTAATATTATACCTATGGTGACACTACATCAATATTTTATTTTGCCTTAGGATATGGAGGCCTCTCTTTATTTGAAACTTTATGCTTAGGAATACGTGTCATTCTCTATGAAACAAACTGAATATACTTATGTGTATTTGTATCATGTTCATATTTATATGGATAAACTGAGTTTCTAATATGTTCATGTTAATTATAAACTATAATATGTATTGATATATGCTCTTGAATGTTATGTATATTATTTTATTACCATGTTGCTTAATGAATATACCAAGTATGTGTTATATAAAAGAAACAAACATCATTAGTTCTAAAGGATATTCATATTGGATTCTTTGAATTTCGACCACTTAATTATCATGAATTAACTTGACATGTTTATGCACCATAGAGGGTACTGGGCTAAGCTTTTGTATCCAAGGGAATCTTACTAGCACATCAAATACTGATGTGATTATAATAAATTGAAAAAGAGTAGGCAATATGAGAGGGCCCACTTATAAACGAGTCATTATATGCCCAAGAGTATCTTATATATTTTTATCAAATGTTTTGTTGAATCTAGAAGTATCATGTAAATATTTCTATATATAATCAAAATAATGGAGTGTTACCTTACACACATTTTCACTTCATCCATTATCTATCATAACATTATGAATGGATTTTTTATTAACATGTGCCTAAATAAAAAGTGCATGTATATCTTAATCAACATAAAAAACTTCACTATTATCTAATGTGATCATAGGGTTCACTATAAATTTGCTTCTAATTATACTAATAATTATATTAAGTGGATGCCCATATGCATAAGGAGGAGTAGCATTATATGCATAGTGTTCTTCATATTTACCCTTTTTTATTTTCTTCATGAATTGGAAAAGGATCCTTATACATTATGGTATTTTAATTATCATTTGTTTATGTCTTAGCCTCTTCAATAGGAATGCCAATATCTATGATATTTTCATCAATGATGTCTTGAATATTTTTCGTAAGATTGAAATGTCTTTTTGTATAATGACAAATACATTTATGATAGTCATAATATGAAATTCCATCAAAAAATATAGATTGTGGTTTAGACATATGTATCTTCATTGTTGGAAGAAGAATTATTACATTACATTATAGGATATTTGCAACAAAACATGAGGAAGTGATGGAAACTTTAAAAATTTCCTCCTTTGTAACAACCCCACTGGTTTTACTAGAGTATAGTATTATTTTTTTAAAAAATTAATTACTCATATTCATCTTATAAATTTTACTTTGAGAAATTTATTTAGTGATATTTAACTAATTAAATTTATCTAGATAACCACAAGGTTTAAAGCTAATCCACTTAGCTAAATATCACCATGAATAAATATAATAATCATGGACAATATTGAATAAACAATAAATACTTCATCTAAATCATTAATTGAATAGTACAAATTTAGCTCTAACTGATACAACATTATAACCACTATTATATAAGTACAATGAATAAATATTATAGTTTTAAAATATAAATAATATCTCAAATAATAATACATTATACAAAGCTCCACAACTCTAGTATCAATCTATAATCTCAAGTGTAGTCTCTAGTGTAGTATCCATTTGGGAAGGAGAACATCATCTTAGTTCTTTTCCATACCAACCATAGACCATATATCCCCACACTATCTCCCAATAAGGAAATTGTCCTCCCTTCATGAATAGATAGATAATGATGGTATGAGAATATATAGTGAAAAACCAAAACCTATGTGTTGTAGATATTTAATACATAATTATACCATAACATTATATCACACAAATATGAGAACTATCCAAACATATGAAATGACAATGTTTAACTATAAACATTAATTTGACCAAAGTTTTCAATATTTATTAATCTCTAGCATTAGTGAATTTCATACACACCACTCAAACATATTATGCCTCATCTTTCATTGATGACGCTAATTAAGCTAGTGGAATCCATCTGGTGCTTATTTAGAGTCATAAATGTGAGATTTGGTTAAAATATATATGATATATACACTAATAGATTCATTTTAAATATTTATTTTTATCTGATAAAAATATCCTAACTATAGAAATATTGCATACACACATTTAGTCCATCAAATGTAATGCAATGAATCTATAACATCTAGTTTATTACTAAAAATAGTCCTTAATATAACATACAATCTGGGTAATGATCATATCTAAACTATCAGTTACCCAAATCATAAAGTAAATTATAATGCTATTTCATCCCCAAAATAAACATTATAACACAAGATTATTTATTTGTTCAAATTCCACATATACACCAAAATGTAGTACAAAACCATATACAGTACTCAATAGAAACATACCATCTAGGTAAGATTATATCTATGCTAAAAGTTACTAAATATCAATATTTAACTTTAAAAGTTATTTCATCAAATTTTCAAATATTAAACATAGCTTATTTCTTGTTCATATTTCAAAAATATAAAAAAAGATAGTCATTTAACAACTTTAAAATAAATATATTTTACATTTTAAATTTCATTATTTGTAAAGCTTCAAACAAACATCAAACCCATAACAAGCACCCATATTACTTTATTATGTAAAATATTGGTCACATACAATTAATATCATATAAGCATCTCTATATGGAATATAATTTTAGATTTACTATATGATAATCAAATCACATGTATACTCCATACATTTATGCATACATTATAAACACATAGTTTAATATTAATAACCCATTCAATAAACATTCAAAGTGTTCATAAGATATAGTGTCTTCATTCTTAAGATTATCATTTATTCTAATAGATCACATTCAATCTATTGTTTCATCTAAAACTTCATAACCAAACAATTTTTACTTTAGGGGTTCAACTAAGATATGCATAGAATTGTAATATATATCTAGTTATCAATTAAAAAACAACCAACAAAGGTTCACTAAATTATTTTAAAATTGAAAGATAAAGTCAATACTTTATATCTATTCATTGTATGCTAAGTATACAATTCTGACCAAGACTTAAGGTTACCTATTATAAAATTATATATTAATTTTGTATACATAGTTGAATGCATATAAAATATAACATATTCTATTAGATGTTCGACTTGGTCGATTGGTAACTACATATGTATTCAACAAATATATCATAAGAATAATCAATATTGGATCTCATAAACTCTTTTTCTCCCAAAAAATTCATTGTCATAATACAATATATTTTCTATAAATCCAAATGCATTTCATTAAACAACCACTGTATATATATTTATTATATACATACATTAATTTTTTTAAACTACTACATACCAAAATCTAATGATTTATAAAAACTAGTTAACTCTGATACTATGCACAAATTTAATCGAATCATAGTTGTATACACATAATATTTTCAAAATTTTATCACTTAATAACACTTTGTATCTTAAAAGAACCCATTGACTCTCAATCTCTTTAAGTGCATGCCTTAAGGGGTGCACTAAAAAAGGGGTGGCTAGATGGATGATGCTTCATAATATTATTGTCTCTTTTCCACTTGTTATATACATACTTATCTCTTCAAAACCTTATCCCTAAGATTCTTTTTCTCTATTGCACACTCCACCTATTGTTTTCTACCTTTTATCCCCCTTTTTGACTATTCACTATACTAGGTCAAATTTACTTAGGGTCTAGGTTGGATCTTGGCTAATCTATCTTGTGACCTAGTGAATTCTTGTCCAAAATTATTCTAGGTCAACTAGGTTAACCCTATTAATCAAAACTTTTGAAAGGGCTTAAGGTTAAATCTACCTATATATAAGTTTATTTCACAATTATATAAAGAAGATAAGAAGATCTAAGATATATTGCATATTTGCTTATTGACCATTATACTCGAGGAATAAGATTAAGGTTTCACACTTTCTTTGGAGATAAAAATCTTGTCTTATGGAGAAGTCTTTTGGATGCATTAATAGCTTGTGTAGCCTAGAGTTGGTTTATCCTTGTCATCCTTACATACCATAAAAACTTCTCTTGAATCACCTTGGCTAAGGGAGAAATTGAGGCTTGGCGGGTTTGTCTTCAAAGGTAATTATCTATAACTTTGCTCCCTCTTTGTAAGAGTAGATATATTTGCATTTGTACTTCTCTTCCATGCATTAGGATTCTGTATACATTTATGTGAGTATATGTCTTCTATGCATGTTTACTTTTGTTATTTATTACCCCCACTTTGTGCCATAATATTTGGTGATAACTAGGTTAGAATTTAATTTAATTAAATTATTATTATTTTAGTGAATATAAAACATAGGAATACCTTAGGATTATTTCATGATTGTGCTTGACTAGAGGCTTTGAAACCCTCCCTAGCATAGTGTATTATGGTTAGACATCCCCTAATCAAGTTTAGTGGATCCCCATATTCGTCATGTTTCCAATTATCTAATGTGTCCCCAGTTGAAAGTGTATGGTATGATATATCTTCTTCGAGTAAGGATTTATTTATAGACATGATTAATTTTTGATTGAATACATTTTGGTGAACCCAACATGAATCTAACCCTTGTAGGTTTTATTTCACATTTTTTATTATTTTATCATTTTATTTCTCTATATTTGTGATACTAGATCGATAGTGTTGATATAGATCTAAATTTTATGCACATGTTTAATGAAAATTTGTATCAATATGACTCTATTCTCTATGTGTAGGTTTTTCATTAGGTACAGGCTACTAGGTCAACTTTATCAAAATAGTACACTTTTAGAGTTTTAGATCAACCCTATCGACTTTGAACATTTCCATAGTTTTAGAAAACACACTAATTTGACCCTATTGACATAGTTTATTTTATAAATTATTAGTAAATATAGAACTATTAAACTAGGTCAACCTAGTCAACACAGTTGGCAAAATTTACAAGTATAAATTAGGGTACTTCAACAACAATCTCATTTTCCTCTACATCCTTCAACCCACTAAGGTTCCTTTCTATACTTCTCTATAATTTATTTTATTCATTATAATTCTATTTTTAATATTTTGTAGTGTTTAAAACTACCCCTATATAGTCAACTAGGTCAACCTTGTCGATATAGTTATGTATTTTGTATTCTATTTGGAAATATAGGTCAACACTATTGACATAATTATTTTTTAGACCCTTAATTCTAGAGTATATTAGTGACATTATTAACTCTATTCTATAATCTATGCATATACCATCATTTGAAAGAACACTATATTGTGTTTTAAAGTTAGAATTTACACCTATATGCTAGTAATTAACTCACACTTTCACTTTTTGTTAGAATAGATCAAATTAGTCTAATTAGTTAGTTTTTAATATACCATTTAGTTTCACTATTTTATATTTTATTCACACAATAACAAATCATAAAATCTTAAAAATAATTTTAACAATTATCTACCCAAGGCCTACTTGCTTGAATTTCATCACTGAGGGGGAAGTTGACTTAGTTTTTTAGCCAAGTATAAACACATGGTTAGTGGTATATATTGACTAAGAACTTGACACCCTTATAATTATGGTGTATGAAGTGAGTTGGTATGCCCTAATACCAAGCTAGTACCATTACCAATATAGATCCCTTTTAGCCTAAACATTCTAAAACCATCCTTAGATTACTTTATAGTTCCTTATTTATAGCCAACTTCTTATCACATCTAAAATAATACTCTAATAATATAATAATATTTAGGATGACCATTTAATTAGAATTTAATTTCCATATTTATTGGTTTCTCTTTGCTAAATTGTATGTTATATTGGAAAAAATTGCATTAGTTAGAGTTAGTGCAAGGGTCTATGTTGTGTGCCTTAATTGGATTAAACTCATTAATCCAATTGATTTTGTATTTCATTTAATTTATTGATTTAAAAAGTACTTGGAAATTATTTCTTATTTTAATGCACAGTCATTCTACTCAACACAATCTCTTACAGACTATCTATTTTCCCTAATTGTAATACTAGGTTAATCCTATTGACATAGTATTTTTTCTACCTCCCAAGATACAGAACTAGGTCAACCTTGTCAACTTTGTATCTTTTTATTGCCTTTTTAAAATTATATTTATATTAATAGGTCAATCATGTCAAATTTATACACTTTTTTATCTTATGTTTCTAGTAATAAATTAACCCTATTAACTTTACAATTTTTAGACCCTATTTTTTGTACTAGGTCAACCCAATCAACTCTGTATAGTTTTTTCTCACTTCCTATTTCCTTGTTTTCACATCACTCTTACCTTATCTATTCCTCATTCATCATGAATTTCCTATTTTAGGATAAAATTGAGTTGAATTCAATGGATATGATGAGTTTTACCAACCCTCATAGGGTTTTCCATAAGTAACTTAGATATATTCTCTTAAATGCAAGCAATATTCACATAGCCACTCACATAATGAATTATGGGACCCCTCCTCAATACTCTTCAATTTTTAATCCCATTTTATCTCGTAAAGATCAAACTAAATTATAGTATACCCCCAAAATGCTCTTCTTTATCTCTAACTTTCCTCAACATCAAGGAAAGGATCCTTCTACCATTTACCATCTCATGATTAGTGGTTAAGAGGAATCACCTCATTCTCTTTCTCCCACATTCTCACATGGATTTGTAGATACTATTTTATTTGATTCTTATCCTCTTCCATATATTTTGACCCCTTTTCATACCATTATTTCTTATTCTTTCACTTTTTCTACTTCCATGCCTAGTATCTCCACTACCGTGATAGGTTCTACATCTAGTGAGCCTCTTCCAAGATCCACTCTCCTTAAATCTTTCACTAGTGTTACTACCCATGGTAATTAGTATTATTGTGTTATTCCTTCTCATCCCTCTACTAGTCCATATTTTTCTATATAATCAAATTTTTCCCCTAGTGCCTCACATTCTAAAAACTCTTGTCATGCTCCTACCAATACCAATATTGGTACCCAAGCCACTAATTATAATTCTAATTATTTAAATAGTGATAAAAATGTAACACAATCCCACCAAATTATATTAAAAATTCTTAATCAAATGAATACTTTTCAATATCATATTACAAATCAAATATTAAGAATGCAAAACCACCTTATCCATCTTCAAACCCACCCTTAACAAATGCCTTAGGGCAAGCATAATCAAAATGTTCCCACAAATCCTATTCATGATTCCCATGGTAATATCATCCCTAAACATCCTCCTATCAAAAATATAATCAAGTATATTCAAAATGAGCCTCGTACATCTTAAATTTCTAATATTTATATATGAGGTATCACCCATACAATTTCTTATAATGGGTCAACTGATCCTACTTTCATCTACAAACATTTGGAAATAAATGTAAAGATTGGGTCAAATTAAATAACTTTACCACTACCAAGTTATTATCAAAAAATCTCATAGGTGATGCTTTATATTGGTACAACCAACTTAAAACTCATTCTATTACTAGTTTGGAATATTTAGTCAATGCTCTAGACTAAGAGCTTTAAACTAGTGATCTTCCTGAGAATACCTTAGCTCACTTTATCAATTGTAATAAACTTGATAATTAAACTACCCAAGCTTTTGTTAAAAGGTAGAAAAAATTGTCCAATAAATGTGAACACAACATGGCCAATGATAATATTTTCCATCTCTTTACCAATGTGCTTTTTCCCAAGTTGTAATACTAGGTTCATACTCTCTCTCTACATACTTTAGAGGAGGCCATTGACTAAGAAAAATGTCAATATTTCCTTATGTGTCAATTTTAGCCACCTTAACCTTCTATGGGTACTCACATCTTACTTAAAAAAAGAATAATCATGCTACAATGATGGTGTCTCAAACTCTTATGAAACCATTAAAACTATTGAAGCTATTGTTCTTAACCAATGTTTAGAACCAACTCCTCCTTTTTAATAATTCACCAATCCTCACTATCTTCACCTAATAACACCAATGTTCAAAAACCTTTATCCTCAAGCAAATAATAAAAAACCTACCTAGGCCTCTTTGATGAGAACTTGATACCACTCAACCTATGAAATCTTAGTATGATCCCAATAATTTTTTTTGGTTTCATGCTAGATGGGGTCATTCTCATGAGACTTGTAGGTAGTTGTTTAATTTGGCTATGGATTTTCTTATTGGTCCTAATTGTGATCGTGATTCTATCATTTAAAAATGACAATATGCCTATGAAATTTCATTCAAAGATCATGAAACAAATACCAAATCTCGAGCTTTAAATAAAGCTAATGCTTATTTGGCCATCTACAATGACCCTCTTCCAAATGACCAAGATAACCAAGATAAGCCCACCCCTTATACCAACAATGTTGATAGTATTATTAGACCAATTCCTAAGGATAATTTTGTTAATATGACCAATATGTGATGGGTGGTTTATTTCATTGATCCTTAACCAATCTACACACCTCCATAATCTTGCAAATTACATGTTATCCAAGATTCTTCTCCAACTCACTTAAATGATTTGGGGCAAGATGACTTTATAAATTTTTATGAACCAATTCCAACTCCTCCTTTGGATAAAATTTCAAATTTTATTTCTACCATCCTCCATCTTATTTACCTAACACTAATGATACTAAAGCTTCTATCAACACTTCTTCTAATAGTTCTCAAAACCAACCTACACTAACTACTTCATATTCTTAACATAATTTACAACCTTGTTATAAACTTATTCCCTCTTATCAACACAAATTACATTATATAACTATTTATAAAAATATTTTTATTGGTTATGATGAGTGGGGTCCCATCATAAATATCACTTATCTCCCATCCTAAATCATGTTTATTGAGCTTATGATGACTTTTCCATGTCATCAAAACCATGTTATGTATCTTTTGTTCAAAATAAACATCCCTTATCCTCCCCTAGTAGGATTAAAAGAAACCTTATCTATAGTTGAATATATCATCTTAAAAAAATGTGAAAATATGTCCATCCATGTTGAAAAAACAATGGATACTTCTCTTTCCCTCAAATTTCCCATTTCTTCCATGATTCTCGATGACATTCTACTTCATGCAGATGATATTCCTATATTCACTAGAGTCAAAATTGGTGATATCCATGTCATCAATGCCCTAATTCATGAGGGTTTTGATACTTATGATTCCTCTCTCAATTTTATCAAAATCCTTGGATATTCAAAATACAATCTAAAATCCACATGCAACACATGTCAAGGATATGATCAAAGGAAAATGCCTCCTTTAGGTTTTGTGTGGCTTCCCATTTTGTCCCACCTATCACCATTCATGTGAAGGTGATGATATTTAACTTTAATTTATCTTATAACATTCTACTTGATAGGTTGTGGACTCACCACATGAGAGTTGTTGCTTCTTCTACTTGCCAATGCATAAAATTCACTCACAATGGAGCCCTCTATAGGATTTAGGGTGACACTAACCCTTATAATTTAAAATAATTCTAAGACCATGGTGTCTTCAAGATTCATAATCTTAAACCTTTACCTAGTGTTCCATTTTATGAGTCTCAATGATTCAACTTTACCATCAATTAAAATCAAAAATATAATGGTCATCTTGAACACATTGGGAATATACTACCTAATTTCCTAAATTCTGATGATGATGAGCTTGATGAGATAAATCTCAATATTAAAAATTATAATCTCTCATCTAACCTCATCTCTCAACTTCTTAATTTTTTTTAGATGCATTCTCATCAACCTCCTTGTTATGGCATCCCTATTGCCTTAACTAAGACTCGACATTCCATTCACCACACATCATTAGATGATAATGTAATCCCTAATTACATCATTAATATTCATACACCTAATTAAGATGATGGTTATATCATAGATGATCCATTTTTAGGCTATATTTTTTAGGCCCATGATGCTAAGATTATCCATTATCATTCTTCATTACTTAAATCTTTTAGTATCTCTTCATCTAGTCCAACATATATAGTTCTTAATTTTTATATTTTTCCTCTTTATCAGAAGGTAGAGATGGTACAAAGGCCTTTAGTTTATGAAGAACCTCTTATAAGTATGCTTATGGATAGTGTTATGAATATGACCTATTAATTTATTAAGCACCATGACTCCTATAGCCTTCTTACCCTTGAGATATGTGTCTCTCATTTAGCCTTCTATAGACCTTTCCCCTCCCTTGGTAGAACCTACTTTAGAGCCCATTGTTTTTCCCACTTTATTTGATTTTATTCATGTTTTTGATCCCATCACTCCTTCTAGTGAGCCTAATCTAATTAACAACATCTTCATTGACCATCTTCATCAAGCATCAAGGTAACATTTATTTGCATTCTTGTATTCCATTTCTTTCATTTTTTGGCCTTCTTCTTTCCTTAAACTCACACATTTATCACATTTACCTCCTCTTTTAATCTCTTTAACTACCTACCCTCTATTAAATTTACTTCCTTGTCTATTAACCCTTTATCTCCTTCTCACAACCTTGACCATTTACCCCTTTTACCTCTTTTCCATCTTGACCTCTTGACCTCATAATCCCATTTTACCATTTATCTTCCCTTTCTTGACTATAATTTACACATATAAACATTTACCAGCTCAATCAAACCTTATCATTTTATTTTGACCCTTGTCATAAACCAAACTAAAACCACCATTTTTCCTTAACCAATTTTAGCATTAGGATAACCAAACTAGTTGATTTATTTTGGTTAACTCAGCAAAGAATTTAATTCTATTTTATTAAATTTAGTTATTTGACAGCTTTAATTTCAATTTATTTTAGTTTAATGAAATAATACATTCATTTTATCATATAAAATAAATGTTTAAAGTAGGTGGATTGATAGCCTCCTACAAAGCTTTCACTTCTAGGATCTAGCTCATGCTAGGTAATCCACCCATCTACTTGTCTAAAAAACAAGTTTATTCTAGTGATTTCTTATTACAAGTCATTATTCCCTAGCCAAAGAGGAGTTCTCACAAAGTCTAGATTAAACAAGTGTGCATTCCATAGGTATTCTTCTACACACCCTTCCTAACTGGTTTCTTCTTTTCACACTTAGAAAAAAGCAAAAAATGGATAGAAACATGATGCATTGATGAGCCCTATTGGGGTGAGTATAGATCAAGCTTGTTAGGCAATGCTAGTGTGGTGAAAATAGGGTAGTGGTAAGCATCTATAAGTGGAAAAATAAATATTATAGGTGCAAAATCATTGGGACCTAGTGGGATGCTAAGAGACAGTGGTGACCCAATAGTATAGGCATGACATATTTCATACATTTTATATACTATTATATATCATTTTGATTTTGGACTATGAGCCAATGTAGTGAGATGTATATTTTGAGAGGGAGAGACATGTATATCTATTATACACATTATTATGTTATTTGACACATGATATATATATGTGTGTGTGTGTGTAATATATATATACACACATATATATGTATGTATGTATACACACACACACACACACACACACACATATATATACATACATACACACACACATATGTATGTGTGTGTGTGTGTGTGTATATATATATATATACACACACACACACATACATACATATATATATATACATATATATATATATATATATATATATACACACACACACACACACACATACATACATACATGTGTGTGTGTGTGTGTGTGTGTGTGTGTGTGTGTGTGTGTGTACACACACACACACATGATCCTTGTTTATTGCTTATGTTAATGGGTTAATGGTGTGTAATTTTCACTCATTTTTAATTATTATGATGTGATGTTAGATTGCTTATGTATTATGACTATGTTATGGTTGCTAAACACTAATGTAGACTTACCTAGCTAGGTATGAGATAGTTTTTATTTATGGTTATGTTTCTTATTTGCTTATGACATGATAAATTATAATGAGTATATGCTTCATCATTTATATCTAGACATGTGTTTGATTGCTTTAGCTCTCATGGATGGTATAATGTGATCGTGTTTGTTATGGTTATAATTATAGTCATGGTTATGATTTTTGCTTATGACATATATGGATATGCTTATTGTTAATTTTTTTTTAAGGTAAAACACATGAGGTAGTTTAATTAACAACACAAGATGGGTGAATAAAAAATACAATCAAGAGACAAATGTTGTAATGAAAATATCAACTAGCCACGAAAGGATAGGAAGAGTAAATGATGCTTCTTCCTTGACAATGACTAGAATAGAACTAAAGTTAGATTGGCTTAATGAACATAAGCCCTTTGAATGCTTTTCATTAGCATTTTTTGATTGGGTAAAAAGGTGTCTTGACCACATAATGTTAAGTAAGTTAAAAATCTTTTTCTTATAGTGCATAAATGGGAGATAGATGGAAATGAAACCTTCTTGTGAGACTATCATGCCCCTTTTATAGGTGTCTAAAGAGTTAGTTTAAACAAGCCTATGTCATACAAAATGTAGATTAATTAATGAAATAAGTATACTTGTGGAAACTAATTATGGTTTCCACCTTATTATGTTGTGTGAGAGACTATTACGACTTTCAAATTTAGTTTGATTTTGTTGTGATTTTCAAAATGGGTCTTTTTATATGTTGCTATATATGGGAAGCTGATAAATTTGGGAAGCTTACAAAGAATTGATGTAATTTTGATAAATTCTCTACTCAACCATCCTTTAAGGGATTGGTCTATGTTTATTTTCTTTGTTCAAGGATTTGTGAAAGTTATCCTTCAAGAGAGCAGTAAACCTTATGTTTATGAAATTTTAGTATGTTGATGCAACTATCTTTCATGGGATTAGTCTATGAATTCTTTGGAATGAAACATTATTTATATTGGTTTGGATTTTTTTTTGTGATGATTTTTTTTAATTTTTAATGGAATAGACATGTTTATATAGGCTTAAGATTTTACCATTATGAAGTCAAAACTAAAAGAATAAAAAGGTTGATTAGGTGTAAATAGGGTTAGGTGGCAATGATCATGGGAATAAATTATAAGAGAGGGGTAGAAATTAATATTATCAATTATATTTTCACCCTTTGAGTAGATGTATAAGCTATCCTCATCCAAGTGGCACAATGGAAACACCTCTATGATTGTGGGTAGCCTAACGATGAGGTGAATCTCTAGATAGGGCTAGCTCCATTAATGTATGACTTTGGATTGAAACTACACCTAAAATTAGGGGGGGAGAGATAAATAAAAGGAAACTATACTAAGAGAGGTGGTACACCAAATATATTGATTACTTCAAACCAATAGTATTTTATACATGAGAACAAAGGACAAACTGAACATACACTTATCCAATCTATATCTTCTCATATCAATGTTACATTATGAGGTTATGGATGAATGTGAAAAGCTAATAATATGAGAAAATATGCCTATGAGGGGACTATTGAATATAATAATTCACTCAATCCTTGATATTTCTTAGAACACTTCACATGCCTTGTAAGAAGAATCTTTTCAACTGCAAATAGGGTGAAAGAATGAGACAACATGCTAGGAAATCCATAGTATTCACTAAAAAAGATTCATCATCTAGGTAAAACACACTTATGAATATTCATGAATATGTAAAAATCAGTAGTATTATTTATCAAATAGTATGAAAATGAGCAAGGCTTTGCTGTACTCAAGTGGAGCATAAATTACAATGGCCAAAATGGCTAGTTCTTATAGAACTTGAGAGAGAAGAAAAAGGGAGAATTCCAATAGTCACAAGGACACTTGTAAATCTAAGAAAATTAATTAATTTTTCATGATAATATGATATGGGATGAAAAATTTAAGGTTATGAAGTCCAAGTATCCATTCAAGTAATCAAACTCTTTAGTAAAATAACATAAAACTCCCTAATGTAGCTCAAAATAATTGCCTTCATGATTATCCCTATTTGAACATCCCATAGCTAAATAGTAGGTATAATGATTATAGTTAAGGTTAATTATATTATTTATGCCTCTCTATGCACTATTTGTAGGCGTGGTCATTTGGAATTAGTTAGAAGTGAGCCATCATCATCTGTAGTCTGAAAAACTCCTTTGTCACAAACCCTACACACTTATATTCAAATTTGGCTTTAGTTTCTCATGAAAATAAATGGGATGGAGTGGATGAAAATTTTAAATACCTATAGGGCCCTATATTCATCAAATACACCTTGAAATGAGCTCACTTAAAGTTCTCCACCCTTCTCAATAGCTTGTCCAATATGTTAGTTTTGATGAGCTGAGATGAGAACTCCTATTTACACAATTAGAAGTTTTTCCAAGGCATTAAATAAACATGGGGAGTTATAAAAATTCTAAATATTCCTCCTAAATTTGGTTTCATCTTTTAAGTCCTTATAGAACCTAAAAAACATAAAAATGGTCAAAAATACCCTGTTATGCACCCTATCCATATAGGTATGTACAATAAAAAAGCATGGGATGGATCTTGAGTGAGTCCTATTCAATTTAAAATAACTATTATTGACAAAATATGCCATTATTATATCTATCCAACTCCATTTCATCCATCAGGTCACTAATCAAGGCTTACAAGGGTTTTTGATAGTTTTGACTCTTAAGCTTTATTCATACAGGTTTCATATTTAAATTTAAAATAAATCTCAATAATTTTATGTTCAAGGACCTTAATAACTTTCACAAAGTCCTTTGGCCCCCATGTAGATACTTCAAGAAGATATGAGCATTTAAAATTCTCTTATCAAGATCTTTTCCCTATTACAATAGGCCTAATGTTGTCAAAGTCTAAAAATTTGATGCTTTATGTTATATCTACCTTAAAAAAACTTATTAACCATTTCATTGGCCTCAAAATCATTCTCCAATATGTTTAAATGCTCACCTCACGTGGAAAGTGGTGGTGACCACCCATTTGGGGTCTATGGCAAATCTTTGCCTTTAAGCCTAACTACAACTTAGAGCTTAAAATGACATTTTATTGTTTTACTTGCCTCATGGTAGCTAAAAAACACATCTATTCATCCATTACACATATTAAAATCCATTATAAATCTCACATGGATCTAGAATTGAAACTAACCCCTTGTTTGGCCTTTAGGCATAACCATGCCTCATGAGCCTATCTAAAATTTTAAGAGTGCAAGGTGCCTTGTTAAAATCCATATTATTTTTAATGTTACAAAATATTTACCTATATTTTTTATAACTCTCTGCACTTTCCTACAAGGTTATCTCAGCTTCTAGTTCATGCTTTCTCACCTATCTTCTTCAAAATGCAAGTTTATACACAAAAGAAGTACCCTCTATCTAAGAAAAAATAGAGGGAACTCCCCTACCTCATTAGATAATTGTAAATGTTCTAAGGTATTATGTAATTCATTAATATAAAATATATAAAATTTTAGTCCTTGGTGACATCACTTGACCCCTCAAATTTGTAAAAAACAAAGACAAACTCCTTTAAAAGCTAACTGCGCAAGATTTTATCCAATTTTGACTATGTATGCTTGATTTTGGAATCCTTTATAGATTTATTTTAATCTATAAATATTTTATAAACAATACCATGTTATTTTTAAATAATTTAAAATATCCATTCATCATTACTATATCTTTCTATTTTGCTTTCCATACAACTATCTAGGTGACTGAATTTCTTGTTTGACTGTGACTTTTCCTTGAAACTCTACCTATAGGTGTGTGTGTTAGTTTATTTGGAAATTTTTCATGATATTTGAGGGTATAAATATACTATTAAAACTATAATTAAAGTTATTATAACTCACTTATCACTCCAAGTCTACCAAACACCTCACATAAGCCTTACTTTTTAACTTGATGGACTGTTGACTATGTTTTCTATTTGAAATAGACACCTATATTTGCACTTGTATATGTTAGGTCTAAAAATAATTTACAAGACATTATTGATATTTATTTAATTTTAAAATCATATAATTCATTTCACATTATAATTATACCTTTCTAGCATCAAGAATACCATGCTCCTAACCCACTGCCTATATACCCTACTTAACTGACCCCTGTAGGTGACTATTAGCCCATTTGAACTAGGTCATGATATATTGAGGATATATATTGAACCATCCTTAGGTAAAAAATATTTTTTTCACTATCATTCACCTTATATTCATTTTTTATGGCTAAAATACCACCAAAATACATGTTCGGGTTACTATCTATCTTAGTCACTCTAATTTGACTCTACGTGGATATTCTACTCGAATGACTTTGATCATGATGATAGAGACATTTTTTTAAGTCAAAGGGTCAAATATGATCTTGTGGAATCATTCATTTAATTAATATAAACTCCTTGACCTCTTTGATGCCATGTTTATCCCACTGTCTATCTTAGTCCACATAGTGGTTGTAGTTACTTGTTTTGATGGCCTATGTAGAGATTATAGGTGCATGGGAGTTGAAAAAATAGTATATCATCCCTCTCATAATGAGATTTATGTTCCTTAGTGTAATTTTAACTCACTAATTCCATTAAAATTATGTAATTATTCTTCATTAACAATTTTAAGTGTTAAGGTCACCTAATACCTTCAAACATGTAGACATTATTATCTGGTTTCAGTGGTTTACAAGGAACTTTAGACCTCCTAACAACCACTTTACCTTTTTAATTTGTCTTATATCTCCTTAAAAGTGATATACCTATGTTTTTAATTAACTATTAAGTCATTATGAAGCATTTAAAGTCTTTGAAAGCACGTTTTATGCTATCTCCACAAACCCTTGGACCTCTATTTTCCCTTTTTAGGGATTTGGTCTTAAAACTCAGTCATTTGCCATTAGAGGTCATTTAAAACTTTTTTTATCCATCAATACTTTATATAAAATTTACCATGACCATTTCACCATATTAATATTTTAAGGAAGGTGTCAACACATGTTTCAACCTTTCTATGTGGATTTTAAGCTCTCTGCTTAGGCCACCTGTATGTCCATAACCTAGTGTGCAGGCAACAAAGTGTAACTATAAACAATGAGCATTGGAATTTTCATTTAATGGGTTATATATCAATATTAAAACATTCAATTTTTTTCTTCACACATACAAATATTTTTAAAAATCACTAAATGCCTACTCCAACATGAAATCATCTCCAAAAGCTCCTATAGATGCACATTAATGTTTGCATGACTGTAAATGTTTTGTATAACTATTATATCCATGGGTATTTCTTTGAAAAATTGATTTTAAATGTAAAATTAATATATATCACATTAAAAATGTTTTAAATGTTCCATCATAACCATTTGAAGCCATTCTCAAAGCATGAATATCTAGAAATGGTGAAGATAGGCTTGTCATCCCACATAAGATGAGTCTACAAATTTGAGATGATTTTCCCATAATATAAACTTGAAAATTGAAAATAATCATGGAACACATTATATGGGAGAGTTAAAATCCTTTGGAACCAATATAAACAACTATTTCATGGGGAATTTTTCAAACCAAGGCAAAACCCATAGGGTACTTGCAACAATAAGCAAAAAAGTATAGTCAACCTCATGAGAATGGTTCATGAAGCACATGACATAATTATTAAAAATAATTATATATAAATTAAGGTATTTAAGTTTAATACATCATACCAGAATTTTTTGACTTGAAACCTCTTCAATTGTCAGTATTGAGAAAAATAATGAAGAATACTTTTGCTTACCAAGAAGGGTAAAAAAGGAAAAAAATGGTTTTGGGCCAAAAATGGAACTTACAGAGAAAAAAATGTGAAAATAAGATTGGGAATTCATAATAGACATACCATGATTTTATCCTATGTGGCACACTTCCCCATGAGTTGTACAAGTGCCAAACTCACCTTTTTCCTCAAGAAACTTACCTTTTCCTCTAATGAATGTGTTACTTTTCAGTTATATCAATTTATTAAGACCTATAAAGACACATGGGATGTGACATCATTTTTTTAACATTCACACTTCCCAATAATCTCATATAAATCATTAAATTCTTGATTTTGACCCATAAAATGACTCAAAAAGACATGATGGCAAATAAAACTAATGACCAAGGCTAATATAACATTGAATGACATCAATTAACCTATAAAACACCTAAAACTCTATTTTTTACCTATGGGTGCCTCAATTTGACCTAAAAGTCAAATTTGGTCAATAAATGTGTGACTCATAGGGGTAGTATGCCTATTAGGGGTAGTATGTCTATTATACTGACTAGACCAATAGTCTTATCAGTCCATTGGGCTTAGGGAGTAATATTAATTCTAAGACACAAAAATATGACTTTAATCATATGATTTTATCAAGACAAGACCACTTGATTACCTTAACAACACAAAGGAAGGACACACACAAAATAAGACAACAAACTAACAAGACACACACACCCACATATGCTCAAATAAATTAGGGGAATAAAAGAACAAAGTATTATTCACAAATAGAAACTAAGCATACCTCCTTTATAGGATCAAAAGGAAAACTTATTGAATCATCTTCATGGTGAGATGAAACATAGTGTCAAACATGTTTTTCCTTACATTGAATGCTTTATAGATCAGACCTATTCCTTGGTATTACACTTGACTTGATATAAATTAGATCATATTCAAACATTTATCTAATGTATATATATTCCTCTCGAACATGTTCACATACTTCATACTTCTACACACTCTTCATTTCATGGTCAATTTATATCTCCTTAGTAGGCATGGCTTCAATAGGATTGACTTCTTGTTACTTAGAAGATTGAGGCACATAGGATTTTATTACATCCTTAAATAGCTGATGTGTTTCTCCAAAATAATTGAGATTATGATATATCATCTTGATGGCTTGAAACATGCCACCATCAAATTTATATGCCTCTTAAAAAGATAGATTTGAAAGGTTGTTTTTCCTTTACATATTTACTTGAGTGCCAAAGTTTCCTTCTCCATCTCTAACAAAATCATAAAATCAATGGAGAGGAGTATATATTTATCCAATTAATTCCAAAAAATCATCTAGAGGCTACTTAAAAACTTTTTCTTGCTCATTTATGACATGTTGGACAATGTCATCTTGCTCAATATCACTTGTAATCATCTCTAAAAAATTAGTAGCCCCCTTGAGAGACTCAAACTCATTACAAATGTTTTCAAAATTTTGACAAAAGTCCTACTATTAATTTTGATTGACATCATTAATTGGAAAAACAAGATAATATCCTTCATCTTATTTCTTATAATCCAAAAATAATTCATCCAAAACTTCTTCTTCAACACAAGGAAGGCATTCTTCATTATCAACCAAATAGGGAGACTCAAAACAAGTACTCACCTATTCTTCAATACTTTGGACCTTTTGAATTATCTGAAAATATGTCTCACTTGTCATAATCTAATATTTATCCTCAAGGGCTACAATATATTCAATCCCTTTCTTTGTGATTCTAAGACTAGGCATGTTGAAGTCATGTGACTTAGTCCAATGAGATTTCTAAGGAACTAGGATTTATTGAAGAAAATTTTCTAATTTTTTGTAATGAAATTTATCCTATTTAGGTTCCCATAACATAATTTCATAAATGTAAAGGGATATGGGGTAAGGATAATATGAACTAGTTGGTGGAGGTGGCACATAGAACTCAAAATCAAATTAAGAGTAAAGTTTAGGGGATTTTTTTGGAAGCTCTTGAGGAAGGGAAGGAAGACCTTGGGCTAAAATAACTTTATTATATTCCTTACACTTTAAAATAACTTCATTAAAATCTAATTAATATTTATCATTCTATTTAGGGAGGTCAGACGGGGTGTGTCAGGATCTTTTTTTGTGTCTAAACCTTCCATAACACCTTGACTCAATAATATCATATTTAAATCTAACTCTTCAATTTTATTTGTTATGTTCTCTTGGAAAATTATTTATTGAAGTTCATAGGAATCATCATGAGGACAAGGAATGCATGAGGGCTGACATGGAACACAAGAAGTTTATTTGGGAATAGTGGGAGGAACTTACAAAAGATCAACTTCATTCATAACTTCACACTCCTTATAAACCAAACATCTATCCTCTTTCTTCCCCCATGATTCCACTATCTTAATCCATCTTAGTGTGTTAGGATTATAAGTATTTTATTGAGTAAGGGTGAGAGGGTTTTATATTGGATCAAGCTCCTTGTCAACTTCACACTCTTTATCAAGACATTTATCCTCTTTCTTTCCCCATGACTCAACTATCTTATTCCAGCTTGAGGTATTGGGATTATGAGTCTCTTTTTGAGGTGCTGAGGATGTAATGTGAGAGAAAAATAAGGACTTGAATTCCATTTCCTTTACTACCAACATGGACTACTGTATATACATTTATCTAACTCAATTTTCCTATCAAGATTAGCTTCAAAAATAAGGTTTATCCTTTCAACTCTGTCTTCTAACTGATTGGGAGAAGGATGACTTTGATATCCTTGATTGGGTTCATGAGTAGGGATTAAATATGACTAATAGAAATATTATGGAAGTGGATATGAATAATAATAGTTTTGGTGAGGTTTCCTTTCATGAACTCCTATCCTATCCTCTAGGGAAGAAAGTAGGCCACTCATATCAAGCATCTCACTTGTGAGCCTTTTCCAATTAGCTCTCTCAATGGGTACCAACTCTCTTTTGACAGACTCTAATGAATATATAAAATTATGAATAATATTCATAGGAACCTCTTGACCATATCCTCTTAGAGTATCAATATCTAATATGTACCTCTCATATCCCAAAAGTGTTTTTCTGAAGGTGGAAATAAATATACTTGAGAAGTGACTAGATTGACTAGGAAAAACATGACATTAAGAAGGATGGATATAAAACTGTTACACTTCATGACAAGTCTAGTACACTTCATGACAAGGTTTGTACACTTCATAAAAAGGCTAATTAAGAACTTGTTCATATTGATAGGGAATGATACAAGCTTGAAAAGTCTCACCAAATTGTGTAAAATAGTGCTCAAAACCAAAATTAGCCATGAAACATAATTAAAAGAAAGAACAAAAAATAATATATTACCAATATTTTTTAAAGGATAATTTTGGATACTTGAACAACTAATATATCTTCATATTCATCATTCATGCTTGGATAGATGCCTCCAAAGGCTGATTATTGAGAGATAACACCAAAAATCTCTCAACTTCTTGGACCATAAGTCCCACCGAGCATGCCAAAAACTATTATCACTTGGAGTTACATCCTTTTATGATATTACTAATCTATCCTTATCCAAGTGTCACAATGGAAACACCTATAAACTTTTAGTTATCCTAGGGATGAGGTGAATCTCTAGATAAGGTTAGCTCCCTTGATGTACCACTTTGAATTATAACTACACCTAAACCTAGGGGGAAGGGAGAGAGATAAAAAAAATAAAACTATCCTAAGGGAGTTGATATGATAAATATATTGATAAATTATAATGAACAAAATGTTACACATGATAACAAAGGATAAACCAAACATACACTTCTCCAATCTACATCTTCTCACATCAATGTTACATTATCAGGTGATGGATGAATTTGAAAATATAGGAGGACTAGAAAAGAGGCCTATGAGGGCACTAATGAATAAACTAAATCAATCAATCCTTGATATTTCTTGGAACACTTCACATTACCTACAAGAGGAAGCTTTCCAATTGCAAATAGGGTGAAAGAATGAGTCAACGTGATAAGGAATCCATAGTTTTCACTAGGCAAGATTCATCATTCAAGTAAAACAAACTTATTAAAGTTGATGAAGAGGTCAATATTATTATTATTATTATTATTATTATTATTATTATTATTATTATTATTATTATTATTGATCAAATGGTATGAAAATTATTAGGGATTCACCATACTTAGGTGGAGCATAAATTACAATGGCCAAATGGCTAATTCTTATAGAACTTTAGAGAGATAGAAGAAGAGAGAAGTACAAGGGTCACAAGGACAATTTTAAATACAAGAGAATAAATATTTTTTCAAGATAATAGGATATCTAATGAACCATGTAAGGGTAGGAATCCCATGTATCCATTCAAGTTATCAAACTCCTGCAAAAAGGCATAAAACTCCCTATTTTAGCTTAGAAGAACTACCTTCATGATTATCCCTATTTGAACATCTCATAACTTATTAGGGATATATATGATGATGAAAATAAAATTGGAATGGATTTATTCATGCCTTTTTATGTATTTTTTTTAGGCTTTGTCATTTGAAATCACCTAGAAGTGAGCCATCATCATCTGTAGTCCAAAAACTCCTTCTTCATGTACCCTACACACTTGTATTAAAATTTGGCTTTAGTTGCACATGAAAATCCATGGTATGGCTTGGACGAAATTTTTTAAGACCCTCCATTTACATACAAGCATCAAGGATACCTCAAAATGAGATCACTTGAAGTTCTCCACCCTTCTCGATAGCTTATCCAATATGTTATTTTTAACTAGCTAAGATGAGAGCTCATATTTTCACACTTATAGGTTTTTCCAAGTCAAATAATTTAACATCAGGAGTTATAGAAATTCTAAATCTTCCTTCTAAAGTTGTTTTCATCCTTATACTCTTATAACCTATAAAACACAAAAAATGGTCAAAAATAACCTATTCTACACCCTATCTGTACAAGTATGTAGAGCCAAAAAGAATGAGAGGGATCTTGAGTGAGTCCTATAAAAGTTAAAATCACCATTATTTACAAATTATTCCATTATGATAGCTATCCAACTCCATTTCCTCCATTAGGTCACTAATTAGGGTTTGTAAGGGTTTTTGATAGTTTTGAATCTTAAACTTTGTTCACATAGGTTTCCCATTAAAATTTCAAATAAATATCACTAATTTGATGTTTAAGACCTTAATAACTTTCCCAAACTCCTTTGGCCCCCATTTAGATCCTTCAGGAAGATATGAGCATTTGAATTCTCCTATCAAGCTCTTTTCCATATTCCAACAAGCCTAGTGTTGTCTAAGGTCTAAAAAGTGGCTTATTTATGTTCTCTCTACCCTAAAAAATATTAGTAACCTATGAATTATACTCAAAAACATTATCTAATAGGTTTAAAGTCTCACCTCCTATGGAAAGTAGAGTTGACCATCTATTTGTGGTCTATGTAAAAACATTGCCTTTAAGCTTGACTACAACTTAGCAATCAAAATGAACTTTGATGGTTTTCCTCACCTCTTGATAAATAAAAAAACTTTTATTCATCACATACACATTAAAATACATTATAAATATCACATGGATCTAAAATTGAAACTAACCCCTTGTTTGGCCTTTAGGCATAACCATGTCTCATGAGCCTATCTACAAGTTTGAGAGTGTAAGGTTCCCTATTGAAATCCATATTCTTGTTCATCTTCTAACATATTTACCTATATTTTTTCCAAATCTCCACACTTTCAAAAAATATTATCTAAACTTCTAGTTCATGCTTTCTCGCCTCTCTTCTTCAAAACATAGGTTTATACACAAAGATAATGGCCTCTATTTGAGATAAAATAGAGGGCACTCCCCTACCTATTTAGATAATGGTGAATATTATATGGTATTATATAATTATTTTAGATACCATATAAAAAAAAATATTTATTTGTGACATCATTTAACCCCTCAAACTTATAAAAAACAAAGATAGACTCCTTCAAAGGCTAACTCTGCAAGATTTTGTCTAATTTTGACTATGTATGCTTGGTTTTGTCATCCTTTATTTGGTTATTCTAAAATATAAAGATATTATAAAAAATACCATTGTCTTGATAAATATTTCCTAATATCCATTCATCATTACTATATCCATCTATTTTACTTCTCATACAACTATCTAGGTGACTGAGTTTCTTGTTTGACTATGAATGTTCCTTGAAACTCTACCTATAGGTGTGTGTGTTAGTTAATTTGGAGATTATTAATGATATTTTAGGGTTTAAATATACTATTAAAACTATAATTAAAGTTATTATAACTCACTTATCACTCCAACTCTATAAAACACTTCACATAGGCCCTGATTTTAAACTTGATGGACTGTTGACTATGTTTTTTATTTGAAATAGGCACTTGTAGGTGCACTTTTATATTCTAGGTTTAGAAAATAATGTAAAAGAACTTATTTATTTTAAAATAAAATAATTCATTTCACATTAGGTTTATACCCTTTTAGCATCAAGAACACCATGCTCCTAACTCACTACCTATATACCTTACTTAACTGACCATTGTAGGTGACTATTAGCCCATTTAAACCTGGTCATGATATATTGAGGATCTCTATTGAACCCCCCTTAGGTCAAAAATAATTTTTTTCACTATAATTCACCTTATATTCAATTTGGTTGGCTAAAATATCGTCAAAATACATGTTCAAGTTACTCTCTATCTTAGTCACTCAAAGTTGACTGTAAGTGGATATTTTACCAGAATGACTTTGATCATGATGATAGAGACCTTTTATGAAGTGATAGGGTAAAATATAATATTTTTTTAATCATTAATATAATTAATATCAACTCCCCAACCTCTTGGGTGTCATGTTTATCCCACTCTCTATCTTAGTCAACATAGTGGTTGTAGGTGCTTGTTTTCATGGCCTATGTATGGATTGTAGGTGCATGGGAGTTAAAATAATAGTATATCATCCCTCTCCTAATGTTATTTATTTTATTTAGTGTAATTTTCACTCAATAAAGACATTAAAACCATGCAATTATGCTTCATCAACACTTTTAAGTGTTAAGGTCACCTAATACCTTCAAAACTTGTAGACATTATTGTCTAGTTTCAATTGTTTGCAAGGATGTTTGGACCTCCTAACAACCACATTCCCTTTGTCATATATATTATATATATTTAAAATTGATATATCTATTTGTTTAATGAAATATTAAGTCATTTTGAGGAATTTAAACTCTTTGAAACCATGTTTTATGATATCTCCAAAAACCCCTAGACCTATGTTTTCCCTTTTTAGGGATTTGGTCTCAAAACTCAATCATTTGCCATTGGAGGTGGTTTTAAACTTTGTTTATCCCTACATAATTTATAAAAAAATTAACATGAAATTTTCACCATATTAATATTTTAATTAATGTTTCAACCTTTCTATGTGGTTTTTAAGCTCTCTGTTAAGGCCACCTATATGTGCATAATTTAGTGTGTAGGTAACAAAGTGCAACTATGAATAGTGAGCATTGGAATTTTACTTAAATGAGTTTTATATAAATCTTAAAACATTAAAATGTTTTCATGACACATAAAAATACTTTAAAATATCACTAAATTCCTATTCCAGCATGAAATCATCTCAAGAAGCTCTTATAGATGCACATTAATGGCTGACTATAAATGTTGTACATGACATCTATACCCATGGGGATTTATTTTAATAATGGATTTTGAAATTTAAATTTAATATTTGTCACATTATAAACATGTAACATTCCATCACAACCATCTAAAGCCATTTTCAAAGCATGAAGATCTGGAAATGGTGAAAATAGGCTTGCCATCCCACATAAGACCAGTGTACAAATTTTAGATGATTTTCCCATAAAATAAACTTTAAAATTTAAAATAATCATGTAAAAAATTATATGGGAGATTAAACATCCTCTATAACCAATATTAGTAGCTATTTCATATTTAATTTTTTAAACAAAGGCAAAACTCATAGGGTGCATGCAATAATAGGAAGAAAAGTATTGTCAAATTCATGAGGGTCATTCATGAAGCACAAGCTACAATTATTTAAAATAATTATATTTAAATGAATGTCTCTAATTTTACTACAGCCTCCAAGAATAATTTTACTTGAAACCTCTTCCACTGTCTGTACTAAGAAAAAAATGAAGACTACTTTCGCTTGTCAAGAAGGGTAAAAAAGGAAAAAAATGGTTTTGGGCCAACAATGGAACTTAAAAATTAAAAAAAAGTGTAAATTATCTTGGAGAATATTAATAAAAATACCATGATATTATCCCATTTGGCACACTTCCCCTTGAGCTGTACAAGTGCCAAACTCACCTTTTTCCTCAAGAAACCTACCTGTTCTTGTGATGAACCTACCACTTTTCAACTATATAAATTTATTAAGACATATAAGGACACATGGGATGTGAATAATGTTTTAAAACATTAAAACTTCCCAATAAACCCATACAAATCATTAAATTATTAATTTTGACCCATAAAATGACTCAAAAGGACATGTTGGCCAATAAAACTAATGACCAAGGCTATTATAAAATTAAGTGTCATAAATTAACCTATAAAATACCTTTTTAAATATATATTAGACCCATAAAACACCTATAACTCAATTTTTTACCTAGGGGTACCTTAATTTGACCTAAAAGTCAAATTTAGTCAATAAAGTGGTTACTCATAGGTATAGTATATCGGTTACACTAACTAGACCAATAGTCTTATCATTAAATTAGGATTAGGGAGTCACATGAAGTATAATAAAAAAAAGAGTAATTTAATCATAGGCTTTGATCAAGATAATACCACTTTATTACCTTAACCACACAAAACAAGGACACACACAAAACAAGATAACAAACTAACATGACACACACACCCATGTGCTGAAGGTACTTAGAGGAATCAAAGAATAAAATATTATGCACAAATATAAACTAATCATAACTTCTTTCTATGATCAAAATGAAAACCTATTGAATCATCTTCATGGTGAGATGAAACATAGTGCCAAACATGTTTTTCCTTGGATTGAATGCTTTGTAGATTAGACCTATTCCTCAGCACTTCACTTGACTTTCTCTCAATTAGATAATTTTCAAATAGGTATGTAATGTAGATATATTCCTCCTGAAAATTTTCACATGATTAATGCTTCTTCCCACTCTTCATTTCATGGTCAATTTTTATCTCCCTAGTAGGCATCGCTTCAAGAGGATTGACTTCTTGTTCCTTAGCAGATTGAGGCCAATAGGAGCTTATTCCATCATTAAATAGCTGATGTGTTTCTCCCTAATAATTAATAGGATTATATCTCATATTTATGACTTAAAACATGTCATAATCAAATGTATATTATTCTTGAAAGGATAGATTTGAAAGGGTACTTTTCCTTTGCATATTTACTTGAGTGCCAAAGCCTTCTCCATCTTTGACCAAATCATAGCCTCCTTGAAGAGGATTATATATTTCTCCAATTACTTAAAAAAAATCATCCAAAGGATATGTAATAACTTTTTATTTCTCATCTATGACATGTTGGACAATGTCATCTTGCTCATCATCACTTTCAGTCAGCTCTAAAGAAGTAATAGACCCCTTGAGAGACTCAAACTCATTACAAATATTTTAAATATTTTTCCCAAGTCATCATATTAATTTTTATAAAAATCATGAAGGGGAACAACTAGATAATCTCCTTCATCTTCTTTCTTAGAATCCAAAAATAATTCATCCAGAACCTCTTCAACACAAGGAAGACATTCTTCATTATTAACCAAATAGAGAGACTCAAAACAAGGACTCACCTCTTCTCCAACACTTAAGATCTATTGAAGGCTCTCAAATTGTTTCTCAATTGTCATAATATTATATTTTTTCTTAAGGGATATGAGATATTTAATTCCTTTCTTTGTGATTCAAAGACTAGGCATGTTGAAGTCATGTGACTTACTCTAATGAGGATGCCAAGGAACTAGGATTTACTCAAGCAAAATTTATAATTTTATGTGAAACAAATAATCCTATTTAGGGTACCATACCATAGGTACATCAACTAAAATGGTGATTGGGTGAGGTAAAAATGAACTAGTTGTTGTAAGTGGCACATAGAACTCAAAATTAGAATGAGAGTGAAGTTTAGGGGATTGCTTTGAAAGATCTTGAGGAAGGGGAGGCAGACCTTGGGATAAAATAACGTGATTATCTTCCTTATATTTAAAAATAAATTCATTCACATCTAAATAAAATTTATCATTATCTTGAGGGAGGTTATATGGGGTGTGTTTAGGCATAGGAAATTCTTTTGGATTTAAACCTTCCATCACACCTTGACTCAACAATC
This sequence comes from Torreya grandis, assembly GCA_037957365.1. Classification (NCBI taxonomy): domain Eukaryota; kingdom Viridiplantae; phylum Streptophyta; class Pinopsida; order Cupressales; family Taxaceae; genus Torreya; species Torreya grandis. The sequence goes on along the minus strand of JARHVA010002725.1, from coordinate 1,763,774 downwards.
TCATCTTTGACTCTAACTCTTCAATTTTCTTGGCTAGGTTATTTTGGAAAAGTCTTTCTTGAATTTAATAGGAATTATCATGAATAAAAGGAATAATGAGGGCTGATATAGAACACAAGATGTTTCTTGGGGAATAGTGGGAAGAACTTGCAAAGGATCAACTTCATTCATAACTTCACACTCCTTATCAACCAAACTTCTATCATCTTTCTTCCCCCATTATTCTAATATCTTACTCCAACTTAGTATGTTAGGATTATAAGTCTTTTATTGAGGAAGTGTGAGAGGGTTTTTTATAGGATCAAGATCCTTCTCAGCTTTACACTCTTTTTCAATACTTTTATCCTCTTTCTTTCCCTATGACTCAACTATCTTGTTATAGCTTATGGTATTGGGATTATGAGTATATTTTTGAGGTGGTGGGGATGAAATGTGAGAGAGAAATGAGGACTTGAATTACACTTCATTTTTTTCCAACATGGACTACTTAATATGAATATTATCCAACTCAATTTGCCTATCAAGATTATCTTTAAAAACAAGGTTTCTCCTTTCAACTCTCTCTTCCAATTAATTAGCAGAAGGATGACTTTAATATCCATGATTGGGCTCATGATTAGGGATAAAATATGACTGGTAATAAACTTGGGGAAGTGGATATGAGGGATGATAGGTTTGGTGAGGTTTATTTTCATGAACTCTTAGCCTATCCTCTAAGGAAGAAACTAGGCCACTCACATCAAGCATCTCATTTGTGAGCCTTTGCCAATTGGCTCTCTAAATATGTACCCACTCTCTTTCTAAAAAATATAATGCATATATCACCTTAATAATAAGATTAATAGGAACCTCTTGATCACATCCTCTTAGAGTATTAAGCTCCAACATGTACCTCTCATATCCTAAAAGTGTTTGTTTAAAGGTGGAAATAGATAGGCTTGAAAAGTGACTAGGTTTAATAGGAAGAACATGATATTGAGAAGGATGGATATAAAATTAATACACTTCATGACAAGGATTTTATACTTAATTACAAGGTTGATTAAGAACTTATTCATATTGATAGGGGATGGCACAAGCTTGAAAAGTCTCACCAAATTGTGTAAAATATTGCTCAACACCAAAATTATCCATGAAACCTCATTGAAAGATGAAACATAAAGGAAAATATTACCAAAAATATTTAAATGATAACATGGGATAATTTACCAGCTAATATATCTTTGGATTCAACATTGATTCTTGTATAGATGCCTCTAAACGTTGATTATTGAGAGACAAACTAAAAATCTCTCAACTTCTTGGACTAAGAGTCCCACTAAGCATGCCAAAAACTATTTTCACTTGGATCACCATTGATGAGATTCCTAATCTCTCCTCATATAAATGGCATATTGGAAACACCTTTAATCTTTTGGGTAGCCTAAAGATGAGGTGAATCTCTAGATATGGCTAGCTCCCTTCATGTACCGCTTTGAATTGTAACTACAACTAAAATTAGTTAGGGGAAGGGAGAGAGATAAATAAAATAAAAATATCCTAAGGGAGGTGAGACACAAAATATATTTATGAATTCGAACAAATAACATGTTACACATGAGAATAAATGACAACCTTAACACATAATTCTCCAATCTACATCTTCTCACATCAATGTTACCTTATCAAGTTATGGATGAATGTGAAAAGATAGGAGGACTAGAAAAGAAGACTATGAGGGTAATAATGAATATAATAACTCACTAAATCATTTATATTTCATGGAACACTTTACATGTCATACAAGAAGAAGTTTTCCAACTATAAATAGGGTGAAAGAATGAGACAACATGCTAATGAATCCATAGTCTTCACTAAGAAAGATTCATCATTACATTAAAACACACATATGAAAAATAATTAAAAGGTAAAAATTATTAGTTTTATTGATCAAATGGTATGAAAATTAGTAAGGCTTCACTATACTCAGGTGGAGCATAAAAAAATGGCCAAAATGGCTAGTTCTTATAGAACTTTAGAGAGAGAGAGAAGAAGAGATAAGTTTAAGGGTCAGAAGGACACTTTGTAAATATAAGAGAATACATTAATTATACATGATAATATTATATGGGATGAAACATTTAAGGTAAGGAAGTCCATGTAACCATTTAAGTCATCAAACTCTTTCAAAATGGCATAAAACTTGTTATTCTAGCTCAAAAAAATTACCTTCATGATTATCCCTATTTGAACATACCATAACTAATTAGGGATAGTTTTTATGATTAAAATTAAGAGGAGATGTTTCATTCATGACTCTTTATGTTTTATTTTTAGGCTTGGTAATTTTTAATCACCTATAAGTGAGCCATCATCATCTGTAATCCAAAAAACTCCTTCATGTACCTTGCACACTTGTCTTCAAATTTGGATTCAGTTGCTCATGAAAATACATGGAATGGAGTGGATGAAAATTTTAAAGACCATATATGTCCCTAAAATCATAAAGGACACATTAAAATGAGATCACTTGAATTTCTCCACCCTTGTCACTAGTTTGTCTAATATGCTAGTTTTGATTGGCTAAGATGAGAGCTCCTATTTACACATTGAAAATTTAATATTAATAATTAAATGAACATGCATAGTTATAAAAAGTATAAATATTCTTATTTAAGTTTATTTCATCCTTTGAATCCTTTTAGAACCTAAAAAATAAAAAAATGGTCAAAAAATCCATATTTTATACCCTATTTGTACAATTATGTATAGCCAAAAAGCATGGTATGGATATTTATTGAGTCATATATAAGTTTCAATCACTATTATTAACAAACTATTCCATTATGTTTGTTATTCAACTCCATTTCCTCCATCGGGTCACTAACCAAGGTTTATAAGGGTTTTTAATAGTTCTGGCTCTTAAGCTTTGTTCATACATGTTTCATGTTTAAATTAAAAATAAATATCACTAATTTTATATTTAAGGACCTTAATATATTTCTTAAACTCATTTTTCCCCCATGCATAACCTTCAATAAGATATGAGCATTTGAAATTCTCTTATCAAGCTCTTTTCCCTATTCCAATAGGCCTAATGTTGTCTAAGGTCTAAAAAGTGTCTTATTTATGTTTTATCTACCTTAAAAAAATATTAGTAACCTTTTTATTGGTCCTAAAAACATGCTTCATTAGGTTTAAATTATCACCTCATATGGAAAGTGGAGGTAACCATCCATTTGGGGTTTCTGCCAAAACTTTACCCTTAAGCTTGACTGTAACTTAGAGCTCAAAATGAACTTTGATTTTTTTAATTTATTCCTAACATCTAAAAAAAAAATTATTCATATAATTTATAGATTCTAATCCATTATAAATGTCACTTATATCTATAATTGAAACTAACCCCTTGTTTGGCCTTTAGGCATAACCATGCCTCATGAGCCTATCAAGAATTTTAAGAGTGCAAAGTACCCTATTGAACTCCATCTTATTTTTCATGGTATAATATATTTAAATATATGTCTTACAACTCTCCAATATTTCCTAAAATTTTATCTCAGCTTTTGGTTCATGCTTTCTCACCTCTCTTCTTCAAAATGCAAGTTTATGCACTAAGGGCATGCCCTCTATCTGAGAAAAAATAGAGGTCACTCCCATACATTATAAGATAATGGTGAATGTTATAAGGGATTATATAAGTCTTTAAGATACCCTATAAAAAAATTTATTCCTTTGTGACATCATTTGACCCATCAAACTTGTAAAAAATAAAGACATACTCCTTCAAAGGCTGACTGTGTAGGGTTTTGTCCAATTATGACTATGTATGCTTGCTTTTGGGATCCTTTATCTAGTTATTTTAAAATATAAATATATTATTAAAAATACCATGGTATTTATATATAATTAAAAATATCCATTCATCATTACTCAATCCTTATATTTTGCTTCCTATATAACTATCTAGGTGACTGAGTTTCTTATTTAACTATGATTGTTCCTTGAAACTCTACCTATAGGTGTGTGTATGTATGTAAGTTCATTTGGACCTTAGTCATGATATTTGAGGGTATAAATAGAATATTTTAAATATAATTAATTTTATTCCAACTCACTTATCACTCCAACTCTACCAAACACCTCAATAGGCCTTGCTTTTCAACTTGATGGACTATTGACTGTGTTTTCTATTTGGCATATCATCTATAGGTGCACTTGTATATTTTAGGTTAATAAAATAATGTATAATAAATTAATAAGATATATGAAATTTTAAAATCATATAATTCATTTCACATTAGTCTTATACCCTTATAGCATCAAGAATACCATGCTCCTAACTCCCTTCTTGTATAGCCTAGTTAATTAACCCCTGTAGGTGACTATTAGCCCATTTGAACCTGGTCATGATATATTAAGGATCTCTATTGAACCCCAATTAGGTCAAAAATAAAAATTTTCACTATAATTCTACTTATATTCACTTTGTATGGCTAAAATACCATCAAAATACATGTTTAGGGTATTGTTTATCTCATTCACTCAAAGTTGAATGTAAGTGGATATTTTACTTGAATGACTTTCAGCATGATGATAGAGAACTTTTTTGAAGTTAGAGGGTGAAATATAATCCTATGTAATAATTAATTTCATTAAGATAAAATCCCCAAGTTTTTGGGTGTCATTTTTATCCCACTATCTATCTTAGTTAACATAGTTGCTATAGGTGCTTATTTTCATGACTTATGTAAAGACTTTAGGTGCATGGGAGTTGCAAAAGAAATAACTCATCCCTCTCGTAATGATATTTATGTTACTTAGTGTAATTTTCACTAAATAATTCCATTGAAAACACGTAATTACTATTCAAAAACACTATCAAATGTTAAGGTCACCTAATAACTTTAAAACTTGTAGACATTATTATTTAGTTTTAGTGGTTTGCAAGCAAATTTGGACCTATTTACAACTACTTTCCCTTTGTCATCTATCTTATATCTATTCCAAAGTGATAAAAATATATGGGGAATGAAATAATAATTCATTGGGAAGCATTTAAAGTATTTTAAACGATTTTTTATGCTATATCCAAAAACCCTTGGACCTTTATTTTCCCTTTAAGGGATATGATCTTAAAACTCAGTCATTTGCCATTAGAGGTGGTTTTTAGATTTTTTAATCCATCCATCATTTATAAAAAATTTCCCATGACATTTTCACCATATTAATATTTTAATGAATGTGTCACAACATGTTTTAACCTTTCTATATGGATTTTAAGCTCTCTACTCAGGCTACCTATATGTGTATAATCTATTATACAAGCAACAAAGTGCAACTATGGATAGTGAACATTGGAATTTTCCTTAAATTGGTTATATATCCATCTTAAAACATTAAAATTGTTTCATCACACATAAAATTACTTTAAAACACGACTAAAATCCTATTGCAACATGAAATCATCTCAAGAATCTCATGTAGATGCATATTAATGGTTCCTTTACTGTAAATGTCCTACATGATTGCTATACCCATGGGGATTGATTTAAATAATGGATTTTGAAATTGAAAATGAATTTATATCACTTAAAAAACATGTTAAATTTTCCATCACAACTATTTGAAGCCATTTTCAAAGCTTGAAGATTTGTAAATGGTGAAAATAGGCATGTCATCCCACATAAGACTAGTCTACAAATTTGAGATGATTTTCCAATAAAATAAACTTTAAATTTAAAATTTATAATGGAAATAATTATAGAGGAGATTAAAAATATTTTTTAACCAATATCATTAATTTGTTTGCACGTAATTTCTCAAACCAAGGTAAAACCCATATGGTGTATGAAATAACAGGTAGAAACATATTGTCAACTTCATGATGATGGTTCATGAAGCACATGCCACTATTATTAAAAATAATTATATTAAAATTAAGGTATATAATTCTAATATAACCTCCTAAAATAATTTGACTTGAAACCTCTTCAGCTATCTATACTAAGCAAAAACTTGAAAACTGCTTTTGTTTGCCAAGAAGGGTAAAAAAGGAGAAAAATAGTTATGGGCCACAAATGGCACTTTAAAAGATAAAAAATCTGTAACTAAGCTTTGGTAATCTGAATACATATAGCATTATCTTATTCCATGTGTCACACTTCCCCATGAATCATAGAAGTGCCAAACTCACCTTTTTCCTCAAGAAAACTACCTTTTCTTTTGATGAACCTACCAATTTTTAGTTATGTCAGTTGATTAAGACATATAAGGACAAATGGGATGTTAAATAATGTTTTTTAACCTTAAAATTCTCAAAAAACTTGTAAAAATCATTAAATTCTCAATTTTGACCCCTAAAATGACTCAAAAGGACATGGTGGCTAATAAAACTAATGACCAAGGATAATATAACATTTGATGACATAAATTAACCTATGAAACACATTTATACATCTATATTAGACCCCTAAAACGCCTAAAACTCATGTTTATACCTAGGGGTGCCCTAGTTTGACCTAATAGTCAAATTTGGTCAATAAGTACCATGAGAATCATACCATGGGTAGAGCCATGGTACCCATTATTAAAGATTAGGCTATGACTATGATGGATACTCACATGATTAAATCTTAATAATTTGACCCTAAAAAATGTAGATGAATGTGGTTAAAATCAAGGGATGATCTCAAGTTAAACAAAAGTTTAATTTGATCCATCTTTAACAAAAGAACATATGCAGATGTGAAGCATTGAGGGGATTAGGTTCTAGGTTGCCTTCAAAAGAGGACAAATAGTAAAATATTGATCCATAATTTTGGGTTATGATATATGGTCTAGGCTAATTGAAAGTAAATTTTCCCTACTTTTTTCTTCTTATTGGTGACATGTTGATTTTCCTTGAGGATGAGGTCTTTGATGTTGAATTCTCATGCTCTAAGGTGTTTTTTATAGGCATGCTTGACACACTCAAGGTAGACATGAAGATTGGTAATGACTATTAGGTAACACTCTTTGAGTATCTCAAGCTTAGCTAAATGGTGTTGATGATAATCATCTTCAGTAATGAGATCTTATAAAGATATGTGAAGAGATGGGATTTAGACCTTGAGAGTGAAGACTACATCCATTCCAAATACAAGATAAAAAGGTTTAGCACATCTAGGGGTTATAATTCTAGTAATATATGCCTATAAGGAAAAGAGGATGTGAAAATTATAATCCCAACCAAATGCATTAACCATTTTAGTTAGCATGTTATTAAGAGTTTTGCTAGAGAGCTCAGTCTATCCATTCACTTAAGGGTGATACGGAAAGAATAAGTTTAACTTAATGTTGAAAGAGTCACATAGACCATACACTTGTTTATTCGTAAAGGATTTACCATTTTTAGTGATAATCTTGTGAGGAACATCAAAATGATAGACGATGTGATGGTTCATAAAGTTAACAATCTTCTCTACTTTAGTCGAGACTAGAGGAATAGCCTCTACGCATTTGGTAAAATATTCAATTATAATTATGATATAATGGTTTTGGTATGAGGAATGAGGATTAATTTCACCAATAATGCTCAAACCCCATTGTGAGAAATTCCTAAAATTAGTGGAAATGCAAAGACTATGGCTAGGTGCATGATGAAAATTAACATATTGTTGACACTTAGCACACATTTTCACATAATCACAATAATCTTGGTTAATGGTAGGCTAGTAATAGACAAGGTGAATGATGTGTTTAGATATGGCAAGGCCACTAAAGTTTCCCCCATAGATATAGTCATGAGTTTCCTTGATATCACAAGAGGCTTTTTGACTATGTAGACAATGGAAGAGGAGGCCATCAAAGCCATGTTTATAAAATATTCATCTCATAGTGGTGTGGCATGAGGTACTCTAAGTAAATTATCTTTGAGCATTCTTAGAAATTTTATAAATAATGATGGTAAGGTTAAGGTAGTCAAATGTCTATTAATACCAAAGGTCAGGTTGGGTCTCTTCCACATTGAAAATGGTGAGAAAATGTGGTTTAGCATAGGAAGGTTGGGTAATTTATTGGATAACAATAGAGAGGTTAGAGTTAGAGGGTTTACATGGGATATGGGAGGTGAGTTAAGCCATGGTATTGGAAAACTTATTAGTAGATCACAGAATCGACTAGATATGGTAGTATTTAAATGATGCCAAGAGTTCATCAACTAGTTATGTATACTATTGTAAATCATCATTCTTACACTGGTAATAGCTATTGATTTGATTGACCACAAGTTTGGAGTCACCAAATATGTTGGTTATTTTGACTCCCAGGGCTAAGTCAATTTGAAGGCCTATGACTAGGGCTTCATACTCAACCATATTATTGGTACATTTAAAATCAAGCTTGAAGAACAAAGGAAGAAGATCACCATTAAAGGGAATAAGGATGATACCAACTCCAAAACCATGCTGACACTTTGATCCATCAAAGAACATGTTGACTTGATAGGTTAATTTTGCCTAAGAGAGGGTTATAATAAACTCATCTGGTAACTCAATAAGAGGAGGTTGGTTATTTGCTGATGGTGCCTTGGTCAATTGGTTAGAAATGACTTGCCCCTTAATTTAATTTTGTTGGAGGAACTCAAGGTCAATTTTTTATAAGAGCATGAGCCACTCAGACATATGTTGGCTTTAGTATGGCTTGGAGTGCATGTACTTGAATGGGTTAGTATTGGTTATGACATAGGTTTTGTGTTTAAGAAAGTAGTTGCTAAGTTTGGTGGCCATGAAGATTGTATCTAAGTAAAGCTTCTTGGTATGGTTATACAGAGTCTCATACTCTATAAGCATGTATTTAATGTAGTAGATGGCTTGCTCTTTATGTTGTTCATTCTAATGAAAAATTATTTCCCCTAGGGAGTGCTTAATGGTACAGATATAAAGGTATAAAGGTTGGTCATCCTTGGGAGAAGTGAGGATAAGTAGAGACAAATGGTACTTTTTAATTCAATAAAAAGCCTTTTGACAATATCTATTCCACTTGAAAGACAAATCCTTGTTCAAAAGGTGGTGGAAGGGTTGGCATTGATCTAAATTTCAGGAGATGAAATAATAGATGGATTGAATCTTTCCTTACAAATTATAGAGTTTCTTAAGGTTGACTAGAGGAAGAATGTTAAAGATTGATTTGATCTTAGTAAGATAAACTTTTATTCCATTAAGGGAGACAATAAAACCCAGAAGCTTTCATAAAAAAACCCAAAATACACTTATTGGGGTTTAGGGAGACATGGTAATGGATAAGTTGCTTGAATATTATCTTGAGAATGGTCAAATGATCATTTTAGAGTTTGGATTTTCTAAGAAGGTCATCCACATAGTCCTCTACAATCTTATGGATAAGGTCATGGAAGATGTAAGTCATGACATATTGGTAGGTTGTACTAGCATTCTTTAATCCAAAAATCATGACTTGATAGTAGAAGGTCCCCCATGGGGTGGTAAAGGTGATGTTGTGTTTATCTCTAGGGGAAATTATGATCTAATTATAACCCAATAATCCATCCATGAGAGACAACATCTCATGGCTAGTTATAAAATCAACTAGATAGTTGATGATTGGTAGAGGAAAGTCATCTTTAGGGATAATGAGGTTGAGGTCACTAAACTCTAGACAAATGCATAGTACCCCTATGGCTTTGGTGGTAGCCTTGACATTTGAGAACCATTGTGTATAATCAATATGTTGAATGAAATTGACATATAGGAGGCACTTAAACTCTTCTTTGATGAGAAAGAATATGTGAGGATGAATACATCAAAGTTTCTACTTGATGTGCTTGGTGTCATAGTGGGTGACTATGTTATGGGTATAAATGGGGGGGCAGTCAATTCTAGGCATGTCACTATCAAACCAATAAAATGATATGCCACAGTCTTGGAGGAAGGAAGGGAATTCTTGAATTTCCTCAACATTCAATGATTAGCTAATTTTGATAATGTGGGGGTTCTCTATACTACCCAGATTGATATTCATGGTGGATTCATTTAACATGGTTTAAGTCTCATTAGGAATGGATTTTTGGATGGAAGAATCCAAGGTACCAAGTTAGGTAAGAATGGAATCATCATCCTAGCACTTAATAGTGTTAATCATAGGGTAGTCATCTCCTATCATCTCAAGATGGGTCAAGGGGATAGTTATGGTTACCTCTTCCTTTTGATAATTTAGGGGTTTGAGGTTGATCATATTGACAAAACAATTTAGGCAATATGATGTCATCATCTACACATGCAAGCAAAGGAGAGGCTAGTGAGGAAGGGGTATCTTCCTTAATAATAGTGGTGGTAGGCAGTTTGGTTGTCTTCATGGTAGGTAGGATGAAACTAAGGCCATGTTTCTCATGTGTCTTTCTTGTTTTAATGTAAATAAAATCATGTGGGCCATGCTCATATCATATAATACCAAATGCTTTCCAAACACACCTATGGAAGTATGTCTTGGCAAAGCTCAGTTTATCTAGGTAGGAGAAACCAATGGTAAATGGTTAAGGTGAGAGAGAGGTGGTGGAAGAACCCATGGGTTTAACAATGGGGAGGTCCAAAAGGAACAATGGTTCTAACATTGGGGTCATATCCCAAGTGGTTACTAAGTTTCCATACTTGTGAGGAGTGGTAGAATGTTGATTACAAAGGGTTTGAGGTGGGGATCTAGTCAAAGGGGATGGATGATGTAGTTGATGTCTTGTTGGTAAAAGGAGGTAGCATTTCCTCTTTCATTATTTAGGTCTTTTTATTTGTTAAGGAGGGTGTGCTAGATGGGAGTAAGAGGACATCATTGGGTTGGTAGGTCATGTTACATGTTGAGAAGGGGCTTAGGTAAGCTTGGATGGTGATGACTTGGCCTTCATGCTCAAACTTAATGTAATGATGCAAGGTAGAGGGGGCACAACCCATAGAGTGGATCTAAGGTCATCCCAACAAAACATTGTATTAGAATTCACCTTCCACTACATATAAGAGTTTAGGGAGCATGTGGGGTCCTAAATAGATATGAAGGACAATCATTCCAAAGGTAGTGGCCACGGTATCATCAAAGGATTGGAGGATGTTTGAGGTTTTGGACATGACACTATCCATAAGGTTACGTTGGTTATAAGAATGGGAGGAGATGATATTAATACTAACTCCCTTGTCAATCATGACCCATTTAATACATGTTTAGTTGATGTAAGTAATGATAAAGAGAGGGGGATCTAGGTCATTAGGATGAATAAAAGGTATTTCCATGTCCTTAAAGGTGACAAGGTTATAAATTTAAAGAGTGCCAAAAAAGGTTTCCAAAGGTTGCGGGTCTTTAGATTGGACCTCTATCGATTGCAATGCTTCTATCATTACTTGATGATGATGAGGTAAAGTACTAATCAGCTCATATAAGCTCATCTTCACTAGGGTCTGGTGAAGCTACTTGAGCACCACTCTCTTAATGGACTAGGAGGGGTTAGATTAAGAGGCACCTAAGATATATACATTGGGTTTAGGTGAAGGTGTTTGGGTAGGGTTTGGTTGGGAGGTAGAATATGGGTATGTCCATAGGACAGACACTTTAGCCTTCCCCTTATCTTTCTATTGTGTTCTTGTGACCACATGAATGGTATGGATAAAGGGATGAATTAGGGTAGGAGAGTTATTTGGTTCTTTATCACTATAAGGTTAGAGTGTAGAATTAGGTAGGTTTTGGCTAGTGGTTGTTGGTTTTTAGATTGGCAGTGGGCTCATACGAGGTTCATCTGTTAATATATCATCCTCATCATAGAGCCAATGTATATAAGTTTTGAGAGCTTTGTAGTTCTATATGTTATGACTTAGTTTCCTATGATAGAAGCACATGTGGTGGTCATTATACCAAATGGGTTTTGAAATGAGTGGGTTAAATGGCCTGATGGGGGCATGGTCAAGCAATAATATTGCAATAACCTTTGTAAAATGGTAGAGTGGAATTTGGCTAAAAGTGGAGAGGCTTTAAGGGCTTTGGTCTTTTTTGGTAAGGTATAAGTCCTTTTGGGAGTGGGTTTGGTGATAAAATATGTGGATAAGGAAGTGAATTTGGTTGGTGGTTTTGATTTTGGTAAGGTGGTGGTTGATAAAGTAGAGGTATGAGGTTTTAAGATGGGTATCTTGGTTATTAACAATTTGGTGAAAATAGGTGTGTCTAAAAGCAAATGTGTTGGTGTAACAAATAATTAAGGTTAGGTCTTGGTTAAGATGATAGGCTTTCTAATCAGAGTGGAGGGATAAGGCCCCAAGATAAAGTTCAAGGTGGAGGAAGATAGGATTTTGGCTTTCTAGCCTTTTGGTATTTCTACTCCCTTAGTTAATTTGGGTTGACACTTGGTTACTAGGTTCAGTGAGGTAAGCACCACCTTCATAGATGAGTGGTTAAGAATCTATGTAGGGAAGGGGTCAATGTTATTGGTTGGTTTGGTTGGCTTGGTTGAAGAAGGTTATTTGGTTGTATAGGGTTTAGGTACCTTGGATGGCTTAGGAATTGTTGGGTTGGTAAAATTTTCTATTAGTTTGGTTGATAGAGTAGGAGTTTGGATAGTAAAATTGATGGGTTGGTCTACTAAAGGTATGGTTGTAGGTTCCCTCTTGGTGATATAAGGCATCTATAATTATTCCCAAAAGGTGGCTTGATCCATGTTAGGTTTTGAGACAAACTCCAACATTTGAACTAATCTAGAAAAGGGTATGTAGACTAATTTGATTTCTTGGGTGGTGGACTCGAAGGATAGGCCCATAGGTTGAGATATAAAGATAGTAACCTCATCCTTTTACTCAATAAAAGGATGCAAGGTTTGAATGGGTGACTCCTCTATAGGAGGTACAAACATGGGGGATTCCTCTTTTGGGATGATCTTTGAGGGGGTAGTAAGTTTCTCGATAGTTAAAGGAAAATGTAAAATGGGTGCTTGTTTTAAAATGTCAGTCAAGGAAGGGGTTGATGGCTCCACTACATCAATCAGTGGAGGACAAGAAAGGGGTGACTCTTTGATTTAGGTCTCCAAAAGAGGATAAGGTAACTCCACTACCTCAATAAATTGAGGGAGTGAGGAATAGAAAGTTTTGGTGGTAGGTCCTTTAGAAATGAGTACACCAAGAACCATGTTAATAGTATGGGCATCATGAGAACACTCAACCATATTGATCTAATTATTAGAAAGAGAATGAATGGGGAAAGTCTACCCAAAGATGTTAAGGGCCTATTTTTGAGGTGTGTTAGGGTTATCCAACATAAGTTCCCCCTTATCAATGAGGGATTGGATAATGCTCTTGAAGGTGTTACACCTAATAAAATCATGTTTGATTACTTAGTGGAAGGCACATATATCATTATGTCTATACCAACTAGGTGTAGGCTAGGAAGAATAAAATTGCTAAGGTAGTTTGATAGTAGGAAGCTATATGATATTATATTTAAATAGCTTCTTAAGGATCAAAGTTTAGGATTCTCTAAGTGGAGTAAATTACTTTTGCCTATTCTAGTTTTAGTTTCTCATGTTTTTATTTGAGGAACCAAAGGAATTTGTTTGGTTGGAATATGATGGGGAAGTAGCTTTAAAGACAACCATGTTCATAGTGACCTTGATTTTGGTCTTGGTTTTGGTTTGGTTGCTTAGTTTGGAGGAGGAAGCTTTATTGGTTTTGTAGGTAGAGTTCTTATTTTTCAATTTTAGCTTTGCTTCATCGATGGATCTATTTTATAATTTATGTACCATGGTGAAATCTTCATCAAAAGTTTGGAAACTTTGAACATGTAATGTGGAAGAGATGTATTTGGCACATGCTTGAGTAAAAAGTTTGATCAATTCAGGTTGGGGTAAGGAAAAGGAGAGTTGGTTGATTAGGCTCCACCAATGAGCTACAAAATTAGCAATAGATTTATCATCAAGATACCAGATAGAGTAGAGGTTAGTGATGGAAACCTTATTGGAGATATTTATCAAAAAGAGATATAATAAATTTTGAGCTAGTTTGGTGAAAGACAAGATTGAATGCTTGGTTAAGGTACTATACCAATCTATGTTGGTCCTAACAAAGACCTAGGAAAAGTGTGGAGGAGGGCATCATCATAGGAAATCAAATAACTTGATTGCCTAAATGCCCTAAGGTGATACTAGGGATACTCCTTAATCTAAAACTTGGAGAACTTGGGAAGTTACCATTGAAGAGGATATGGCCTAATAGGCACAGATGGGTCGATGGGATCATTACAAATCTAGTCATAGGATAAGAGATTGTGAGCCCTAGAGATGGTTGAATCTAGATTTGTCATCTTGTCCATGAGCATCTTCATTAGGACTATTTGGGGTGGTGTGCCTAAAGGGTTTTAAGATGCATAATATGGTTTGGGTTGAGTGACATATTGATAATTTTCCAAAGGCTGAGAAGTTAGCACATATGGGTAAGTGGCCACAAGTGGTTGGGTTGAATCCATATATGAATATGTGGTTAGTGGTTAGGTAGAGGTTATGTACTACTAAGTAGGCATGGGTGGTTGAGTTAGAGGTAGTTAATAAGTGGTGACCCTAGTAGTGATAGGTAGTAGGGTAGAAGGTATTGGTGTTACTACATTTTGAAGTAGAGCATGGGTAGCCAAAGGAATAGAAGTGATGGTGGTAGTGGGTACTCCAATAGTAATTGGAGTATGGGTAGATAAAGCTTGGGTGTTAGCCATGTTGGAAGAATTGTTAGTTAGGCTAGGAGGTATTTGGGTGTTAGAAGGTTTAGTTGGTTGGTTTTTTAGGGTTGTGTTAGATGGGTTTCTAGTTGAGGTAGATGCTTGAGTAACTAATGTTTGGGTGGTGATAGCTATAATAGAAGAGTTGCCTAAAAATCATAATGGCATGCCATATAAAATATCAATATGTGGCACTAAATTTTTTTTATGGTGAGCTATTGTGTTAAGATAATGTTTCAAGTCTATCAAGTTATTATCCAAAAAGGTGGAAAATTTTGGGTCACCTTGGGAGACTATTTGAGGCACACTAGAAGTGTCAAAATGATGAGGAAAAATCTTATCATCTAAGATATACTCCATATATAAAGAGGTCGAGGAGACTAGATAAGCTATAAATGGGTCTTAACATGTTAAGTCTCTTTGTTATTGATGAGTAAGAACCATACAAGTAGGATGAGAGAAAAACACAAAGAATATTACAACTCAAATAGAGAGAAAGCATGTTATGCCCCTAACCTATAACATTTATGAGGATAGGAATAGCTAACTTATGGCTTAATTATCCCTCTTTGATGTTATATCACATTTCTCTATGCATTAATTTGGTTAGTAGGTTGGCTTATGGACTAACCATGGCCTAAATAGACTATATATAGGAGGTAGTGGGTAATTTTTTATCATCATGTTATGAATTCTGCTCTTATTGAAGATTGTGGACGTTGCCTCCTCAAAGTGGCTTATCTATTATAATATATTCTAATATATTTCAGCCATATTTGGATCTATTTCTACTATTCTAATTTATTGTTGAAGTAATATCATTACAAGTGGTATCAGATCTATGATCTGGGTAATCTTGTGGGTGAAACCCTAATTTTTTAAATTTGGATATATATAAAAATGGTTGCTAATTTATCTACAATTGTTTTATTTGAGATGATAAATAATTAAATCAATCTTCCATTAAAATTTTAGCTCATTTGGATTTTGTTTACAAAAGTTATCTCCATTTTAGTTTTTTAATAAAATTGCTCTATAGTGCGCATCAAATAATTTTTCTAAATTATTTAAATTTTTGGAAATATTATAAAAATTTGGCTAGGGTATGTTATTTTTATATTTTTATTTGAGGCTAACATAATTCCAAAATTGCTTGGTCAAAGTGGGGTCAAAAGTGCTAATCAAGGTCAACATTGTAAAGCCCTTTTATGGCAGGGCCACAAACTCAGGGCCAAGGAAAGGGTGCTAAAATTATAGGTAAAACTCCTTACAAGGAAGAGATGGATTCATAAGGGGGATGTACTAGACCCTTTATACTAAGGTTCTCTAACATATATCACAAAGTGAGATAGCTTGACTATAGTGTGCAAGGCATTCAAAGTGAGGTGAAAGGCATACATTCTAATATGAAATCCATACAACATAGTTTGGTAGATATCATGGTGGCTTTGAAAAATAATTAGTCAAATCATCCAACTAATGCTATTGTGCAACCCCACTAAGGTGGTTCTCCCAACCACTTTACTTCAAATCTAACTACATTACCACAAAGGAACCTATTACCAAAGGTGGATATACACAAATTCGATGGAAAAGATCCACTCAATTGGAGCAACCAAATGGAGAATTTTTTTGATCTACATCTGATCCCATGTGGAAAAAAGGTTACCATGGCATCCTTGTATCTTTAACCTAATCAATTCATTTAGTATCGATGGTTATGTGCTCAAAAGAAAAAGATGACTCTCAATGTCACCTAGTTAGTTTTTATAGACGAGATATAATTACACTATGGCAATAGTGTGATAGAGAATTAATTTAGCCAACTAGAAAAATTGTGATATACTAGCTCTATCAAGGATCTTCTTCATCATTTTCATAACCTATCCTTATGTGTGGAGACAATTTCTGAGGAGAACTTGAATGACCTATTTTTGGGTGGACTCAAGGACAACATTCAACATGAGGTATGCATGTTTAATCCACTTAAGATTTATGATTATATTATCATGTAATGTAGAGCTAAGGAAAAATTCATAGCCAATAAGAATCATCCATTCACTCACTTCAAATATCATAGCATATCAACACTAACATTTCCTCCACCTACCAGATTGACCCCATATAAAATTCAAGAGAAGCATGCAAAAGGATTATATTTTGGTTGTGACAACAAGTGGATAAAAGTACATAGATGTGCTGAGAAGAAGTTATTATACATTGAGGGATCTAATGAAGATGAAGAAGAAGATGATGTCTCTAATGATGATGAGGAAGATATAGAGGAGGTACCTAAAAATTCCCAACCTACAATCTCTTGTCATGTACTTGCAAGTATTATCACTCCACAAACTCTTAAGGTGGTAGGTTTCCTCAAGAAATAGAAGGTGACAGTGTTGATTTATTCAAGGAGCACACATAACTTCATCAGCCGTAAGTTGGCCAATCGATTGAACTATTTCATCTACCCAACACCAAAATTTTAGGTCATGATTGTTGATGGTGGCATAATTAATTATTCAGGCAAATGCCATAGTATTAAGCTTACTATGGGTGAGTAAAATCTTGATTCTTCTTTTTTTTCTATTACCATGGGTAACATAGATATTGTTTTTGGATTCCAATGGCTCAAAACCTTGGGTACCATTGAGATTAACTTCAAAGAACTATTCATGCACTTTCATTCTGAAGGTAGGAAAATTGAACTAGGATTATAGGCAAAATCTCCATAATTGATTAGTTCACATCAGATGACCAAGAGCTAAAAAAGGGGTAGAGGGAATTATTGCATGATTATGTTCCATAAAAGTTAAACCCACATAGGCATTTACACATCATAATCTATAGATGATTCTTGATGACCACCCATCTATTATTAAGGCCATGCCAAAAAGACTACCACCAAAAAGAGAACATGATCATGGCATTCAGCTACTTCTAAGGAGTCCACCACTAAATATCAAACCATATACATATCTATATTCACAAAAGAGTGAAATCAAAAATATGGTCCATGAGATGTTGGAGGCAAGGATCATCAAGCATAGCCAAAGTGGATATTCATCACCAATGGTCATGGTGCAGAAGAATGATGACACATGGAGGATGTGCCCAAATTATAGGGAACTCAACAAGTACACCATCAAAGATAAGTTTCCTATTTTAGTAATTGATGATTTATTTGATGACTTGTATGGTGCTAATTATTTCACAAATTTGGATCTTCGCTCAAGGTACCATCAAATTAGAATAAAGGATGAAGATGTTCATAAAAAATCTTTTAGAATTCATGAGGGCCATTATGAGTTTTTGGTAATGCTCTTTGGTCTTAAAAATGCACCATCTACTTCTTAGAGCTTGATGAACACTATTTTTAGGCCTTTTTAAAGGAAGTTTGTGTTGGTTTTCTTTGATGACATATTTATTTATATTCAGACATGGGATGCACATTTGAAACATGTGAAATAGGTGTTGATAGTCTTGGAGAAGCACCAGCTTTATCTAAATCCATCCAAATGTGCTTTTGGAGTACAGGAGGTAGAATAGTTAGGTCACATTGTTTCCCATGAAGGTGTCAAAGTTAATCCCGAGAAGATCAAAGCTATGATGGAATGGCCCATGCCAAAAACTTTCAAAAACCTCAGAGGGTTCCTAAGACTTAAAGGTTACTACAAAAGATTTTTTAAAGGTTATGGAAGTATAGAAAATTCACTCACTACATTTCTAAAGAAGGATGCCTTCCATTGGAATGATGCCACCACCAAAACATTTGAGAAACTAAAAGTAGTTATGTGCCCCACTCCAATTTTGGCTACTCCAAACTTCTCAAAGACATTCACTATTGAATGTGATGCTTTTAGATCTAGGTTGGGAGTGGTACTAATGCAAGAAGGATGACCCATTGCATTTAAGAGTCATCAATTCAAAGGTAAGAATCTACAAAAATCTATCTATGAGAAAGAAATGATGGCTATTCTTCATGCAGTTAAATAATGGAGGGCCTATCTGATGGGTAGACACTTTAAGGTGAAAATGGATCATGATAGTCTCAAATACTTTTTGGAGTAAAGATTATCATTTGAGGAACAACAAAAGTGGGTAACCAAAATGTTGGGTTAAGATTTTGAAATCATCTATAAGAAGGGTAAAGATAATGTAGTAGTAGATGCACTATCTAGAAGAGATACATCAACAGAAGCATTACTTTGTGTAATGTCCATGTTGCAATCAAATTGCATGGATGAACCCAAGATAGAATGGGAGGAAGACAAGGATACACAAGTTTTGATTCAAAATATATAGCAAGGTACTTTAGCCTCTAAAAATTTTGAATGGAAAGGTAATGTCTTATGGTATAAGGGTACGTTATACTTATGCGAAAATTCAAAGATTAAGCATAATATTATTGTGGAGTTGCATACATCTCCAATTGGGGGACACTCAGGGTTATTGAAAACATATCATAGAATTAAGAAAAAATTATTTTCGGAAGGACTCAAGGGAGATGTAAAAAAGTTTGTGGCAGAATGTTTGATATGCTAACAGAATAAAGGTGAGATAGTTAAGACCTTAGGTTTGTTACAACCATTAGCAATTCCTAGTCAAAGGTGGGAGGAGGTTTCCATGGATTTAATCATACGTTTGCCTTGTTCTGAAGGAAAGAATGTTATATTGGTCATTGTAGATAGGATTAAAAAATATTCTCATTTTTGTGCTCTCTCACACTCATTTTCAGCAAGTACAGTAGCAACTATTTTTTAGAAAGAAGTTCTAAAATTACATGGAACCCAAAAAATAATTGTAAGTGATCATGATCCTATTTCCACTAGTAATTTTTGGGCTAAACTATTTTCTTGTTTGGGTACTCAGCTAGCTCATATCTAATCTTACGACCCCCAATCTGATGGACAAATAGAAGTGGTTAACAAATGTTTAGAGGGGTATCTCAGTTGTTTTGTATTAGAGAAATATGAACATTGGGTTAAATGGCTACACCTTTTAGAATGGTGGTATACCTCTTCTAAAACATCTCCATTTATAGCACTATATGGTTACCATCCACCTTTCATCACTTCTTCATTAAAGGTGTAAACCAAGGTTCAAGATGTGGAGGAGCACATTCAGCATCAACAAGAGGTTTTGGCTCGTTTGAGAGAGAATTTGGCCTTGGCACAAAACAAGATGAAGAAACAAGTAGATCAACACTATAGTGAGCAAAATTTTGAGGTGGGTGAATGGGTATTTGTATGTTTTCAGCCTTATAAGTAGATGTCCTTGAAACAATATAAAAAGGACAACAAACTTGCTCCTAAGTATTATGGCCATTATCAGGTTCTATAGAAAAATGGAAGTGTGGATTATAAGCCTAAGTTACCTCATTCATCTCACATACACCTAGTATTTCATGTTTCCTATTTGAGTAAGGTCATTGGATAAACAATTTCAGCCCAGACAGAGCTCCCAAAACTAGATGAAGAAGGACAAGTCATTTTGGAACTAGAGAAGATCCTCTAAGCACGTACTAAGAGGTTGAGAACTAGAGAGATTAGGGAATATATGATCAAATGGAAGAACTTGAGTAGTGAAGATGTAACTTGGGAAGGTGAATATTTTTTGCAACAACATCCAAAGTTATTCAATGTTGAGGACAATGTTGGTTTAAAGGGGAAGGGCATGATACGCCCCTAACCTATCACATGTATGAGAATAAGATTAGGTGACTTGTGGCTTACTTATCCATCTTTGATGCTATATCACATTTCTCTATGCATTCATTTGGTTAGTATGTCAGCCTATGGAGTAACCATAGCATAGATAGACTATATATAGGAGGTAATGGTAATTATTTATCATCATATTGTGAATTTTGCTCTTATTGAAGCTTGTGGAGGTTTCCCTCTCGAAGTGGCTTATCTATTATCATATATTATGATATATTTTAGTCATATTTGGATCTATTTATGCTATTCTACTTTATTATTGAAGTAATTTCCTTATAAAGAAATAAAATTATCAAGAAAACCCAACACACACTAGAGTACATTAAAATCATGTGGTTAATTTTAATCTCACTTTTGGCTTATGCCTTAAGTTATGAGAATGTGTGATATAAGTTGGCTTGTAGATCAAGTACTATAGAGGCAATCTATGGTTAGTTTTAGGTTTTTTAAGTGATCAAAAAGATATATATTTGGAATCAATACATGGCTTGGTATTGGGGCATACCTCCTCACTTCACACACTACAACGATAAGGGTGTTGGTTGCTTAGCCACTATATACTAATTTCTAGAGTTTATACTCAACCAAAGAGCTGAGTTGGTTCTGCCCTTGGTAATGACCTCTAAGTAGGATAATCAAGAAAAGGTAAGGTGACCACTAGGTGATGAAATCCTTGTCAAGCCTAGTCTCAATTTTGTTTGATGTTTAATTGATGAAGGTGGTTTGGTTTAGTGTGTGTAGAAAAAGTTATGCTATAATAAAACTACTATGTTTTAAAATAAAAGTGAGATAAAATTATAAGAAAGAAATGGATGAACATGATTTTAAAACTAAAAGAAATTTTAGTCTCATTAATGATCGCATATAGAGAGAAAATCATACAGATGCAAAGAGAATAAACCCAAAGCAAAGACTCAAGGTCCCACCAGGCATGCCAAAATATTTTAGTGAATTTTGGCTTATATTTTGAAAGGAAAAAGAAGATACTAAATATATGTATGGTTGAAAATCCTATTTGGTGTGTGATGTTGAATAAAAATATTATGAATAACTCCTCTTTGGCTTGGGAGGATGACTTGCAAATAAGATAACACTAAAGCAAATGGTTGGTTAGATAGATAGTTGAGTGGATTGACTAATGTTAGCTAGATCCTAGAAGTAAGGGATTATTTAGAGGCTATTAATCCACACATTTTACAAAATTGAGTTTCTAAAATAAAATAAAAATTACTTTCATCAATAATCAAAAGGTACTAAAATTGAACGCGAGAAATGTTTACTAGAGAGCTAGACTATAAATGACTAATGTAGTTATAATCACATTAATACTAATGTTAAATGGGTCAAGTCTATTTCAAAAAATCAAGCAAGGGTATATAAATAGGTAGGGAAATATACAACTATATTAGGTCAAGGGTTGCTAAGTGGAAATAACTTCTTGTTTTTTCCTACCATAGTGACCATCTATGGTTGATGTAATCATCAATAGTTAAGGTGACCATTAGTGGTCAAGTTGACCATTAGTGATTAGATAGATTATAAATGATTGAGAAAATCATTGGTGGTTACTCTATCTAGGTTTGGGTTGGTAAATGGTTGATTAATGGGATCACAAGGTTGAATTTTGAGAGGTGGGTTGGTATTGGGCTACATACAAAAGGAAAATAAAGTAATTATATACTAGAAAACAAATACTTATCTTAAATAAAGTTGATCAAGTGGTTGACTTATTGGTGGATTTTAACATGATTTTAGTAGAGTAACATTACTTAGGACTTTAGTAGAGCTATGGTGGCAAGTTTTCTCTCTGATGTGATAGCTAGATTGTTGTATTATTGATGATGATTGACCTAAGAAACAAAATAACTCTAGATGCACAAGATCTTGATAATAATTGTAGATAGATTTCACTTTCTTGATCTTCTCTTTTTATATGCAAGGTAAAAGAGTTGCAACAAGATGTTAACTAAACCCTCTAATTATAACTTGCTCATGCATAGATTTGCACATGGATTTAAACAAACTATATTTAGAAAATCAAGGTAGGTGGTTTGCATGTCAATGGTTAAGGAGGTGCACCTTGACCATCAATGCTGAGGGTGACCATCAGTGGTCATCTTGACCATTAGGAGTCAAGGGTGAAGGTTTAAAGTGGGTAAAATTTAGGTTAAGCTAGACGAGAAAACTAACCATAGGTTCGGCTTGATTAGGGGTCAAAGGGTATGATTGGTCCTAAAGGGGTCCTAGAGTGATCCAAATGAATTTAAACAATAAGAATCATGATGTGTATATTTATGATGTCTACAAAAGGTTTCAAATGAGTTCAAACATTTCTATTTCAACATTGATCTAGCTTTTTGGATTGAACTCAAGCCACTAATGGATACTGCCTATAGGTACTACTACATATAGGACTATGTATGGTGGATTGGTTATCACAACCAATATTTAGCTCTTTTAAAATCTCAATGTTATTTTTTCCACCTTGGGAGACCTCTCAAAACCTCAAAACATTCATATGTCATCAACATGACTGATCAAGTACTTGGCTTTGCTTAACTATAGGTGGTAGTCACAAAGAGGTCTAACTGTGATTATGTGTTAGTATATTCATTCCATCAACCATGGATAATTGAGACTAGGATTTAAAAATTAAAAATAATAATCATGCTTATGCGAGGTTAGAAACAACATATCTCCTTTATTTTGAAAACCAATGTAGGAAGGTAAGCCTTACAACTAATGAAACACTATTTGTAAACTATAATGGAGTATTATACCAGTAAAATGAGGTGTTAATTTCAAATTATTCACATTCACACATGTAAAAAAGGCTATAAATATTTTTAGAGAGATGGTCATGCCCTTGAAGATCACATACAACACTTGGCTTGCTCAGATCAATGCAAATAGAGAAGAAAAAATGAGGAGATGGGGATGTGCAAGTAGTTTTGAGAAGCCAACATTATTAATAATAGATCATAAAGAATGAGAAACCAAAATTTTTAATATTGTAATGAATTATAATTGCACAAAAATTGATATCACTCACCAAATGCATTTTCTTTAACTCACCTCCTCCTGTCCATACCAAATAAAGACTGGTTGACCTTTTTAACTTGTTTAAGAGAGTGATGGAAAACATAAGTTAATTTAACTCATTTTTAGACCTATAAAAGCTATCCAAGAATGAAATTTTACTATGGGGATATTAAGAGGCACTTTTGAACTATTCCCACATGCCTAAAATATTGTATAGGCCATACAACTACCTAAAATCACATGAAACTACATGATCTTTTTTTACGGACATTGCCACTATAATTTTCCAATTTTAAAATGGTTTAACTAACATATTATAACATGTGGAGTGTTTAATATCCACTTGAAACACTTTTCCTCCTATGAAAACCTTACTACTTCATTAAAAAACTCAAAATATGACCTTAGAATGACTTAGGACCAACTAAGACAAATAAGACAAAGATAAAACGTAATGTTGACCTCATTAAGACCATGGTACACATTTTACACCCTAGTAGACCCTATGAAATGTTTTAGCTATATAGGTGTTTGATTTAATTTGACTTGGGGTCAAATTAGTCGATATTTTAGCAATTTTCTATGGGTGGCATACCAAGTATGCCAAAGACCAGTAGCCTTATCCTATCTATTGGGATATGGAATCACCTATATAATACACTTAATAATAATCATTTGGAAAGACCATAAATTTAAACACACACAACAAGAAAAAAACACATAAGATAGTAAACTAAGGCACATAAGACAATACAAGAAAACAAACACACTTGTGTTCTTATGAACACTTAGGGGAGACAATAACTAACTTATGCACAAAATAACCTGGATTGAACTCTTCCTCGTAGATCAAAGGGAAAGATTTAACAATTATTTTCTCCATGAATTGATGGAGTGAATGAGGCATATTTCCTTTTGGGATTTAGCATTTGTGTCTTTAACTCCTTCATGATGTTTCCTAATCTCATTGGCATGAACCTCAATGAAACAATGATAGATGAAAACATGTCACCTATGAAGGTGAAATCCTATTCACTTCAATAACCTCAACCTTCTCATGAGACTCCTCATTTACAAATTGATTCAATGATGTCTCAACAAAGCACATCTCCTTGACCTCTATGGTATTTCAAATTTAATCAGATTACTCACCAGCTATAAGTTCCTCAAATTGATTAAGGAGATTTGTGTAATTCATATAATATTGGTTACTATCTTCCATAAATACCTCTTGATATTTCTCCTTATGCACTTAATCTTCAAATTTCCAAAGTTCTTCAAGTTATTGTAAAATACTCATCTACTACTATCAATCATACTTGCTCTCTTTAATTTTGAGAAACATCACCTCTTCAACTTCATATTCTTGGTCCTTGATATATTGATCAACTTCAAATCTAACTTCAACTTCAATAAGTTGGGATGTCATAAGATATTATTTTGAGAGCACACCATCAAGAGGTAAGGCAACTTTAAGAGTATATTCTAACTGACTAATAGGGTTTATAGTATTTTGAAGGCCTTCAAACTCATCACATATGTCATTGAACCTCTGCCACATGTCATATTATGTCATGGAGTGAACAATAACTTCTTAAATGGTATTTTGAGATTCAAGTTCTTGATCATTCTCATTAACATCAACTAACTTAGCAGATGTAGAGTCCTTCTCAAACACCTATTATTTCATGTCTTAAAGACACTCTTTGTGGATATATTTAACATGAACTTCAACATATTTATCTTCACTTAAGAAGGTTGAATTACACTTATTTTCAGTAAGGGGAGTAGTCCCTATGGTTATTTCTTCATCATAAATGTTCATGGCATCTTCTCTATTAGTTGTAGATTAAGCTTTTTGTTCTTCACTAATCTCTTATAGGATAGGTTATACTTTAAGAAAGGATGAGGTGGGAGGATTATGGATAGGATCATGGGTTAGAGAGGGAGTATGAGATGTGATGGAAGGATAATGAATGGGCTTAGGAATGAAAACTTCTTGAATAAATTAATGGGTAAATGAAAAGTTAGATTGGTCAATAGGAGAGACACTCTTCAATAAGAGTTTCACTTTGCTCATAGCCTTGTTGAGGATCTTCAATAGCATCAGGCTCATTTTCAAGGTATTGGTTTTACCACATTTTTAGTCTTTCTATTGATCATTAGATACAACTTTTTCCCAAGTATAACTGCTCATTGATATCATATTGGGTTTCCTCTTCCATATTTCCATCAACTTTTGAACTCAATGTCTCAACTAGTTCATGAGATGATTAGGGAGCACATAAAACTCTTCATCCCATGTTCTCATATATTCTTCATTATATAGTAGACTTGGAATGAATGACAATAAATTTTTTTCATGAAATGGGATTAAAGTAGGAAGAGGAAGGTAATACTGGGGATTATGGTGAGCTTCAATTTGTTGAATTAGTTGTCTATATCGATCCTATAGGAATTCATATCTTGTTTTAAAATATATTTATTTCCAATCATTGGGATCATCTGATTCCTCATGACAAGGTTGATGGGAATCATGTTGAGATGGATAGGGAGACAGTTCTTGACATTCCTTTTCATATAATTCCCCATGTAATTTTTCAAGAACCTCATGTTTATATGGATGAGGAATAGACTGACCATATGAATGATATGGCTGATAGGACTAATAAAAACCTTGATAGGGTTGTTCAGGGATATAACATGGGTCATAATAAGGTTGATTGGGAGTTTCATAGTATGTGTTCTTAATAAAACCATACATATCAACTTCATGAGTGAAATGAAATATAATAATTGATCATAATCCTCTATTATAGATGCCTAGGCTACTTAAAACCAAATGATGCATTCAAAGTTATCATTGGGTTTTTATTACATGCTTCCCAAAAATAATAGTAGGAAGAACATACCAACAATTATTCTACTCTTTTATACCTTGGTCCCACCATACATGCCAAAATTATTATCACCAAATATTGCATTATAGGAGAGGTTGTTCGAGAATACTTATAGATTTGGGAAACATGGGATTAAATTTAGGCCTTTGGGCTACCTATAATAGAGGTAAACCTTTAGGTTTAAGTGATAACTCCCTAGATTGATATTTTATAGATTATCACCTACACTACTTTCTTTCTTAGATGAAAAGGGATAGAAGGAAACATGTAAATAAAATAATATAATGATTTAATACACCATAATGATCTCCACTATACTATAATACACATGCACTATGAAACATGATTGGAAAACACTAGTATCAACATCCTAGATTGCTCTAACATAAGTATTTCAAACATTGAAGTGATATGCATTTTGATACTCAAAGTGAGTGAAAAAGAGGTCATATTTCATACATTAAGTCTACTCCTTACACTTGTACATAGACAAATTCACTACCCACACTTCATGTGACCTAATAAAGGGATAATTATTGATGCAGTGGATTGCACCCGAGGTAGGAGGCTGAGCTCCTGCCTTCCACAAGTCAAAATGGAAACTCCCCTCTCACCTGTGGGACTGGTGAAGCTAGAGGGGAGAGTCTCTAGGTAAGGGCTAGCTCCCTTTGATGCATCTAAGTTGTTCCAATAAGTGTTAATATAGGTATATAGATATATAATGGGGGCATGAAAAGGGAGAAGGATTAAAAGAAAACAAATCTACTCTAAAAGAGGTGATGCACCAAATGATTTAACCTACTAACACTCACACTTGAAGCTAGACAAACACATACGTACACTTCAAACTGGCAGAAAGACCAGGTTATAAGAAGCTTAATAGGGAGTCTTTAATGGAACACATAAAAAATAGAGACTCACCAAAGGTGTTGTAGAAAGGCACACTGCATAGTAGCTTCTTCTATCTCTACACTTCCAAATATAGCTCTCCTTGTCACCTACATAAATGGCACCTTGTAGACACCAGGTGTGTTGGTGTTAAACCTATGGAAGCATTAAGAAGTAATGACTAACACAAATTGACACTTAGACACACACAAAGATGTCTAACTGGAATAGAGGTATAAATGCATTTATTGATTTCAGGTGAGAATTTGCTAGGGCTTCACCTTACAAATGTGGAAGATTCCTTTTCAAATGACAAGTCTCCTATATATAGAGGAAGGAAGGAGGCCTTTTTGCACCCCTTTTTACAAATGACCCATTTATGCCCTGATCATTGGGAAGAGCAAGGTACTTAAACATCAATGAGAAATTAGGAGCCACATCATTTATCTGCTTGCAAGACCACTTCTTCAAGGTGATTACACAGTTTGTCTGCTCATTGATACAAAATGAAGAAAAATTGGTTGCACTATCAGCTGTTTGCACCTCCTAGTAATTAATTCATGGGCACTATATCACCTGTTGGAGTAACTTCTTGAATCGGCACCTCCCTTCACCACTTGGGCTATCTACCTATTCTTACACTTGGCACTTTTATCTCTTTGTTCTCTAGGCTCTTTGTCCTTTTCTTGCTTCCTTTGGAATTTTTTTTGAAGGAATTCCTTTAGACAAAAAGTCCAAAAGAATTCACTACCTTGGACAAAAATTTGAAAAACTTACCCTTTGCAGCTCTTTTCCTTTGAAATGCTTCCTATCCTCCACAAGGGATCTTGAACCTGGAAATACCCTCCATGAGGGCACTTTCCCTTTGGCTTTGGGATGCCCCCTTGAACCAAGCAATTGAACCAACCCATTAAACCAAAAATGGTTCAATGGTTTAACAGTTCAACACTACGCGTCGAGCCTTTGTTAAACCAAGCCTTTAAACAATTTGCTTGAACCACTCATTGAATTAATTCAATGGTTCAACACTACACACTGAGCCTTTGAACCATGCTTGTTAAACCATCTAATGAACTGAATGTTTGAACCAAATGATGAACCTGCTGATTGAACCAAGTGATGAATCGAAGGCATTGAACCAATGCATTTGAACCAATCCAATGAACTTGTTGATCAACTGATTGAT
Organism: Torreya grandis; assembly: GCA_037957365.1. NCBI lineage: Eukaryota > Viridiplantae > Streptophyta > Pinopsida > Cupressales > Taxaceae > Torreya > Torreya grandis. Next base: position 1,735,338 of record JARHVA010002725.1, on the reverse strand, counting down.
TGAACTAAGCTGATTAAACTAAGGCATTGAACGAACTCATTAAACCAAGTTGATGAACCAAGTGATGAACCGAAGGCATTAAACTGGTTCAATGGTTCAAAGGTGCTAACTCTTAGAAAGATTATGTCATTGAACCACTTTTTCAACCTTAAGGAAAAGTACATTTTGAACCATTTTAGCCCTTTCCTTATAAATTTCTTTAGACAAGAGTCTGAAGAAGCTTTGAAAAACCTTGCACTCTCTGAACTGGTTCTTCATCTATCAAATATTACACCTACAGAGTTCATATAAATTCTTGGACTTGTGGAAAATCAAAAATGAAATGGCCTAAAACATCAGAGGAAGAACGGGACTAATTTTTGGCTTGTTAGACCCAAAAAATGGTTAACAAATTGGTGGCTCCTAGGGGAAGCATGTTTGCTATGATTAGAAGCCAATTGCCTCAAAATCCATTAGGCATGGGGTCAAATTGTAACTTAAAGATCAGCGAGCTCTGATAAATCTAGAACCAATCATGAAGATTTACGTCAAAAAGGAAAAGAAAACACACACAAAGTTAAGAAAACTACCAATATGTGTAGAAAGCACTTAGGGAAAATAGGAGAAAATCAAGGGAAAATATATACACGATGGAGAAGGGACTCAGTGGTAATGCTTAAGATGTATCCCATTAACTAGGATATATAGTTCTTCACCATCCAACCTGGAGAGTTGAAATGCATTATGTTGTTTACACTGAGTGATTACTTATGGGCCACTCCATAGGGCATCAAATTTCACATGCTTTCTAGAATTAGCTTAGTCTTCATCCCATTTCAAGACAATGTCTCCTTCAAAGAAACCTTGTGATGAAGATTTCTTATCGAAGCGTCTCTTCACTTGCTATTGGTGGCTGGTCATAAAAACCATAACCTAGTCCCTTGCCTCTTGGAGTTACATTAGCTTGCATAATCTAACTTCCATGCTATTTCCTTCTTCTAATTGAAAATGGTGAGTGAGGTCTAAGGCTAAAAACTCAAGTGAAATGGGGAGCCTAGCTTCCCTTCCATAGATGAGTGTGTATGGTGAGTTGCTAATTGCCCTCTTCAGGGTGACCCTATCTACCCACAAGGCTATTTTTAGCTTGGCATGCCAAGTCCTCTAATTTTCTTCCAATGATCCACTTGATGATCTTGATTAGGTTCTTATTTGTAGACTCAGCTAGTCCATTCCCCTGTGGGTAGTAATTGGATGAAGTGCTAAGATATATACCATATCTCAGTGCCCATTTTCTTGTTTTGGTTCCTAGAAAAGCTAATGCATTATGTGAGATTTTGGTTGATGGAACCCTAAATCTTGTTACTAGGTCCTCATAAATATCCAAGACCACACTTTTGTTTGCCTCCTTCAGAGCAATAGCCTCTACCCATCTTTTGAAATAATATGTGGTAGTTAGGACCCACTTGTGTCCAGCACTAAAGGGAGGATTAATCATCCCTATGAAGTCTAGGCCCCATTACATGAATGACTGCTTCAATTGAATAGGTTGTAAAGGCATGGTAGCCAACTATTGCTTCCCATAAAAAAGCATGCACTTCTGGTACTTTCTTACCCAAGCATGGGTGTCCCTAAAAAGAGTAGGCTAGAAATAGCCAACTCTCATTATTCTTACTGCAATAGCCCTAGGGGCAAAATGATCACTGACTGGTCCATCATGGAACTCATACAACACCCTATCAGCCTAACTTGAGTCTAAGCATCTTAAAAAGACTCCTGAGAGATCCTTCTTGAACAACACTCCATCAATTAGGGCATAAGGGAGACATTGGAGTCTGAAATACCTTCTCTTGGTCCTGTCAAGTGAGTGTGGGAACTCACTAGTGAGAAGGAAATGCCTCACATTTGATGTCCATTCCTTCATGATAATTGGTTCTATTATAACTACATCAAGGAATAATAGACTGTCCTCCTTTTACTGCTTAAGGTCTATAGAGAGGTGTTCACATAGGCCTCTCCTTCTTACTAGTTTGGTGATCTTGATATCTACATCATATTCCATCACCTTAGTGATCCACCCTACTCTCTTATCATTTAGATCTCATCTGATCAAGAAATCCTTGATGCTGAGATGTGGAACCATGAGGTGGATTCTACTATTGGATAGCATGTGTCTAAATTTCTTTAGACTCCGTATGACCACCAAGACTTGCTTTTCCACATATGTGTATCTGACTTCAAAACCTTCTAGACCTTGGCTAAAAAATTCAATTGGCTACTCAAGGTTATCATCACTTGCTTGGGTAAGCATGGTGGAGATTAATTCTTCATTTTCGAAGGTGTAGAGGTTGAAATCTTTAGTGAAGTTAGGGTTGATCAAAGTAAGAACCCGGGTTATGGCCTGCTTGATTTCTTCAAAAATGCATTTTCTTTATATTGCCCATGTGAACTCCTCACCCTTCCTCAGCATAGAGGTTAATGGCTTGACCATATTCAAAAAATTTGGGAAAAAATCTCCATATTAAATTTATCTTATCAAAGAAGCTTTGCAAGCCTTTCTTGTGCTTGGGTAAGGACAGCTCCAAGATGGAGTGAACTCTTTCTGGATCAATCACCAGACCTTTTAAAGAAGTAATGTGACCAAGGAGCTTTCCCTCATGGATAGTGAACACACATTTCTTAGGATTGAGAGAGATACCAAACTCTCTACACCTCTCAAATATTTTCTTGAGGTGTTTCATGTGCTGGCTCACTTCCTTGGAGAAAACTGTCACATCGTCAAGATATACCAGTACAGTCTTGTTTATTAAGCCTTGAAAAGCCATGTCCATAGCTCATTAGAAAGTGGCACTAGAATTAGATAGTCTAAAAAGAATTTTCCTATAAGCAAACATTCCCCACTTGGTTGTGAAGGCTATTTTATGCTGGTCACAGTCTTGCACCAAAATTTGGTTATATCCTGAATATCCATCTAAGAGGGAGAAATGCTCATTACCTGTCACCATCTAAAGGATATACTCCATGATTGGGAGAGGATAATGATCTTTCAAAGAGACTCTATTGAGATCTCACAAGTTGACACACAGTCTGATCTCCCCATTCTTTTTCCAGATAGGAACAAAATTGGCCAACGAAGAAGAGTGTTTGATTGGAAATATTATCTTAGACTCAATCAATTTGGTGAGCTCCTTATGCATGAGAGGCTCAATCATTGGGTTGATAGGCCTCTAATTCTATGTGATTGGTTTGGCACCTTCTTCTAGTTTAATGATATGTTGGGCTAAGCTCAGATCAAAACCTTTCAAATCACTATACTCCCAAGCAAAGATAACGGCAAATTCTTGGCACAACAAGATGAAGGCTTGCCTTTCCTAGTCTCTGCACACTTTTCCAAGTACAAGCAGCTTGTCCTTGAAAATTTCCACCTTCTCATGGCACTCCTCTTTTATTGCAATGCATGCCTTGTTGCTTCTCAATTGGTCATCTCCATTGAAGATACTCTCTAGAGTGACCAAACCTTTGGGGAGCTTATTATTCTTTAGCTAAACAATTTGGCTGCCATATTGTTGTTATAGCTTTGCCTAATTTTTTGTAGTGAATTCCACTTCTTCTTGCAGGAAAAGTGTTATTTGATGATCACTATTCAAAACCTACTAGTTGGTGATGTTGTTAGGTATAGAAGGCCAGATCACTACTTTCAAGTGACATGAGCTATGGTCTCGGCCTATTTCCTGAGCAACATTGAACTAGGCACCATTTGGTGCCAGCCTGTCGACTTGCTTATTTTGTTTTCTAGGAATGGAGGTGATATTGAAAGTGAAGAAATTTTCCATTAAGTCCCATACCCTATGTTTTTAGGAATTTAGTAGAGAATTTTTCATCAAATTCTGGCTTCTTACTTGGTTGACAATCAACTCGTTGTCACCAAACACTTGTAGCTCTTTGATTCCTCTTTTCCTTGCTAACTCCAAGCCATAGATGAGGGATTTATATTCTACAACATTACATGTGTAGGAAATAATTAGAACCAAAAGTTTGAAAAATACCTCTCTTTTAAAGGGGAGACCAACACCGCTCCACCACCAGCTCCCAACTCACTCTTTGAACCATCAAAGAATAACTACCATAGACTTGAGCTCTCCTAGCTGGCCTTCATCAGATTTGGTACAAAAGTAACCTCTTCATGCATGTAATAAATTCCAATGCCCACCTCCTCTATGAATTTGTAGGGATCATGCTCGAAATTGTCACTTCCCCATTCATCTAAGAGCAGGTTTGCAACTCCTTCAAGGGTAGAGGATGGAGATTAGTCTATTTGGAACTCTTCCTAGTCAATGATGGCATAGCTAACATTTATTGCCTTCAGTGAGTAAGGTTCTAGATGGTCTCTATGGAGTGGTTTGGATTCAAACTTGACTTTAGTCCCATATTTGGTTTTAAAAACTAGATAAGACCAATTCACTGCTAAGTAACCACCTATCTTGGATGTAAAATCCCTGGATAAGCATATGGAAAAATAGAGAGGGACATCTGCCACTACCACACCATGAGGAACCAAGAAATTTGGGCAAGCATGGAGTGTCAAGCTTAAACCTCTTACCACCCCAATTGTCTTTGATAGGGTTCCATCCAGCTACAGAACTCCCTTGGTCATCTCTTCATATGTCAAGCCCAGCTTGTCAGCTATGCATTTGGGCATTATCGAGGTGCTTGCTCTGCTATCAATGATGAAATTGTGCACCAAGAAATCTCCTATGACCAGGGACACATAAAAAGGAGGAACCTTCTCTTCCTTTTGGGTTTGACCTAAGGTGGAAGGTTGTCTATTCATCATCAAAATGTTATCAGCTTTTGTTGGGACAACTCGTTCATCTAGTTCATGCAATTCCTTTTACAACATGTCTTTTTGCCTTGGTATTGATAATGAATCCCACAAGGAGATGTTCATGTGTAGCTTCTTCATCTAGTCAACCATGTTGACTCAAGGGTTGCCTTCTTTCAAAATATATTTGGAATTATGTACAACCTGAGGGGTAAGCCTAGGAGCTGGAGGAACAACTGACAGTCTGAAACTTGGGACTTTTTGATTTACATGTGATGAAGGCATTGCTAATGCTTGGGTAGTAGCCTGAGTTTCTTCCATTGCCCTTCTTTTGAATCTTGTGTTGGCTACAACACAGTTAGCTTGATTGTTTATAGCACCCACATAATTTACTGAATAGAATTCTCCTTCCAGATGATTCATGAGGGTGGAGTCAAGTTGGGCCTGACTGCTACTAGTGTTGGGTTGCATTGGAGCCTCAAAGACTTGGGAATGGGTAGCTGCCTGATTGTCTTGTACATTAGGGTAATAACCCATCATTTCATTTGTATAAATAGCTTATTCCTTACCATATCCCATGGTTGAAGAACTTGGTTGTTCTTGCACTAGATTGTTCTGAATGGGCACCATGACCTTAGATGAGGAAAGAGAACTTAGGTTGTAGCCTTGAAAGGGTCTGGTCTGAGTAAGTTGACCCTATCCTTGATTGTAATTTTGGAAAGGGGGTCTAAGAGCTTGGCCATACTACTGGTATCCTTGGTTTGGTCAGTTGCTTTGAGCTTGCTGCCTTTTAAGAGCCACAAGTTCATTTGACATACTTTACAATACACTCTTAACTTCATGAAGCTCATTGGATGGAGCAGCAATTGGTTTCTATATGCTAGGTAGAGGAGCTAATGTGGGAGTAACAATTTGAATTGGAGGCAGCATTTTAGGGAAAAGTGGCATATGGGGTCTAGGAGCTATTTTTCCAGCCTACACTAAGCAATTTTTAGCTGCTATAGCTATGTCATAGGCAATAGGTAGCACATGTCCTACCATGGATTGTATCATGATAGTGATATCACTGTTTAATGCTTTTAAGTAATACAAGAAAACATAGATACCAATTGGTCTTACCAGAATGGGGATTCTATCCCATGTCTTTTGAAATCAATTGTTGAAATCCTACATGTATTCATGTGGGGCTCTTTTCATGGTAGTTAGCTACTTAGGAAGTGAGAGGTGGTCACTCTTTTCCCCAAAATGGTCTGTCAAGTGAGTACCCAATTCATTCTAGGAATTGACTGAATTTATAGCCAAAGTCCCATACCATTCAAGAGCTTTGCCCTTGAGAGACAATGTTAGCAATCTGATTGTGATATTTTCCTCAGTGGCATTATGAATATTGTAGAGGTTAGCAATATTTTTGATGTGCTCGATGACTGTAATGGGCCTTTCTCCATCAAAAGAAGGCACATTTATAAGGGCTGCTCCTAGAATTGGGTCAAAATGTGGGAGATTCAAGGGGCTCTGACCATGAAAAGTCATGAAGGGTAATGTCATGGCTAGGATGGGATGTAACTACAGCCCTACTGCTTATGCATTCCTTACAACAGGTCTGGGAAGGTGCTTTTTTGAATAAGGATGGGTAATCTCAAACCTCAGTCCTTTTGCTGAGTTCAAAGGCAATTCAACAAATTTGAAAGGGACACCCTTAGAAGTAGACCATGTGGTGACTTTAGGCATATGAAGTTAGACTGGTCTTTGATTATGAAATGAATTTCTTACTAGTGGAGTCGCTAGCTACTGAAAATAGTTGATTTGATGTAACAAGACTAGCATCAATCTTGAAACTTTACTGAGTGTAAAACTATGTCCCACTGGCTGTGCCAAAAATTGTTGATGTAGTGGATTGCACTCAGGGCAGGAGGATGAGCTCCTGCCTTCCACACATCAAAATGGAAACTCCCCTCTCACTTGTGGGACTGGCGAAGCTGGAGGGGAGAGTCTTTAGGTAAGGGCTAGCTCCCTTTGATGCATCTGAGTTGTTTTAATAAGTTATAATACATGTATATAGATATATAATGGGGGGTGAAAAGGGAGAAGGATTACAGGAAAATAAATATACTCTAAAAGAGGTGATGCACCAAATGATTCAACCTACTCACACTCACACTTGAAGCTAGACAAACACATACATACACTTCAAACTAGCAGAAAGACTAGGTTATAGGAAGCTTAACAGGGAGGCTTTAATGGAACACATAGAAAATAGAGACTCACCAAAGGTGCTATAGAAAGGCACACTATATAGTATCTTCTTCTATCTCTACACTTCCAAATATAACTCTCCTTCATCACTTGTAGAAATGGCACCTTGTAGACACCAGGTGTGTTGGTGTTAAAACTATGAAAGCATTAAGAAGTAATGACTAACACAAACTGACACTCAAACACACACAAAAATGTCTAACTAGAATAGAGGTAAAAATGCATTTATTGATTTTAGGTGAGAAATTTCTAGGGCTTCACCTTACAAATGTGGAAGATTCCTTTTCGAATGACAAATCTCCAATATATAGAGGAAGGAAGGAGGCCTTTTGGCACCCCTTTTTACAAATGACCCATTTGTGCCCTGATCATTGGGAAGAGAAAGTCGCTTAAACATCAATGAGAAATTATGAGCCACACCATTTGTCTACTTACAAGACCACTTATTCAAGGTGATTATGTGATTTGTTTGCTCATTAATGTGAAATGAAGAAAAATGGGTTGCACTGTCAGTGGTTTACACCTCCTAGTAATCAATTTGTGGGCATTGTGTCACCTGCTGGAGTAACTTCTTGAATCAGTGCCTCCCTTCACCACTTGGGCTAGCTACCTATTATTACATTTGGCACTTTTCTCTCTTTGTTCTCTGGGTTCTTTGTCCTTTTCTTGCTTCCTTTAAAAAATTTGTTTAAAGGAATTCCTTCAGACAAAAAGTCTAAAAGAATTCACTGCCTTGGACATAAATCTAAAAAACTTACCCTTTGCGGCTCTTTTACTTTGAAATGCTTTATGTCTTCCATAAGGGCTCTTGAACCTAGAACTTCCCTCTGTGAGGGAACTTGCCCTTTAGATTTGGGATGCCCCCTTGAACCAAGCCATTGAACCAACCCATTAAACCAAAAATGGTTCAACGGTTCAATGGTTCAACACTGCACGCTAAGCCTTTATTGAACCAAGCCTTTGAAGCATTCAATTGAACCACTCATTGAACCAGTTCAATGGTTCAATACTACATGCTGAGCCTTTGAACCAAGCTCATTGAACCATCTAATGAACTGAATGTTTGAACCAAATGATGAACCTACTGATTGAACCAAGCGATGAACTAAAGGCATTAAACCAATTCATTTAAACCAAGCTAATGAACTTGTTGATGAATTGATTGATTGAACTAAGCTGATTGAACCAAGGTGTTGAACCAACTCATTGAACCAACACATTGAACCAAGCTGATGAACCAAGTGATGAACCAAAGGTGTTGAACCAGTTCAACGATTCAAAGGTGCTAACTCTTAGAAAGATTATGTCATTGAACCACTTTTCCAACCTTAAGTAAAAGTGCCTTTTGAACCATTTTATCCATCTTTCCTTATGAATTTCTTCAGACAAGAGTCAGAAGAAGCTTTGCAAAACCTTGCACTCTCTGAACTGGTTCTTCATCTGTCAAAGATTACACCTGCAGAGTTCATAGAAATTCTTGGACTAGTGCAAAATCAAAAATGAAATGGCCTAAAACATCAAAGGAAGAAGGGGACCAATTTTTGGCCTGTTAGACCAAAAAAATGGTCAACAATAACTACTGGCATCAAACATGGAAGAGTGAAGAGAAGTCAAGGATAGATACTTACCACTTGAAATTATACTATACACCAATTCACACACTTATAAAATAATATTATGAACTCAAAACTAGATTAAAAATATTTATTTCAAAGGAAAATACAATATTCAAAATAGTAGGGCTTCACCATACTAGGTGTGTATTTTTCTATAAAGCCAAAAAGGCTTGCATTTATAAAACATGTGAGAAGAGAAATAAGAAGGGAAGTGGAAAGGTCACATGGAAAAGTGTCAAGCTATGAGATCCAATTAAATTGTATGATAATGGATTGGATAATATACCATGAGGGTCTTCTTGGATAAGTGCCCATTTGAAGCATGAAAAACTCTACAAATTGGTGTAAAGACCTTAAATAACCATCTTAAAATTGCCTTCATGATGAAACATCTCTTGACTAGTTGAAAATAGACTAGGAAGTATTGACACATATGAAATACTTTAGGGAGGTTTGAAACAATCTATGATATTCATCAGATACTTACTTACCTACCAACCTTCCTCTTGACATTTGTGCTCACTCTCTAATAGTCACTCATTAGCCCTTCTAAACTTATCTTCACATTTGTCATCTAGATGACTATTAGTTGCTTAAGTAAATACATAAAGTAGGTGTTAGGACATTTTTTATAACCTATTTTCCTTCCACACCATCAACAATACCTCAAAAAGATCCATAATTTGACTTCTCATCTTCTCACTAGGTAGTCACTTGTCATCTTCACTATCTATCCAAGATTGCCTATAGTGAAATGTGTAGTAGAGGTAATTTTGAGTTTAAATAAGGTGAGAGGAAAGTATAATAAGTTATAATAACTCCATATACACCTAATTTAATATATTTCATTCACCAAATCTCCTTTATATGTACAAAATAATTCAAATCCTATAAGAAACTTAGATTTTACCATGTCCGTACAAGTGATACCATAGATAAAATAGGTGTCATGGATATTGGGTGAGTTATTGAAATGTATATATCAATTTCATGGTAATTTTAGCATCTTTTAATTCATATCCCACCATATCTTTCTAATCAGGTCTAAACCAAGGTTTTGAAAGGGTTTTTATTGGTTTGGATTGTTAGCAATATTTCATAAATCCTGGCTCTAACTTCAAAACCAATTCTGCAATTCTTAAGTTTATGACCATAATAAACTACTCCTATTTACTTGAGGAACCATTTAATGTGTTTGTATAGGTATTTGCATTTGAAAATGGCCTATCGAGCTTTATCCTACATTCTGGGTACCCTTATCATGGTTCGAGGTTAAATTGACCACTCAATGTTGTTATTATACAAACAAATGGTTCAAACTCATCTTAAAATCCCTCATAAAGTCTCTCAAATATATTATAAGTACCATGTTGTCATAAAAGTGAAACTAGGTACTTGTGAGATTTAGACCTAGTTCTAGGCCTAATAGGCCTAACTATGTTTTTGCATACATGATCATCTCTAAATGACTTAATGGTTATAATTTTTTATATAATTTTTCCAACATTTAATTAAAATATCATCACCATCTCACAATCCCTCAAGACTTATACCATTTCACCTTTCTTCTTTTGAGTACTCTACCTGTAGTTTCATCATGACTAGGAGTTCCCTCTATTTGAGACAAAATAGAGGGTACTTCCCCTATTTTACTAGATTCAATAATATTATGTATGTATATAATAAGTATTTATGACCTTATATACAAAAATTCATGGTTAGATCACATCCATAGACCTCTCAATCATCACAAACTCTTAAGACTAACTTATAATGCTAACTTTGTTTAGGAATTGATAGAGTTTTGAGAAACTTTAAGATTATGATTGTAGATTGGTATTACTATTATGTTTCCTCTACCTAATAAACATACATAATGTGTAATAATCATTCTAAAATTGACTTCTATATTTTCATTCCATTCTACACTTTTGTATTCCAATCAAATCTTTGTTTCTCCATTTTCATGAGTTAGTTCATAGACTCTATTGATTGTATATACTCCTCACTCAGGAAATTATTATTCTCTAATGTTCATGTTTAAGCATTATGTTTCATTCCTATGTTACTCTTGAAGTCCCTAAGAAAATTTCACAGTTAAATAGACTCAACTCTTACCCTAAGGATGTTCTCACATTCAAGCTACATCCCTTCACTACCATGAGTTAATTTATCTACATATGTTAACTATGTTTCATGTAGATGTACATTAGGTAGAGTTTGAAACACTCATGTAGGTACTCATATATGTGCAACTACTATGTTTAATTAGGCCATTTCACACTTATGTGAGTTCATCTCATGATTTAAGATCATGTTCCATTTTCTCATTATCAATGCATCATGTTCCAATGTTGCACTTCAAGGTTCATTTTTGGTCTTTTTAACATTGTAGTTATTGACTATCTATAGTGTAAACATACATGAATTGAAAAATTGTTTTCATTATCCTATCTTGATCAAATAACCACCTTTCTAATGTCAAGACATACACTAGGATTGTGATACATGAGATAAACCACTAGGCCTATACAAACTTCAAGTAACTTCACCATGGGATGTCATATCGTAGGAGTAAAACCTCATTTAGAGAAGTTAAGGTAATTTGTCTCAAATGCAACTTTCCTAATTTTAAATCATTGAACTCAATTTTAACTACACATAATGACCTCAAAATTATCATAATGGTTTTCTATATGCTCTCAATCTTCAATAAAGGTTTCAAACAAGTTCAAACATCTCTATTTTAACACTTCTCTACCCTTTTGGATTGAACGTAGGCCACTAATGGATACTACCTCTAAGTGCTACTACATATAGGATTGTGTCTGGTGGATTGCTTCTCATAACTAATCTTTATCTATTTTAATATCTTAGTCTTGTTTTTTCCACCTTGGGAGACCTCTCAAAACCTCAAAACCTTCATGTGTAATCAACATGACTAACCAGAGACTTGTCTGCACTTGATTATAGGTGGTAGTCATAAAGAGGTATGATAGTGATTGTGTTAAGATTTTCATTCCATAAACCATGGATACTTGAGACTAAGCTTTAAAAATTAGAATTTATAATCATGCTTATTATAGGTTGGAAATAACATATCTCCCTTGTTTTGAAGACTAATGCAGGAAGGTAAGTCTTTGAAACTAATGCAACACTATTTGTAGACCATAAAGGAGTCTTTTACTAGTAAACTGAGATGTTTGTTTCAACTTATTCACCTTTCCAAATGTGAAAAATTCTAAAAACCTTTTTATATAGATGTTCATGCCTTTGAATATCATGTACAACACTTGGCTTGCTGAAATCAATATAAACACAGAAGGGAAAATGATGTGTTGGGGATGTGAAAGTAGTTTTGAGAAACTAGCCTTATAAATTCTTCATGAAGCACAAGAAACCAAACCTATGACTATTTATATGAATTGGATGTACACAAATATTAATTTCACTCCCCAAAGTCATTTACTTTAACTAATCTCCTCTTGTTTGTACCAAAGGTAGTCTGGATGACCTTTTTGACTTGACTAGAAAAGTGATGGGAAAGAGAGGTCATTTTTTTCATTTTCGAATATATAAAATCTTCCCAAGAATGGAATTATAATATTTTGATCTTAATAGGAAAATTTTAATTCTTCCCACATGTCCAAACTATTGTATAGGATGTACAACTACCTAAAACCACATGAAACTACTTGATTTTATTAGGACATTATACCTACAATTTTTCAATCTCAAAATGTTTTCCTTAACATATTTTGAAATTCAAGACATTTAATATCATCTTTAAACCCTTTTATTCCTATTAAACCTTAATACATTAAATGAATCAAAATGTGACCTTAGAATGACTTCAGACCAACTAAGACAAATATGACAAGGATAAAACATAATTTTGACCTCATTAAGACCATTGTACACATTTTTCACCCTATTAGACCATATGAAAAGTTTGAAATACATATGGGGTTGACCTAATTTGACTTGGGATCAAATTATTCAACAATAACTTCTCTATTTGGCTCTATATAATCTTGCATATGCTCATCGACTTACTAGAGAAAATTAATTTCTATGTGAGTAGGTGATTTAGTAACCATAAACACACAATCTTTTATGAAAAATTGAAGTGATAATAAATGAAAGATTATTAATTTAGGATTCCATTGTTTATATATATTCAATTATTTAGTCAGTAAATATTACACAATATTTATTATGCCCATACAATAAATTACACTCAGCTAGATGCAAATCTTTTGGGTTCTCCTTAGAGTTTACCTTCATCTAGCTAGTTTTTGTGTGACTTAAGGATAATCTAGTTTAGCATAAATGATGTAGGGTTCTATCACTTTATGTAAATGAATGACTACAATATTATCTCCCTAATTCTCCTTTAAATAATTTTGCACTATATTGATAGTCATTTAACCATCATATGCCCATTTCTTACCAATCAATGTAAGATAATGATTTGTTATTATCTTCATATTGATGACTTCAAAGACACCTCATAAGATCAGTTCTATGAATTTGATCTCAATGTATTTTATCCAACCCATGGATTCAACTCTTACATAGTCTACTATACTCAGAGTCACTAGGCTATAACTGAGAACTGGATGTCTAATCACCTCCCATGTAAACCTGGGAATCATGTTAACCATGCTACCAAAATCATATATATCATTTGGAATTTCATATCTGATAAAATCAATGTCAATTTTTGTATCTAAATCCCATGGTTTTTTTGTTTTTAGATACCAAATAAGTTTTTATGTATTTTATTGCCATTACCACTCACATTCTAGTAAATTATGTAGCAGATTTGTAATGTTATAGGAAATATCTTCATTGCATAGTGTAATTAACATCTTCAATAAATTTGGTAGCATAGTAAAAACTCCATCTTGTCACATAATGCACATAATCTAACCATAAATTTCAGCATCTATGATTGTCGTATCTACTTTAGTAGTGGCTTGGTGTTGAATATTATTCAACATCTATGCAACTTCATACATTAACCCATTTTAGACAGCTATGTTTGGGTATTTGTCTTGTTTCACTTTCTATATTCCTTGGTCTCAAGGCATTTTAATAGGCAATAATCCTCTCTCTATGTGTGGGTGTCTTATAATGGTGTTCAAAAAATCATCTTCCTTAGGTTACACATTCATCATGTTAACATTCCTAATGGCCTTTTATTTTCTTTGCTTTCCAAAATAGGTCTCTCTTCTATCTCATTTTGTTCATATACACTATAGTATACATAGTAAGACTATCTTTGGGGATTCAAAGGCTAATTACACTATACATGGTTATAATCTCCACATAGATAACATTGTAAAGGAGGGTGTTGATAATTATTTCCTATACCACTTCGATAACCCCCTCAATATCTACCCCTAGATCCTCCTCTTTTCAACTAATAACCTCCTTTATAACCTCCCTATTACTACATTGTATTCTAGTTCTAATGACATTGGGTATTATATCTAATCTGAAATTATTCTTTCATAATTGATGGAGTCTAACTAGTTTTCTATTATTGTGCCATTTATAGATTATAAGGTGCTGAGTACTAGTATTATGGTGATGGTGGTGTCCAACATGATGAAGGAAGGGTCCATCTGGCTAGACCATGAGGTTTTTAGTAAGGTAAATTCATAATATATTACAAACATACTTGGGTCACACAACCCTTATCAACCTCAGGGCTTGGAATTGTCTACTTTACCAAGGACACTTCATGTAAAATGATGATGAATACATTCTTTGTAATATCTTATTTGAGCCCTTGCAAATCCTTATAATTCTCTTCATCATGATTATACAATTTTAAAAAATTGCGATACAAACTCTATGGAATTTTTTCATACTATTTTAGGAGATGGCACTACATTCTTGTGTGCCCTACTACTCTACACATTTCACAAAACTCAATCTTGATCTTAAGAAAGTCATTCTTGTGATTTCCTTCTTTCCAACACTCCATACACCATAAAATTATATTAGGCTTATCTACTTCATTATTTTATTCCATCCTCTTCATTAAATCTTACAATGTATTTTTAATCTTAGAAACCACTATGGGATCTTCACCATAATATCTAATTTTCTCCACTTGGAAAGTAGTAGCTCTAACATCTACCTTAGTAGCATATTGAGTCTACTTTGTCACTATTATAATAGGAATCTAATTTATCACTATTATAGTAGGAATATACTTTGTGTTGAGGGGATCTAATTTGTCACTATTATAGTAGGAATCTACATTCTATGTGATCCTACTTGTGTACTAAGAGGTTTTACCTTTGTATTAGGAGAGTTTGTTTTCAAAGTCTACTTTTCTGTATTTCCTATTTTTTGCTACTCAGTTTCAATAAACTTTATGGTCTTCAAAGCCTTACAAATTGAGATTTTTTCAATTTTAGTACCCCATATATACACTTTATCTAAAAACTAAGCTTCCAAACTACTATTTTCCTATCCTTTTATTTGAAATTTTTTACTAGAATATAACAAATTGGATTGTGGGTATGTGTACTCTTCTAGTGAATGATTTTTTCATGTGACTACTTCTCTTTCAATGCCTAAACCTATGATTACTCTACAAATTTTACCTACTTATTTTCTTAATAATTCATGTCCTTATTATAGTAACACCTTTTCTTGTAGCTACACACTACATCTGTTAACTAAATAATCTACCTCTACACTATTTTCATCTTCATCTTTGAACATCTCTTCTTCCTCTCTCTCTTCATCATTTATTTCTTTATGTCAGCATTTATATTATTATTTCATCTTATCTCTCTTAATTCTTCATTATTAAACTCTTTCTTCTCATTCCTTACTTATTCATATTCATTATTTAACTATTTTAATTCTACCCTTAACTCTACTCATAATTACCTAGGTATTTTTTTGTTTACTCCACCTATTCTATTGTCACAACTCACATTATGAATCTAGACTCTTTTTTTTACTCTTTTTCCCTTATGTATTCACTCTATATTTAGGTCTAATCCTTATCTACTCATCTAATAATCATTTCATTTCATGTCACACACACCCCCATATGCCTGGAGTGACTACTCCATATTATTTAGAGTAGGCACCATGGACTTCTCCATAACTAACATATTCACTAAGATAGTTAGTCATTATAAAATTTCCCTCAAAATCCTCTCACAAACAAGTCTTTCATAGCTTCAAAATGTATGTATCCTCACACTACAAACTTAGTTATATATCCATCTACTATAGTAGTAAACCAATGATCTATTTCTCTTGTCTAGTCAATTTTTAATCTTTGTAACTAGTCTATCTTTTTCTAGTCTAGATTATAGTTTCTTCCATCCTTGGTTTAAATAAATAATATTATATCCTTTCTAACTACTTATCTCTCAATTCAAGCAACTCACACTAGAATATTTTTTAAATATTTCCATAAATATGATCTTGAATGGTGTCCTAAATTGTAAGACCAATCATTTTTTATTCTTCTTCTATGAAATTACACATCCTTTGGTCTAATCATATCTCAATATCTCTCTACCATGATAACCATATTAGCATAATTTCCTCTAAAATGAGTTTTTAGGCTCACCTCACCATTGTTAACAAAGGTTCTTTAAGCATCAAAATATGCTAAGGATGAGGATAGATATGAGATACTTCATGTGTGTAGAATAGTTTATCATAAAATACTAGAAATTGGATGACATAAGTGTAAGATGTATTAATTATTCTACATTATTAAGATATTGAAGGAAAACCAATTATTGTATAAACTATAATAATGCATTCAAAATAGTTTAGATGGAAATTAACTAAGACATTACATATGAGAACACACATAAGGAACATAATAAAAAATCATATAGGTAACCATAACCAAATAATCTCTATTTATCTCTTCTAATATAAAAACCCCCTTATTCTTATAAATAACAATATATATAGACATTTCCAATCTATGGTTGGTCATCTTCTTCTAGTGCTTGGTATTAAAAGTGGAGTCTCTTCATATTTTATTTTATTAAAATTCATGAAAATAAGATCAAATAGGCTATACAATGATAAAATGAGTGCATAATGCATGAATATTAGATAAATTTTCTATGAATCTTTATAATCCACATTTTTTTATAATATTAGGTTTGTAGAGAGGTCACATATCCTTGTAATCTACCCCTATGCATTAGCTAGCTAGTCATCCCTCTACACTATCTATCCTTATAACTAGGCATGAAACCTATCTCTCTCTCTCTATAGTAATCCTTGAAATCTATGAGAAACATGCCTATACCTCCATCTTGAGCCATTATATTAATGATTGTTCATCCTCTATCAATGGTGGATGGGATGGCCTTGCCTTGTCTCTAACCCCACTACCTCCATCTTGAGCTATAGTTACTATCTAACCCCCATCTAGGCCTCCCTAATATCCCCAATCTATGTCCATGACATTAGGATTCCCTACCCATCTTGAGCATCCTATGTTATAAATCTACCCTCTCCTCTTTCATCACCTCCCTAGCCACAGTTATGCCTATAATAAAATCTTTACCAACCCCTCCTCACACTAGATTTGTGTCTAAGTAATTTCATTGGCTACCTCTATGACAAATCTATAGTATATATTTTAATAGTGCTTGGATATGGGATAGGTGTTTAAAAATTCCACTCTATAGGGGAAATACTATCATGATATGCACATGATAGGGATATATCTACTGGTATCCCCCATTATAGCCTCTCCCATTCACTCAATGCAAATATGTGATCCTCCCCTAGAACATCCTAAGGCATCCCAAACTATCTCTACACCTGATTTGGTTTGTAATGATCAATAATGTAATACCTACATATAATGAGGTAACACTCTATCAACATATACTAGGTGACACATACCTCCTCATTCCACCTAAACTAAACCCCTATGTAAGTCATAATCTAGTTTTAATTCATCCAATGCCTACCTATAAAATCTCATCTCCCATAAATGTCCTCTTTATACCCTTAACAGGATATACTAGACAAAGATAATAGGCTCATGTAACTATCTAACTGCATGAGTACATAAAGGATACTCTATCACTATGTCCTCCCATCTCCATATATATATATCAATAGTGATGGACCTAGGATCATGGCTCCCTTTTAGGATCCCATATGTAACTCCTTATATAAATGAGCCAAAATTACTAGACCCTAGGAAAATACTCTAAATCCTTACACTATATATGATACTACATCCCCCAACCCCAAGTGCAACCACTATCCACTCTTATCCAATAAGAGTATTCTTGTCATAAGAGACATCACTACTAACATAAACCTATACATGGTATCCTCTATTAGACACATATCGATATCCACTTGTGCATCTCACACACCAACTTTTTGCCTTCCCACTAATCTCTATACCATCACATTGAGTGTGTGTGATTTCTAATAGATCCTATGACCTCTCATTATATTCATATCTCCCATCATAAAGTGGAAGGTACTCATCTATGAGTTCCATCTCTCTACTAAAGCTATACTTAGGGCTCAATCAATCCTCACCACTAACATGGTCACAACATACTATAAACCCACAAAATCTAGCACACCATACTCCTCTAGTGTTAATAGATTCATCTCATGTAGCACTAGGGCCAATGTAGTCAAGATGGCATCACTCCTAAATCCTTCTAAATCAATCACACATCATATCACTAAGCTCCTCTCATCACATTCACTTTTAGCCTATCTTGCCTAATCAACCTACTAAATTAACTAACTCATCATCCACTATAATCCCTCCCTCTGCTCACTCCCCTAATTCCTAATTCATCTTTACCTACTCCTATTTCCCCAACCATAATACTAAACCCCTTAAACCATTTTTATAACCCATATAAAAATCTACATGAATATCCCCTAGCTAAATCTACCTAACTCACTCCCTCACCATACCTACATCCTTAGATTAATTCACTTACCCCATTCCATTCTTATTCCTACCCATCATACCTCTATTATTCATCTTATATACTCACTAATTACCCCTTCCTATCCCCTAAGTCTCTAGCCTAACATATTATCTATCCAATCCTTAGCTTTTTTAACCTATCCAACATTATATCATTAATCATTATATGACATTAAAACATGGCCCTAATAATATTACAACTCATATCTTATAGTTTTTCATGACCACAATTGTAACTTTGCAGTTATACAAAACCATGAATTCTTACTAATGACATCAAGATTTCATGAGTCATTTCTTGTGGTATTGAAATAACAAGAGTTGCTTATCATGGTATTTCAAAATTGATATTTCAAGTATGATATCACCACTCATGGGCACAATAATTCCATTAAGGGCATTTCCCTCAGTCATGGTACTATAATTACAACATATTTAGTCTAAAAATAAGTAAATAAATGCAAAAATAAAAAAATATCAAGCTAAGAGTTAGCTAAAATTATTCTCATAATGGGTGAAATTCAAAATGATCCTTTTTCACCCCCTTTATCTTATTTGACCCCCATATTTACCCCCCTTTTTAATGACCCATCACCCTTTTGACCCCTAACATACCCATTATACTATCCTATCAGGCCCCCTTTCACTCCCAAATCCTATATGCCTCACCTATCATCCCCTTTAATAGTCAACTATTCTCTTTAAGTCATTTAGGGCATGGCCTTCCATCTCTGATTCAAGGGCATCGAACACATTGTATAAATTTTATCATGAATATTTAATTTTGGTATCTTAACATTACTTGTAATGAATTAGAATCATTAAATTAGTCTTAGAGTGTGTCTAGGTGGCCCTTTGACATTTTCCCACCAAATTGGGCATTTAAAATTTGGAAATATGTAAATGTGTTATAAAGTATTTTTGAGTGTGTCAATTTGTCCAATATTATTGTAGGGTCTTTAAGTAAGTAAATGTATAGTTAGTATGTTTATCTATGTACATAGCATGAGTAAGGTGATAAGGTGTTGAATTTACTTCACATAGTTACATGAGAGTTAGAGGTTCAAAAAGTTGGTTACTCATGTGTATAGGTAGTTTCTTATGTTTGTAATATATTTTTTAGGTTTAATATAGAGTTAGAGTCTCATAGAATAGGGGAATTCTTTGTTAAGAAGTTAGTTAGTAGGTTAAAAAGTTATAAGTATGAAATAAAAAGATGGAATGGAAAAAAGACAATGACAAACCCTATACTCTACCCATGAGGCATGATTGCGTAAATAAATAAAAGTAATAAAAAAAGTATCAGTAAAGAAAATATTTGTGTATCCTGGTAATTTTTAATATTTTTTGAATTTACCTTGATGTTTTTAATGTTTTAATATATTTAGTTCTCGATAATGTAAGTTAAAAGTGAATATAATGATTAGACTATGCCATATTATGAAGTTTTATATAATCTGTGAGATTGATGTTCCAAAAACCTATATACATAAGAGAATGTACATTTCAGGTTGATTCTTATAGATGTAACTTTCTAGTATTTTTCATTCACACATGTATGTCCATGATTTTATACATTCATAACAAAAGTATAATCCTAAGAGGATTTTGTCAAGAAGTGATTGTGAACAAGCAACTTTAAACATGGATTTTGGAGGAATAGATTATATAGACCTTTGACTAGTGATTTTATACATTGGTAAGTTATTATTATAATGTTGTCAATTTTTTTGACATTTTTTCATTTCATTTGGCTTATTTTTGAGAGAGAATTTTAATCAGACCTCTAAAACCATGTAAGTGTGTCATGTCCCCTTTTTAGTTGACATGTTCTGAGTTCATGGTTAGCCTATTATGTGACCCTCGTAGGATGAGAGGATGGTTAGAGGGTCTCGATGGAGATTGGCGTGGCTTCGTTTAGAAGAATTTTTCTAGTTGGCTTTCGTTTGGGCTCGATTGGACATGTATTGAGGGAGATATTAATATTTGATTGATTTAATCAAATATTAATTATTTGGTCTAATTTTAAATTAGAAACCCTAATTCTAATTTAAGAAAACCCTAATTAGGGCAAGCATATCTTTTGAGGGTATAAGGGTTTCTCATGGAGGCCATTATTGATTATGCATTGATTATTGATTATTAATTTTGAAGAATTATTCTATGAAGACCGAGCCAAGGGTTCCAAGATTCCATTGCAGTGGAGAACGTCAACTCTTCATTGTGTGTGATTTAGAGGTTGTGAGATATCCATTGAATTATTGCCAAATTGAGAGATAGATTCATATAGAAGTTATCATAGAGGTATAGATTTGAGAGATAACTCCACACAAAAGTTATCATAGTATTTTAGGTATTTCTTTATTTAGTTTTTGATTCAATAAATTATACAGATAGAGATCTTCTATATTAGAGACATATATTTTCAGATTAGGGGTTGAAAACAGGCAGGTTGTGCTTAATTGGCCACCGTATGAGGTCCGTATAGGTTCATACAAATCCACGCAGACACTGACCTCGGTATACATAGATCCCTAGTGACCGGCATTGGCCGACTGAAGACCGACATCGGCAGAGAAGGACATACAGTGACCAATGTCAGCAGAATATCGACTGATGTCGAAGACTGTGTGTTCAACACAGTAGGTCGAGACTTCTAGATTCAGGGTCAATCTCTAGATTTGCAAAAGCCCAGGGTTTCAAGATAGAATATTTCATGTTATGTTATTTGTATGATAGAGACTCAATTGTGTAATCATCTATAAGAACAAGTGATAAGATCTTTGATTTGCTATTGAGAGATTATATTGTGATTTATTTACTCATATTTGAAATTATTTTGGCAAAAGTGTATCTTTGTTCAGAGCTATTTGTGTTTAGATATTCCCTACTGAAAGGGGATATTACAGTGATCAACCTTGCCCAAATAAGTTTCTAACTCCTCCAAAGTTTTTAGAATGTCATCTGCTTGCTGAAATGGATTATCTAACTTCTTCTTTGCATTGTGCATTCTTTCTTCCAAATCTTTGACACCTGTTAAAGCCATACTGATACCCAAACTACCCAACAGGATGGCAAGACATTAGCTCTGATACCACTGTAACGTCCCTTACTTAGGGGCTCTTTTTTTCTAAGTAAAAGCTCTGATACCACTGTAATGTCCATTACTTAGGGGCTCCTTTTTCCAAGCAAAAGTCTGATATATAGTAATAAAATCTTTGATACCACTGTGATATCCCCTTTCAGTAGGTAATATCTAAACACAAATAGCTTTGAACAAAGATACACTTTTGCCAAAATAATTTCAAATATGAATAAATAAATCACATATAATCTCTCAATAACAAATCAAAGATCTTATCACTTGTTCTTATAGATGATTACACAATTGAGTCTCTATCATACAAATAACATAACATGAAATATTCTATCTTGAAACCCTGGGCTTTTGCAAATCTAGAGATTGACCCTGAATCTAGAAGTCTCAGCCTGCTGTGTTAAACACAGTATCTAGCGTCGGTTGATATTCTACCGACGTCAGTCACTGTAGGTCCTTCTCTACCAACGTAGGTCTTCAGTCAGCTGATGTCAGTCACTGGGGATCTTTGTTTGTCGAGGTTGGTGTCTGCGTGGATTTGTATGGACCTGTACGGACCTCGTACGGCAACCAATTAAGCACAACCTACCTATTTTCAACCCTTGATCTAAAAATATATGTCTCTAATATAGAATATCTCTATCTGTATAATTTATTGAATCAAAAATTAAATAAAGAAATACCTGAAATATTGTGATAACTTTTGTGAGGAGTTATCTCTCAAATTTGTACCTCTATGATAACTTCTGTATGAAGCTATCTCTCAATTTGGCAATAAATCAACTGATATCTCACAGCCTCTAAATCTCAGACAATGAAGAGTTGATGTTCTCCACTAAAATGGAATCTTGGAACCCTTGGCTTAGTCTTCACAGAAGAATTCTTCAAAATCAATAATCAATAATCAATGCATAATCAATAATGGCCTCCATGAGAAACCCTTATACCCTCAAAAGATATGCTTGCCCTAATTAGGGTTTTCTTAAATTAGAATTAGGGTTTCTAATTTAAAATTAGCCCAAATAATTAATATTTGATTAAATCAATCAAATATTAATATCTCCCTCAATACATGTCCAATCGAGCCCAAACAAAAGCCAATTAGAAAAATTTTGCTAAACGAAGCCATGCCAATCTCCATCGAGACCCTCTAACCATCCTCTCAGCCTATGAGGGTCGCATAATAGGATAACCATGAACTTAGAACATGTCAACTGAAAAGGGGACATGACATATACTATCCAAGTTGATTGTTTGACTATATGAGATCTTATTAAAGAATCCAAATGTTTTGGTTTAAAGAAGCCTATAACATGGTGGAGAGTAGTATGTGTAATAATATGAAATAGAGGGTGGAAGTGAGTATAATCAGATATATGAGTGCATGAGGGATATATGAAGAGTTTAAAGATAGTATGAGTGTATTTAAGAATCATAGACTATAGATATAATAAGATAATGGCATGAATCTTTAGAGAGAATTGGTGGAGAAGTGTAAATTGAGGACCTAGAATGTATCTATGTATGTAGGTATTAGAGTCTTCGATATATTAGAGTGTGAATGATGATATGAATCAATATCCCTATCATTAATCCTAATCTATAATTACAACTACATCATCTTTTGATCTCATAAGACTATGTAGGTAGTACCTAGCCATGGTCTTATGCCTAGGGATAGCTTGGCCAGTATAACCACCCACTCCCCATCCCATCTTAGATGGATCACTCAATATAATTTCATTGTTTTAAGCTACACATCTCACATATAGTGTATTTTTATCATTAATCATTTATCTACTATAGGTTTTCAGTCCTCCCTAGAATTAATCCTTTCCATGAGAAATATCATTGGCTTGAAGCCTATCTTATCTATTTATTCTTATATAATATATCTATCTTGAGAATTCAAGTCTTATAAATCAAGATTATTTCTAGACATTTATAATTTATCTATAACACATATCTCAAGACTAAGCCACTTTTTACCATAGAATATATTCTTAGGGCATCTTGATCTTAGTTACATCATTACTTAGGGTATCCCAACCCCATATCATCATTATGGTCTTATCACACCCTTGGAACTTCTATTAGAGTGACCATCTGGGTTATTTCTCCCTACGTTATCCATCGATAGGGCATCATACCTACCAATAATGTCTTCATTCATGATCATGGTTTTTCTTTGAAATACCATTATTCCTTCCATCTTGTCCACTCATAGTACCCTTTAAAAGAGGTACAAACTATATGCACCTAAATCCACTCACCCTAATAATCCCATTAAACCTACTAATTTAACCCATAATCATATTCCATAGCTAATTAATTAATATCCTGATTCCTACATAAAATTTTCTACATATTATCAACCTTACTACACTCTTATAACTAATTAATCACCCTCATTAACCCACTAACTAGCCTATTTACCAAATAATTTACCCACTAGCCCACTTGATAATTTAAAATTTATATTTATTCACCTAACCATGTACCACCCAATCATCATATGCTTTCCTAAAACCTTGCTCGCTATTGGAGATTCTAGAATTGAAGAATTCTAGAATCTCCTCTAACCTAGCCTTTCCCTTCTAGAAGCCTCTAATCTAGAGGTTTCCAAGGAATTTTTAATTCCTAGGAAATTCCTCCACCCTTGATTCCTATGGCTCAAGTTTGAATAGGATCCATTGATTTTCCTTCCTTGGATTATATATACAAGCCATACCTACATGACCAACTAACCTGGAAAGCCATAATCATCCATTATAATTTCATTACCATCCATTATTAAAGTACTTCTAAAGCCTTGTCAAAGCCATCAAGAAGCCATTAGAGACATTACATAGCTTAATCAATCAATCCAACAATCCAATCATTTTGCACTCAAATCAACTTGGAAATATTTGAGAGGATCTATAAGTGACAAAAAGATGGCAATAAATCTCATTTTCAGTGTCTAATTATTTCTTTATCCCCACCTTTGATGTTGTTTATATTCTCAATTTTGTATTGCTAAATATAGTAATATTATGGATAATCTAAAATACATTTACACACTAAGATATAATGTAAGAAAAGACAACCACCTAATGACATGACTAGTATGATAATGAGATGGTGTGGTAAATATATGGTGTAAGGGTGTTTGTGAAGAAGGCATGGTCTTATCCAAGGTCTTACAATGTAACTCACAAAGTCTAAACCAAGAGGCATACTAAGTTAAATGTGATCATCTTAAATAAATATCCAATAAGGGGAATATCAAAGGAATATGATGTAAATAAATAATTTGAGGTAACAATGATGATAGTAAAGTGTGTTTTTAAGGAATACTTGGTCATATCTAATGTTTTAAAATGAAATTCATAAACTATAAAGTAAAATAAAACCAAAGAACCAAATGAAACAATGGTGTAAATAAAATAAATCTAAATTAAAGAAAGTGCATAAAAATAAATAAATATGAGATAAACATAACAAGCAAGATCTATGATAACATCTTTATCAAATATGAGCATGTGAAATACAAGCCTATGTGTCTTGGAAGGTTTCTTGAAGCTAAATTTGTTTGGTATTGTGTATTATAGAATAATAATGGGCATCATAAGATTCCACAATGGGTAAGTGGATATAGGGATGGGAATAAAAAGATAACCTAAGTTGTTAAGGGACATGTTAATGGGTATTGTAATATATCCCAACATGTGAGGTGGAGTGAGGTAACATTGAACTAATAAAATGATTTGCATTGGGTTGGTAGGTACATTTAGAGATATGTAAATGTATTAGTCTGTTAGATTTTAAGGATGTTGAATTTGAAATAGAATGTGTAGGAGAGGTATAAATAGGTATATAAGGTAAAGGAGGACCATGTATGATATTCTTTAGAGAAGGCATTTGAACTAGGTACTTCTTTAGTTCATGTGACCTAAGAGGTTGAGGTTCAATGGATGCAATGATATGTTTAAATTTATTCATGTTAAATATCATTTCATTATTAGTGTAAGAAGAAGGATAAATTATGTTTTGAACAACATTAGTGGATGAGGTGTAGGTATGGGATAATTTATGTTGTTCATTAGGTAGTTTATGTTAATGTGATTATGATTCTTTAGATTGAATTTGTGAGGCTTAAATATAGTCTTGACAGTATTATTTTCTTAGAGTATAAATATTGAAATGTGGACCAAGTAAAGAATTAAGAACAAATTGATGAAGATCAAAAAAATAATCATGAGAATGACCTAGAGTAGCATGCTACCAATAAAAATTATTAGGATTGTACCATTTTGGAGGAGGTTTGGAAGGATCAAAGATCATGGGTTTAGAGGGTGGCAATTTATTCTTAAGTTGTTCTAAACACAAGAATGGGTGGGTTCTGTTAAAATTGGTTTAATTAGATACTTTATTTTGAGGTTGGAGAGGCTTGGATGAATCAATGTTATGATAAAATGATTGGAAATGTTCTTTAGTAGTTGTTTGAGGTCTTTCAAATTGAGTCATAGTAAAGTATTTCTTTTTTGCTTGGTTTAAGGTTTCTTCTAATGTTTTATTAGAAAAGATTAAAACTTTGTATTGAAGGGGGACTTTAATATCAATAAAAAATACCTTTAGAAGAGTATCATCATTCATGTTATGGTCTACTTTTAGAGCTAGGTACTTCCATCATTTGATGAAAGTGTGAGAAGATTCATTGGGAAGTTGCTTGGCATTGATGAAGTGACTAAGGTAATTTTTAAGAAGGTCATCGTGTTGTAATTCCTTAACTATAGAATTAACTAAACCTCTATTTGGGAGATGGAATGTCTAGGAAGTTGGTTATACCATTCAAGTGCATCACCAACAAACGTTTTGGCTAAGAACTTAGTGGTATCAAAGCTGGTAGTCTGGACCCATTCCTTATAGATATTAATAAAAGACTTAAGAAAGATAGTAAGGTCCTTAGTACCATCATATGTGATAGTTGGAGAAATCTTTACAATATGGAGCTAAAGGTTCACTTTAAAGATGTTGAAGCATTTTGTTATGCATAGTAGGTTGAGGGATGATATTTCCATTGGCTTCTCTAAGAGGAGAGGGGATAAAATTATGATTTGGTTACAAAATAATGACTTTAAGTGGTTGAGTAGTCATGTGTAATAAATTTTTCTGCATTTACATCATTTGGCAATGATTATTTGTTTGCATGATGTTCACTTATTGAACTATTATTGCAATAATCTGAATTGTGTCAATTTGTGCATTAGTATGTAAAGGTGGGGTATTAGTGTTATTATGAGGGGTAATATTAGTGTTGGTGGGAGGAGGGGTATTGGGTGGAGGATTACCAACATTCGTATTGGGAGGAAAATTGGTATTGGGAAAAATATTCCCAACATTAGAGTTAGTTTTCCTAAGTGTGGTAGGAGAAGAAAGAAGCTTGGTAAAGACATTGTTCTTGTTAAGAGTGTGAATGGTATTATGATTAAGGTTTTTGAATAATCAAGAATCATATACATTATCAATTGGATTAATTTAAACCATGTTTATTTTGGAATTGATAATTATAGGTGATCTTTTTATGGGTGTAAAAAAAGGATTCCCATTATTGGTAGTAATAGGAGGACTAGGATGAGGGACCTCAACTATATTACATTGTGTAGTGATTTGTTTTGTATTAGGAAAATATGAAGGAAAAAATTGAATAGTTTCATATGAAGTAATAAAATAAGTGAAGTTATGATCTAAATCCTTAATTATTGAATGTTCTTGACTAAGTGGATGCTGAACAGATGACATTATTATGAAATAAGATTAGATAATGACACACATACTAGTATCGACCAAGGTGTATAAATTTGATAGGGTAAATTGTGTACTATTTAGACATAAAGACATAAAATGAAGACAAAATCAGAAAAACATAAAATAGGGTTGGCCCACATATACTAATTTGACTAGGCTGACTTAGTATTACTTTGAAGTAGGGCTCTAGATGAAAACAAAGTCAACCAACAAGCAATAAGGTCATCCTAAAGGTACTAAGTTAACTTAGTACTATAGAGAGAAAATTTTTATTAAATAACAAGAATACAAATTCAAACAAGTTGACTATGTACTATAGTTAGAAAAGGTGAATCAATTAATGACAGACTATGTCGACATAGATGATAGTGCTATGAAAATAGGAAAGATTATTTCTAAGCATATGGAAGAAAATATACAAGAAATTAGATCAATGTGGTTGGTTTGATTTGAGAAAATAACATAAATATTACACCAATGGTGACTAGTTCAAGTTTTCAAAATACATAATATAATGTTTAGAGAGTAAGCAAAAACTTAAAATTAAAATATAGATGAGTGGTTATTCCTAAGTATTGTTAAGTTATAATATAGTTTGTAATGAATGTGATAGAGAGGTGGTTGTAATAAGGTAATAAAAATAATCTAAGGTTGGTTTTAGGTAGTTTAGGCTAAAAGGGATCTATATTGGTAATGGTAATGTCTTGGTATTGCGGCCTACCCCCTTACTTCATAATCCTACAATGATCAGGGTGTCAAGTGCTTTGCTAATATATACCATTAACCACATATTTATAATTGGCTAGAAAACCAATTTGGATTCCCCCTTGGTGATGAAATAAAAGTATGTAGGCCTTGGGAAGACAAGTGTTTAAATGTGTTTTGAATGTTATGAGATTTGGTAGTGTGTCCAAAAGAGTAAAATAGTGTAACTAAAATAGTAATTTTTAGTACCTATTTATACTATTTGAGTTATTATAATAATGAAAATAGTTACAAATGAAGTGTGAATTAATTAATAGCAAATATTTGTTAATTCCTTGATTAAGAATATTACATAGTTAGTTCAAGTAACATTGTATGCAAATAGTACAAAGTAGAGTCGACTGGGTCACTACAATTTTATACAAGCAAGGTATTTAAAAAGAGTCAAATAGATCAACTATGTCTCTCTAATAGAAGATAGACTATAAAACTAAGTTGACCTAGTTAAATATAGGTTTTTAGTTTTGAAGACTACTAACTTGTGAAAAATAGAATTGAATAAAGTACTAAAATGATATAGAGGAAAGAGAGGAACCTTGGTGGGATTGAATATAGTTAAGATTACAAATTTTTGATATGTGATGATCAAATGTTGCTTTGAATTTATACCAATTGGGTCAACTAGCTTGATACAATTTGTAAAACCCCGTATGCCAAAAATAAATAGTATAAACTAAGTCAATTGGGTTAACTATGTTGTTAGATCTTGACTACCAAAAATAAATACTACAAACTAAGTTGATTAGGTTGACTTAGTTATTATAATCTAACTAAACAAGAATAATATGCTAACTTGAATTATCTAGTTACATGTGTTTTGTGAAGACCTACACAAATAGAATAGAGTCAATTTGATACAACTATGTGTTTAACCTACACACATAAAGTTAGAACTATACTAGCTAGTCTGATACAATACTTTAAATATGAAAAACATGATAAAATGATAAAAATGATAGCATAAAAAATAAATTGTAAGGTTTAGATTCACATTAGGTTTAACATAATGTATATAATGGGAAATGCAATAGATCTATAAATCAATCCTAGGTCAGAGAAGATAAATCCTACTTACACTTTCGATTATGTATATATTAGATATTCTTGGTCATGACCAAGATGGATCTGTTAAACCTAACCAATGGATCTCTTACCACAATAAATTCACTAGGGAGTATTTAAAAGCCTCTAGTCAAGCAAAACTATGCAATAACCCTAACTAGGTCCTATGTTTTCATAGTCACTAAAAGAATAACAAGTAAAGTCTAATTTAGTGCTCACCAAATATTATGGCATAAATTAGGGATAATAAACCTTAAAATTAAACATGTATATAAGACATATACTCATGTTAATGTATACATAATCCTAATGTATAGAAGATAATTACAAATTCATATCTATCTACTCTTACAAATGAATAACAAAGCTAGGAATAATTACCTTTGAAGACAAACCCACCAAGCATCAATCTCTCCCTTGGCCAAGGTTCTTCACAATAGGTTGTTGTGGTATGTAAAGATAATAAGAATAAATTATCTCTAGGCTACACAACCTATAAATACATACAAAAGACTTATCCACAAGTTAAGATCTATATCTTAAAAGAAAGTATGGAACCCTAAGCTTGATTCTCAAGTAGAATGGTGGATAAGAAGATGTGAGATATATCTTTTCTTCTTCTCTTTTATCTAATAAATGATGTAAATGGATGTGTATATACATTTTAATCTAACCCTAAACCATTTTACAATTTTAGATGATAGAGTCAGCCTAATCAACTCTATAATTTTAATTGATAATAACAAGTATCAATTAGAATATTAAGTCATCCCAGTCAACTCTATATTATTAATTGATAATAACAAGTATATATTAGAATATTAATTCATCCCAATCAGCTATGTATTGTTAATTGATAATAAGTATCAATTATAATACTAAGTCAACCTAGTTGACTCTATATTGTAAACTATCAGAAAGGGTTTTAGTCTTAGGAAGGGATAATGAAGGCATAAAATGACTAGAGGAGGGTGAAAGAGAGGAGACAAGGATTAGGGAAGTACATAGGAAAATGGTGTGTTGATAGCAAGTGGTTGGAAAAATGGTAGGAATGATATAAAGCCACAATAATCTTGTGAAGAACCAATGGTCTACCCACCCCTATTCTAGTGTATCCTTTAAGGTGTGCACTCAGAGAGATTGAAACTCAACAATTTATTACAAGATATAAATTTTTAGTAAGTGGTAAAGTTCATAAAAATATTGTGTATATATAATATGTAGGTAATTCTTAGCATATGGGGTGTTGAGGTCATGTCTAGCCTAGCTAGCTAACACCACTCCTTTTCTACTTATGCTCCTAAAATACCCTAAACATAAAATCCTAGGGTTTATAATTTAAATCAATCAAAACATGGAATAGACAACAAACCAACATCCATGCACATTAGCATAGACTCCCCAAAACTAGGAAAAGGTACAACTAGAAGTTCATTGTCTCTACTTATAAATGGACATTACCATGGTATGGAGGACACTAACACAATACACTACTATCCAACATACCATTTTATTATCTTGGATGGTTTTTTAATCCTATTATTTAGGCCAGGATAAATAAATATCATAGAAATAAATTCAAGAAATTTATTGTGAAAAAGTTATTTATTTTGTACAATATAAGCATTTAAAAAGCTTATAGGAGAGAAGATGGTTAAATAAAACAAACTCATGGGTAATAAAACCATAAACCAACTAAAACATAAAAAAATTAAAATAAAGACTCAAAAATAAATCTAATTTTGGATCATAAACCCAAAAAAATCCCCTTGATCTAAAGGGGTATATAAATTTTGAAGTAATGAACTGTGAGTTATCCAAGTAGAATCTATTTCAACTACAAATGTAACTGGTACATTATGTATCCTAGACTAATCAACACCCTAATCATTCCCACAATAAAGTATAATAATATCATTCCCTATCCAACTACATCGATCCTCATATAGAATCCATCCAATAAGTGATTTCCCTAGTACTATGTATGGCACATCTCAAACTAATACCCAACAATTGTCAACATCTCTTATTGGCCTTTGCTCAACACTAACAATGATAAAAACTCAATTTTGTCTCATAATATAACCATTAATGACTAATTGAAAACCAATATGCAATATCTTCTCCCCCTATTAGGTTAGAGGTGAGAATCTATGTAGCAAATTAACCAAGTACAAACCATTGAAATGTTCGACATCAAAGATCATATGAACACTAGATCTATGAAATCAAAGTACACAAACTAAAAATTGATACTACATAAAATCCAAATCTTGAGCCTAGAAACTCACACATGATGGTTTTGTTATCATATTAAAATATATATTACATCTATAGAGTAAGAAACTTTGTAGTCATCCCATCCATTAGAAGAATATGCAAAAGAATAGCCGGAAGAGGAATCAGAAGGGTGACCAAAGTGACTATAATGACCAAAAAAGTTTGATTTTACCTTATTTTGATGTTAAGAGGACTTCCTTTTGGATGGGAACTCTGTAGAGAGGTGTCCTACACCACCACAATTTTAGCATGTTTTCTCATGTCCACTAGAACTATAGGAAGAATAACCACATGAAGAAGAATGCATGTTCTTATACTTCGGTCCATGTGAATGTTTGTGGTAATTCTCATGCTTTTGAGAACTAGACTGATGTCTATGATTCATAGAGATATAATGATCCCTATGTCTAGAATGATGCTTATGTATGGAAGTGTGCCACAAAGAATGTTTCTATCTCAAAAAGTGCTTTGAAAAATGATTTCTATTATGATCATATAATGGATTACATATTCTAGTATAGTAGGCCTCCTCAATAGGTTTTTATTTCTTCTTTGTAAACTATCACTCATGTTGAGTGAGAAACTCAAAAATGGAATCAAAAGTAGATTTTTTAAGATTATCAACAAGCTATAACATTTATATAAAACTAGTATAGTTAGGGCTAAGGCCATTCAAAAAAAATTGAAATGAGAATTTCATTATCAATTATCTTTCTAGTAGTTCCTTATTATTGTTTCAAATTCTTAATTCATGACAAATATTCTAAAACATATTCATCATCTATTAATTTAGTGTTGAGTAATTGCATAAAAAGGTCAATTTTCTTGTAGGTAGGTTGTCTATCATATACATTTTTTTATATATTTCCATGATTTCAAAGATTTAAACTTGATGGCCTCTATGTGAATTATAACTTGTGTATTTCAAGTTGATTTTAATAAAGAAAGGGCACACTTTTCATGTCTATGAAAGCCTACAAGCTTTGTGGCATTGGTGTGTAATCTTGGTTGCTTTTTAGTTACTTCCAAAAAGTCATTTAAGATTAATGTATTTTCCATGTTCATTGACCATTCCTTAAATTTTTTAGGAGTTAAGCATCCAATTTCAAAAATTAATCTCATAATTTTAGCCATGATTTTTATCAAAACAATGCTAAAGAATGGGGAATTCTATTGAGGTTTTTCCTTTACCTTCAAAATAACTTCTGAATAGAAGAGAATCTTTGAACTTGTAAAATAATATCACACCTTGCAACTCATATTACACCCTTATTTCTCCAATATTTGAATTTTTCAATACAAAATAAGGTCAAAAATGAAATTTTATCATAAAATATTTGAATGGGTTTTTGAACCCTTAACCTCCCTTATGGAAAATACTTGTAAAATTTATATGACCAATATTACTAAAATGATTATTGAAAATTGATGGGCATATTTTAAACATAACTAGAAGTTATTTTATTTTACAAAAACAACATTTTAACCATATAAAATTATTTTCACTTTACATATTGTGTTTTTCCCTTTTTATGGTTTCTTGTGGAGGTTGATAAAAAAAATTGGAATAAATTTAGATTTTTGAAAAATATGACATATTCATTTCTTTTAAATTAGTGGCATTAACGCATGATGCCATGAAGATTCTATATCTATCTACATTAGACTAAGAAATCAAATTTGTTAACTATCTTATTCCTTTATTTGCAAGACTGTATTCAAATTATCATGTCATGTCTACATTCTATTTAGTGTACACTCTATTATCATACTAGGTCTATGTTCTATATAGCATTATCTTCAATTTAATAAGTCAAACATGAAGCATATATATCCAAGAAACAAAAAATAATGTGCTAATGAAGCACCATACAAATCAAAGTAATATTAAAAAAATATCTCACTCATGTAATGCTTTTTAGTAGCCACCATTTATCATTTGAGGTTGACTTATGCCATACAGGTGGAGTTTTAGGCTTCTATATTTTCTATTTAGCCATTGATATGTCATATTTTTCTACAATTTTCTTTCCAAAATTTTGAACTCCTTTGAATGTATTATTTACTCCTTCACAAATTTCTTGCCATGGTTCTGATACCACTATAGGCTAGGATGAATAAATATCATGTAAATATATTTTGGAAATTCAATGTAAAAAAGTTATTTATTTTTTTACAATGTAAGAATTTAAAAATCTTATAAGAGAGAAGTTGGTTAAAGAAAACCAACTCACAAGTAACCAACCCATAAACCAACTAAAACATACACAAATTAAAATAAAGACTAAATAATAGATCTAATTTTGGATCATAAATCCAATATGTTCCATGTTAATGACATCTGGCACATCCCCTGTACCAATTTTTAGCTTATCATTCACCTGTCTCAATCAATTTCTAGATAAGTACATCTCTTGTAATTTATTTATTATTTATAAAATAATCAATTGAGTCAATTATTATACAAGTTATAGGCTATTGATAATTCTATATTTATTCCTTTATTCATTATTCAATCACTTTAGCAAACTAGGGTTTTATATTCCTTAAATCCCCTAAAAGATAAATCAATAAGTATGTCATGTATCACACTCAAGAATCTGATGAGAAGATTTGTGTATTCAAATATGAGACATGTCATTTACTTCAAATATAATAAATTAAATAACATGTGAAAAGGAGTAAGATGACAACATTTTAAAATGTCATAGGTCTTGATTTTGAATTTTTGTAAATATTTTGAATATTTTGAAAAATATTTGATTTTTTTTAATTTTTTGAATTATATGTATGTTTTTAAATTTTTTTTTCTAGTATTTGAATGTTAAAAGAGAGTTTAAATAGGTACTAAGAGGTAATTTTTTTATAAATAGAGGAATTTGGAGGGATTTGAACAATCATCAATAAGGTGCAAAATCGTATTATGATAAGAGGGAAGGAAACCATTATTCCCCCAATGTATATTTAACTTTGAGTCATAGAAATATAGTGAAAATATATAATATGCATAGGAATTTACATGATCCTTAAATTGGGAAGAGGCTATATGTTCTCATGTAAAATCATAGGATATAACATATGTAATAGTAAGTAGTGTGATATAGAGATAAGTGCTTTAGAATGTTGTAACTAGTTTGAAAATCAAGAGGGTAAAGACACAAAGTGAAAAGTAAAACTAAAGGTTAAAATAATCTTTGGTTAAAGTGTATAACAATTAGTAGTGAAAAAAAATTAAGATATGTACAAGAAAAATGAAATTAATCAAGAGACTCTGCCCAACTAGTGTGTTAGGAGGAAGTAGGAAGCTCTATCTAACCAATGATCTTATCAAAAAGATGCACATAGGTATACCCAATTATATTATATGAAGGAGTGACATCATGTGATTAATAAGTGCCAACTGTAGATGCCTTTGAATTTGAATAAGAGCCATATGTTGTAATATAACCTTCTAAATCAATGATCATATCCTTATGTAAACATGTAGCCTCATGTATAGGAGAATAATATGTAACAACCTAATATTATAACTATGGTGACACTAATTTAATATGTTATTATGCCTTAGGACATGGAGGCCTCTCTTTATGTGAAACTTTATTCTTAGGAATATGTGTCATGCTCTATGAAATAAATTTAATATACTTATGTGTATTTGTATCATGCTCTTAATTAGATGGATAAACTGAGTTTATAATATGCTCATGCCAATTAGAAACTATAATATGCATTGATATATACTCTTTAATGTTATGCATATTATCTTACTACCATGTTTCTTAATAAATATAGCAAGTATGTGTTATATAAAAGAAACACACATCATTAGTTCTAAAGGATATTCATATTGGATTATTCGAATTTTGACCACTTGATTATTATGAATTAATTTGACACATATATACACCATAGAGGGTAGTAGTCTAAGATTTTTTATCCAAGGGAATCTTACTAGCACATCAAATACACATGTGCTTAGTATAAATTGAAAAAGAGTAGGCACTATGAGTGCACCCACTTTTATAGGAATATTTATATGCACAAGAGTATCTTGTATATTTTTATCAAATGTTTTTTTGAATCTATAAGTATCATGTAAATCTTGTTATCTATAATCAAAAGAATGAAAGATTGTTATGTTTCACACATGTTCACTTGATCCATTATCTATCATAACATTATGAATGGATTGTTTATTAACATATGCCTAAATAAAGAGCTCATGTATATCTTAATCAACATAAACAACTTCACTATTATCTAATGTGATCATAGGGTTTAATGTTTGTTTGCTTATAACTATACCAATAATTATATTAAGTGGATGTCCATATGCATAAGGAGGAGTAGAATTATATGCATAGTGTACTTCATAATTATCTTTTTTATTTGCTTCATGATTTGGAAAAGGATCCTTATGCATTATGGTATTTTCATTAACATTTGTTTATGTCTTAATCTCTTCGATAGGTATGCCAATATCTATGATATTTTCATCAATGATGTCTTGAATATTTTTCTTAAGCTTGAAATGTCTTTTTTTATAATTATAAATACATTTATGATAGTCAAAATATCAAATGCCATCAAAAAAATTAGATTATGGTCTAGACATATGTATCTTCATTGGTGGAAGAAGAATTATTGCATTACATTCTAGGAGATTTGAAAAAAAAACATGAGGAAGTGCTGGCAACTTTGAAAAATTCCTCTTTTATAACAACCCCACTGGTTTTACTCAAGTGTAGTAATTTGTTTTAAAAAAATTAATTACTCATATTCATCTTACAGATTTCACTATGAGAAATCTATTTAGTGATATTTAACTAATTGCATTCATTAAGATAACCAAAAGGTCTATAGCTAATCCAATTAGCTAAGGATCACCATGAATAAATATAAAAGTCATGGACAATATTGAATAAACAATAAATACTGCATCTAAATCATTAAATAAATAGTACAAATTTAGCTCTGACTAATACAACATTACAACCAATATTGTATAAGTACAATGAATAAGTATTATAGTTTTAAAATATAAATAATATATGAAATATTAATACATGATACAAAGATCTATAGAGTATGAGTCTCCATGACTCTAGTATCAATCTATAATCTCAAGTGTAGTCTCTACTGTAGTACTCTATTTAGAAGGGAGAGAATCATCTGAGTTCTTTTCTATACCAACCACAGACCATAGATCCCCCACACTATCTCTTAACAAGAAAATGGCCCTCCCTTCATGGATAGGTAGATAATGATGGTGTGGTAATCTAGAGTGAAAGATAGAACCTATGTGTTGTAGATATTTAATAAATAATGTATATTATAAATAAATCCATTCTAACATGATATCATACAAATATGAAAACTATCTCAACATATGAAATGCTAATGTTTAACTATAAACATTACTTTGGCCAAAGTTTTCAATATTTATTAATCTATAGGATTAGTGAATTTTATTAATCTATAGGGTTAGTGAATTTTATAACACCACTCAAACATATTATGCCTCATCTTGCATTGATGGCACTAATTAACCTAGTGAAATCCATCAGGTGCTTATTTAGAGTCATTAATGTGAGATTTGGTTAAAATATATATAATATAAAAACTAATATATTCATTTTAAATATTTATTTTTAGATAGTACAAATATCCTAGGTACAAAAATATCACATACACACATTTAGTCCATCAAATGCAATGCAATGAATATATAACATCTATTTTATTAGTAAAAATAAACATTAAAAATAGTCCTTAATATAACATAAAATTTGGATAATGATCATATCTAAACTTTCAGTTACCCAAATCACAAAGTAACTTATAATGCTATTTCATCTTTGAAACTAAGATTATGAAAAAATATTATTTATTTATTCATATTCCACATATACAACAAAATTTAGTACAAAACCATATATAGTCCTCAATAGAAACATACCATCTAGGTAAGATCATATCTATATTACAAGTTACTAAATATCAATATGTAACTTTAAAATTTATTTCATCAACTTTTCAAATATTAAACATAGCTTATTTCTTGTCCATATTTCAAAAATATAAAAAAAAGACAATCATTTAATAACTTAGAAAGGTCTATATTTTACATTTTAAATTTCATTATTTTTAAAGCTTCAAACAAATATCAAACCCATTACAAGAACCCATAGTACTTTATTATTTAAGATATTGGTCACATGCATTGAATAACATATAAGCATCTCTATATGGAATACAATTTTAGATTTACTATATGATAATCAAATCACATGTATATTCCATACATTTACAAATACATTATAAACACACAGTTTAATATTAATAACCCTTTCAATAAAAATTCAAAGTGTTCATAAGATATAGTGTCCTCATTTTTTTAGATTATCGTTTATTCTAATAGATCACATTCAATCTATATTATTTCATCTAAAACTTCA
This sequence comes from Torreya grandis, assembly GCA_037957365.1. Classification (NCBI taxonomy): domain Eukaryota; kingdom Viridiplantae; phylum Streptophyta; class Pinopsida; order Cupressales; family Taxaceae; genus Torreya; species Torreya grandis. Next base: position 1,697,231 of record JARHVA010002725.1, on the reverse strand, counting down.
TAACCAAATAATTTTTACTTTAGGAGTTCCACTAAGATATGCATATAATTGTAATATATATCTAGTTATAAATTTGAACACAACCAACTAAGGTTCACTAAATTCTTTTAAAATTGAAAGACAAAATCAATACTTTATATCTATTCATTGTATGCTAAGCATATAATTCTAGCCAAGATTGAAGGGCGCCTATTATAAACTTATATATTAACTTTTTAAACACAACTGGATCCATATAAAATATAACATAATCTATCATATGTTCAACTCAGTCGATTGGTAAATGCATATGTATTCAACAAATATATCATAAGAATAATCAATTTTAGATCTTACAAACTCTATTTTTCCTAAGAAATTGCATTGTCCTAATACAATATGTTATCTATAAATCCAAATGAATTTCATTTAAACAACCACTACATATATATATATATATATATATATATATATATATATATATATTTTATTATAGACATACATTAATTTTTTTAAACAATTGCATACCAAAATTCAATGATTTATAAAAACCAGTTGACTCTCATACTATGTAACAATTTAGTCAACTCATAATTGTATACACATAATATTTTAAAACTTTTATCACTTATTGACACTTTGTATCTTGAAGGAACTATAGATACTAGAATTACGCCACACACTTTCATGACTCCCTATGTTAAAACCCCCCTTGATCCCCTTTCAATAATTAACCTTCCTAACCCACATTTTCACCTTAAAATATTTAATTAAGTTAATTAAAACCCACTTATATCACCTCACCTAGCCACCTCATCCTAAGACTAATTCTTACCCTCTGATTCACCTTGAGACTTAGTCTCCTAATCCTAACTACCTATGACTTGTTCTCACCCCTAACATAAATTCCTAACTAACTCCATTCTTCATAACCTCAATTTTTTACCATTTTGTAATAGACACCACACTTGGCAAGAGAAGGAATAGAAAATGTTATAAAAATAACCCTTTTACCTATTCTCATGCCACCGACATTGGTAACCCTCAGTCGATATCGATGGGATCATCAACATCGATTACTTCAACAAAATTCTAAGTTGGTATTCAGGTCTAAAAATCAATGATTCACACACAAGCTCTTGGTAATCAAAGCATCCTACATCACTCTTGACATCTAGGCTTACCATTGCTCTACACAAATTGATCCAAATTAGGTATTTATATACTACACAAAGATTAAACTCTTGAAGACCAACATCACATGCTTGTCTTATCTGTTTACGCATTGGTTCACCAAGCCTCATTAGAGTCATCTATCTAGCAGTCATAGTTCACCTATTTCTCTCTACCCCATCATACCAACCCTCCATCTAGACTCACCTAAGTCTTACCCACCAACTTAAAATTATTACTAACCTCAAAAAATAACCATACTCCCATTTTCCCTCTCAAAAACTCCTTCTCTAACTCATTCTAATACTACTACCCCAATCAACATTGGTGACTGCAACTGACATCAGTGACCCCAACTAACATTGGTCCTTTAACCAATGTCAATTACTATGTTTTAGAACCATCAACCTCAAAATCACTTAACAACCTTCCCGAAACATAGAATAATTTATCAACCTACAATATATTATCTTCTATTACACTTAGACCTACAACATGGTAAATAAAACTCTCTCTCTCTCTCTCTCTCTCTCTCTCTCTCTCTATATATATATATATATATATATATATATATATATATATCTCTCTCTCTACTTGAATTTATTTTAAATTTTATTTTTAAAATAGTGGATTTTCATCCCAAATAAGCTTCATGCTTCCCATAACAAGCACATAGCTTGGCAATTCATGGATATCTCCACTAAAAACTATTTTGTGTAGTGTTTTCTTATTTATAGGTGTCTTCCACCTTAGCCAAATAGGGGAATCTACAAATATGCACCTATCTATTTTTCTCTCTCTTTAAATGTAAAATAATCTCAAAATATAGTGAAATATTTTGGCATGCTTGGTGGGACATTGGAGTTTTCCTAGGTTTGTTACTTGTCTAGATATTCATATAAGTGCACCATAGTGAAATTTTCATTCCTTGTATTTCTCTCTTTGTTTTTATCAAAAAAAAAAAATTGAACTTTTTATTTTTTATTTAAGGAAAGAACTAAAATTTTCCTTTCCTATCATTCTCCTCTTTTTTGCCTCTAAAATAAATTTAGTATCTTCATGCAAGCTAAAAATAATACCTTATTTTGTTTACCTTTATTGATCATTAGGATAGTGAAATTCATCCTCTTATTCTATTCACCATTATTTCCATCTAAATTTAAACATTTTTATTTAGGTTTAAAACTCACTACATGTCATTATTTTTCTTGTTGTATTTAGCTCACCTAGTTAAATAAAGCATCATGAATTATTTATAAAACACAAATGTTACACAACTAGATCACTCTCACAAAATTAAATATCTAAACTCACTTGAGACAAGGCCCATTAGGATTTCATCACTCAGTGGATCACATTAACCTACGTGATGATCCCACTTGTATTTCACTACCAAGGGGAGGACCCAATCCATTCTCTGACAGAGTATAAACTTAAGATAGGAGGTATATTTTAGCTAAGTGGTCTAGCTCAGCTTTGATATCATGAAGTATGGGGAGCAAGATCCTATAAAAATACATGTACGTGATCTAATACATATTTTTGTTCAGCACCAAAACTAACTTGGAACCATCCTTAAACTACTCATCTAGTACCTATTTCACAAACCAATTTTACTCTCACACTTTGTAAGGTATAAGCCATCAAGAGACTAAAATTAACTCTTAAGAGTTAACATTTAGTGGCTGCATGTTCCTTTTCTACTTCCTTTTGTCTTCTACATTTTTGAGTTAGTGAGGAAATTTTATCTATCAATATATAGAATCAAAGCATTTCTACCTCTCAGATTCTATTAACCTCTGATTTCAAGTTTTCTATGTGTCCTTATCCTTACATAAACCTATTATATCTTTTGTTTTACCTAAATTTCACCCCTAAGTGGCCAAAACCTTGTATTTTTCACATTTATATATTATACATTAACCAACATTGGTAAATACATCAATGTCGATAGCCCTATTACCTACCAACATGAGTCAGATAATTGATAATGATGAGTGTGTGCTTTTATAATTTTTAGCCTACTTAAAATAAGAAGCTAAAATTACCTACCTACATATATTCAAACCTAGTTTTCTGAAACTCTATCACTAGTATAGAGTTTGAGGCCTACCTTTATCCTTTTTGTAAGGTCTTGATGCATAACCAAGAAAAAATTCTTTCTGATTACACAAGCTAGCAACCACTCCTACCTTCTCCTCTCCTTTCTAATTCTACCATGGAGCATACTTCAGTTATGAAGAATACCCATGTGCCTACCAGTCCAAACCAAACCCCCTTTATACCTAAAATAGATCCAAACTTCATGGTATTTCTTGATCATAACATTGTATCCCTTTAGCATTATCTCACCACGCGCTGAACCCATAACACTATGCAAGATACCCTTTATGGCATGCCAACTTCTTTGATGGAGAAAGTTATAGTTTTGGTAGTTTCCACCATTCCATATATGGTCACCCAAACCATTTCTTCAACAAGTGACCCAACCATCAATAACCCTCAAAATTCAACCACCCCAACCACTCAATCCCATCTTCTTAACCCAACTTTTGTAGCATCTCTCTTAACCTCACAACCACTATTGGCCCAGCCAAGTCAAACACCATTTCAAAACATGGTAGTGCTCATCCCATCAACTCTTGCACCCATAATTATAATATCTAAAACTCACCCTTCAACCCATGTAACTATGCCAACAACCCAACCTTTGGTGGGGCACTTAGCCAAGGCATTGTCTCTAACCTCACAAGACAAACCTCTTTCATTTTGACGCCTCAGCCCAGGTCTCATTACCAGTATGTTCCATCTACACTACCATAACAAGGTGTGTCATAACCTTCCTATAGCTCCCTTCAAGAACCCTATATCTTAGTGGGTGTTCCTCACACCAATCCTTCTCCCAATCTCATCAATATGCTAATGGATAAAATGTTTAACCTAGAAACATCTATGTCAGGATCAAAGAATGTTATAACTTATGATCAAATATGTAATGAACCCATCCATCCTTATATACCCATTCACCCATACTCAAGTCAGTGGGAACTCCCTAAATTTACTCATTTATAGAGTAAGGAGGACCCATAATATAACTTGGCACTCCCTTTTCTCATTTACCCAACTTGCTCAACTATCTTAGACCACTTTTCTATTAATATTTCTAAAAAGGTCTCTATTATAGACCTTTATTTCATTAAATAGTTTGATGATGAGTCCATTGCTAAATTTTTCAATCATTGGAGAGGTTTAATTGATCAACTCTCCTTTTCTCTACCTCAACTTGAGATTATCAACCTTTCTCAAGAGCATGTTCTAAACACATCTCTTCTACCCTTCATATCTAGACTTTTTGTACATTTGATGAAGTTTTTACAATGGCATGAAAGTTAGAGATTTGGGCTATAGATGAAGATATGGTTAAGTTGCATAATAAAAATACCAACTCCAGACCTAATGACTTTTCCTCTAAACCCTCTTCTTATAATCAAAAGTCAAAAGGCTCTGCTAATGCCATGGTGGTTAAATTGGCTTCTTCTACCATAGTCAATCAATCTAGGCCATCCACCTCATATAATTTGACTAAATAATTCAAACAATGGTATGAACAAAGACAATACACTCCTTTTGGAGAGTCATACACTTCCATTTTGGATAAACTATTATAGTAAGGAGATATTACCCTTCCCCAAATTATACCTCTTATATAGTTTGATCCCTCCCATCCTATCCCAACTTGGTATAAGGAGAATGAGTTTTGTGTCTATCATCATGTTAAAGACCACAATTCTAACAACTATAAAACATTCAAAAACATTATTCAGTATATGCTTGATAAAGGTGAGATTATCTTGGATAACCCTAATTCACCTTCTAACCAAAACATGGATGTGTTCAAATAGCCTTTTTATAACCATTCACTCAATCAAAAAAATGTTCAAGCCATGATCGACAACTCACCTAATCACAATATTTATACTATCAATATGGTCTTCTCTTTACCTTCGATCCAACCTCTCCCACAATTAGAGGATCCTATTTTACCTATTCCTCTTCCATGAGTAGAGGAGCCTATTTCACCCATCCCTTGCTCATGTGTGGAGGGGCATCCTCTACCTATCCTTTTACCATGTGAGGAACCCATAATGCTTGTTCCTCTTGTACCTATTTTGGCTATTCTCTTATCTTTGGAAGAGCATACCATGCCCACTCCCCATCCACATGTTGAGGGTAGCATCATTATTATAATCTAATCTCTTAAAGATCCTTCTTCACCTACTTCCCCTCCACCAATGGAGGATAGTTCCCCATCCACTCCTCTTTCACATATAGAGGAGTCTGCATTATCTATCCCTACACCCATCAAACTAATTTTACCCCTTTTCTTGCCAATAGAAGAACACACCTTGCCTACTCCCCATTTACATATTTTAGAAGAAATCATACCCATGTTTTATCCATTAGAAAAACTAACTTCACTAGTCCCTCTCCCACCTAGGGAGGACCATGCCTCTTCTCTTGCCTTGGTTAAAGAAGACTCGATTATGGTTCTTACTCATCTTTGACCCAAAATAGTAGAAGTCAGCACCTTACCTCTTTCACAACCACTAAATTCTTATATAGAAGTAAATTTAAGACCTACAACAACTTAGTGTAAACCCTTCTCATGATTGGTAGTAAATCTAGACTTTCTTGAGTCCAAAAAGCTAGACCACTCAACATTTTAGGACTGACTTAAAGCTCCCTATCTTACATAATGAATTTTTTTGTCTACCACCAATCCTTTTTATAACATTTACCCCAAGGTTTTTGAAAAAGGTAGAACTTCTTTGCCTAGACCATTAAAAGATCATCCCTCTACATCATAACCATCACCATCATGGGCATCTACTACATTAAAGTAAATTGATCTTTAGGTGTTCACTTAGTGTCTAATATAATTCATCCATAGGTAAAGTTATATTTGAATTCTCAACCACATGTTAGAGCTTCATAGCCTAAACTAAGGAAGAAGGTTAATCTTCTTAGGCCTTGCCATTCCACTCCTCTACCCTCAACTTTGCCTTCAATCTTGGGAACCCATCTTTCCACTTTAGTTGGAGTGCTATCTTTCTAATCAAGACAAAAGGTAAAGCTACCTCCTCTTTTACCTCTACCACTTAGTGGCCCTTACACATATAGAACCTCAACACCTATGACTAAAAAAGTGTCAACAAAACTAGTGGCTATGTCATCACTCAAAAGGGTACCATGAAAAACCACATCCATGCCTCCTAAATTGAAGAAGGTGTCAACCCTTATTATGAAAATAAGTGATATCCCACTAGTATGCTCTCAAGACTCTCTCTTATGCTAGTTGTTTTAATATTCCACCATAACCCTTCCTCTAATCAATCCTTATCAGCCTCTCAAACCAAAACATCTTTGTTCAATGACACATAAGTTTGTTTATGTCATCACTCACATAGACATGATATAGAAATTTGTAAATATTTCACATATGTTCTCCAACAACACTCTAATATGAATAAACTTTTCATTAAGGAGTCTCTTTCTAACCTCCTAGTTATTTCACTGGTTACATCCCAAATTCCACCTACTACCTCACTTGATTCTAAGACTAATGATGAGGTTGTGCCTCTTCCACCACCTTCTTCACCTGTGCTCTAGATCAACATAGTTAATGTGACCACACAGTCTCAAAATCAAAAGAATAAAGGTAAGGAAAAGGCCGCCACCTCTTGGGATTATCCATTTTAAAAGATGCTCCTCCACCAAATCCTAAGATATCTATTCTTGGTTCCCCCCAACCCACATCTTCACAATTCATTCAAGACTCAATGGTGAAACAACTTCACCAAACCCTTATAAAGATGTCTTTATATGAGCTAATCTAAAACTCATCCCAACACCACCAAGCCTTAATCAACACTTTACAATCTATTGAGTTAAAACTTGATGATCCTCAACCTATTGTAGCTTTGGTAGATTCTCTTAATACTATTATCCTAGTTTCCTTAAGTGATTTAGAAATTTTAGCTCTTCACCCTGGAGACCAAGACACTATACTTTTTATCACCATATATATCGATCAAACTCATAATAAGAGAGTCATGATCAATGGAGGTGATATTATTAATATTATCTCAACCCATGCCTATAAATAACTCACTTCTTTATAATTACATGTCATAATCTAATACGATACTCTATTACTTTAATGATACTATACTTACTACTCTAGGTATTGTACTCTTGCATATCTATGTGGGTCCTTGTAAAATCCCCAAACTCTTCTATGTTATCAAAGGAGATTTTAAATACAAAATATTTCTTGGATGGCCTTGGATACATGCCATGGCATGTGTACCCTTGAATTTACACAATTGTGTCAAATTTGAGCATGGTGGATAAGTGCATGATATTTTCATTGACCCTCCTCCTTTCAAAACATGCAACATGATTTATCATCCCAATGATGTCCTCATTTTATTAAAAACATTTTCCTCTTTGAATTCTACCATTGAAGACTCAACAAGCTTGAATACCATGGTTACTCAAATATTGATGACATAAATTCTTAACAAGGACACCATGGAAGATACTTTCAAATGCCTTTCATTTGGAGAATATCACTTCTTGACAATCGACATGTTCTATACTCCAGAAGATTATGAAAAACTTTACATGCACCCCAATTATGATCCTTGTATTGAGATGGTCATCCCATATAGTCCCGCTAACCTTCATACTAATCTCACATATGGGGGAATCAATTAGGATCCTACTATTATCCATTCCTCCTCTTCAGCATAGCCTTTTACTTGTAACTTCTCCTTCTTAGGTAAACCTAGTTTTGCTCACACCTATCTTTATAGGTGCACCTAGAAAGGATTTAGGTTAGATTTTTATGAGAAGGGTACTCATACCCCTATTGAATACCCCACCAATAAGACCATAAAAAACACCAAAAAGTGGGTATGGTGTGGGTTTCGATGAACCAAAAAAACCCACCAAGGTATCTCATATCCAGGAGCCACTCCTTCTCCATCCTCTCCTCTTCCTATGACATCACCTATAGAATCAGAGGTATCCATACCTCCTTTTTTTTTTTTTTTAATAAATTCCATTCATTTAAGACCCATAACCTATCATCTGGGTGAGGAAATAAGGTCCCTTCCTCTCATTCATCCTAAAATGATTGACAAAGACTCTCCCATTATTAACACTATCCAATGTTAGGATGATGATACTATTCTCACCTACATGGGTGAAAATGATTCCTATATCCAATGATCACTCCCTTTTAAAGTGAAAACTATGTTAAATAAATCAACCATTGACATTAATCTACCCTCTCTAGATAACCACCAAATCCTCAAGATTGGCCAATCTTTAGATTCTATTGAACAACTAATTATGTCACTTTCCTCTCTAATCATAGTAAAGCATTTTCTTGGTATTATCATGGCATGCGTGACATTGAACCCTCTATCATCACCCACAATATTGTAACCAACCATGATGCTAAGCTTGTTAAGTAGAAACTTCATAAGATGAAACTTCATATTGCTATCCTTGTCAAAGAAGATCTCATATGCCTCATCTCTGTTAACTTTATTCAACTTATTGATTATCTATAATGGGTTTCCAATAACATCCCTATCATGAAAATGATAGGGGTAATCCACATATACACCAAATACCATGATATAAACCTCGTTTATCCAAAGGACGACTTCCTTTTTCTAAGAATCATCCAACTTGTTGATTTGATGGTTGGCTATGAGATGCTATCTCTTAGAGATAGGTTCTCAAGCTACAATCAAATCTTGATTACTCCTAAAGATCAACATAAGACCACCTTCATCACCCCATTGAGGACTTTCTATTACTTAGTTATGCCTTTTGGCCTTAATAATGCTGGTGCTACCTACCAATGTACCATGACTTACATTTTTTATGGCCTCTTACACAAAATTATGAAAGACTATGTGGATGACTTACTTGGAAAGTCTAAACATCAGCATGATCACTTGGAAATTCTCAAAATAATATTCACTCATCTCATCAAATATAAAAATCAACTAAACCCAAAGAAATGAATCTTTGGGGTCATTTTAAGTAAGCTTTTAGGCTTCATTGTCTCCCTCCATGGTATTGAGGTTGACCCTGCTAAGGTTTGGGCAATACTAGAAATGCCTCTACCCACTAATCTCAAGTAACTCCATAGCTTACAAGGAAAACTTTAGTTGAATCACCATTTCATCTCTCAGTTGTTAGATCGATGTTAACCTTTTCATCATCTACTTGACAAGGATGTATCCTTCCATTGGAACATGGATTGTTAGAAATCCTTTGATGCACTCAAAGGGTATCTCCTTTCCCCATTGGTTCTTATTCCCCCTAAATAGGACTAACCTTTCTACCTCTACATTTCTATAACAAACCATTCCTTAGGTGTTATGATTGCACATTGGGGTGATCAAAATAGAGATCAAGTTGTTTACTACATAATTTTAATGTTTATTGATTATGAAACTCAGTATACTCATACTGAAAAGATTTGTCTTACATTGGTCTTCATAGCTTCCAAACTTTTCCACTACCTTTTAAATCATAAAACCTATGTTGTCACTAGTACTAAACCCCTCAAATACATGTGTTTCAAGCCATACCAAAACAAGTGTATGGCTCATTGGCTCATGCTCTTTACTTAGTTTGACTTTGAATTCACCCAACAAAAGTCTATCAAGGGGCAAATAATTTTTGACCAATTAGCTGATGCCCCTTTACTTGACAACCAACCTTTTAACCTTGAATTCCTTGATAAGTCTATTACAATGCTATCAAATGATGACATATCCTATCAAATGATGATGTTATTTGATGGGTCTAAATGTCAAATTAATGGGGGTGTAGGGGTTATCCTTATCCCTCTTGATGGTGAGCCTATGCCTCTATCATTTAAACTATATTTTGAATGTACTAACAATATGGCTGAATATGAAGCTATAGTTTTAGGGCTTCAAATGGACATTTTATTGGGAATAAAATCAATCAACATATTTGGTGATTCCTAGCTAGTTATTAATCATGTTAATGATTCCTACCTTTATAAAAATGAAATTTTGCAATGATATAAACATCATGTAGATGTGTTATTAGAATCATTCAACCACTACCTCTTGTAGATTATTCCTTGATATACAAAAAAGTTTTCTAACATGATGGATTCCCTTGCCTCACACATTCCTTCTTTAAAAATATACATCACCATGCATCACCTCACATTACCCTCTTATGTGTCAACTAACATGCTATTTGTGGGCAATGTTGACTCTAATCTACATGATGTCTGGTACAAACATCTTGTTGACTATCTCACTTATGGTATCATTCCATCTAACCTTTCTAGTAATGGGAGACATGATTTAGTTAAAAGTAATACTCACTACACTATGATGGGGGGTGTTCTCTATAAATGAGGATTTGATGTTCTACTCCTTAGATGCCTCACTCATGCTAAAATCCCACTCACCATTAAGGAAGTCTATGATGGGATTTGTGGCAGTAATTTTAGTGGGAACTCAATTTACAAATGAATCCTTTGACTTGGATACTATTAACTGACACTCAACCAAGACTATAGTAATTACATTTGGTGTTGTGTCAAATGTCAACAACACTCTAGCCTCCTTCACACTACAAACCATTTCTTACAAGTAACAAGAGAATTTTGGACCTTTTCACAATCGGGTTTGTATATAATCAATGACATTAACCCTCATTCATCTCTTTGGCATCACTATATCATTATTGCTACTAAATATTCACCAAGTAGGTTGAGGCTATTCATCTCATCTCCACTAAGGTTGACAAATTATTGGCTTTATCAACCATCACATCATCTTTTTTTTGATGTCCTCTATAAGATTATTATAGACAATGGTAATTCTTTAAAAAACAAGACTATATAAAAGCTCTATGATGCTTTTGGAATCAAATTAAGCTTCTCATCACCATACTATCTAGAATAAAATAGACAGGCAAAATCTTCTCAAAAAACCTTAACCAAATCCTCATGATGGTAGTCAACGATATTGGTAGGGATTGGCATACACACATTCCCTTTGTCCTATGTGCTTACCACACTAACATTCAAAACACTACTAGTGATATACCTTTTTCATTGGTCTATGGGATGGAATCAGTCTTACCTCTCGAGGTCCAGATTCTTTCTCTTTGCATCTCTCTACAAGACATACTAATGATGACTTTCCCCAAGAATGTTTGATCCAACTTGAGCTACTTGATGACCACCATTTAGTATCCCTCAATCACCTATAAATCTATCAAGAGCATATCAAATGTGCTTACAATAAAAACCTCAAGGAGTGAGATTTAAATATCAAATATCTTATCTTAAATGAAAATCAACATGTGATGAACATGGAGAAAATTAAATGGGGCAAGTTTATTCCTAATTGGCTTGGAACCTACATCATAACTCACAATTATGGCTCAAGAAATTATCACTTGTCTTCTCTTGAAGGAAAGCTAGAAATTGAGCCTTTAAATGCTTTTCACCTATAACGTTGTAGACACTGAAATCATGTCAACTCCCCTGGTCATCCCCCATTTTATTCTTCTTCTCCTATTTAACTCTTGTCGATCACTTTTTCTACCAGCCTTGACCTTGGCAGCATGTAAAAATGAGCAGAGAGCTAAAAGCTAGACTCTGTCCTCATTATGCATCTGCCGACGACGGTCGTTACCTGGTCAATGTCACCGATGTCAGTCACTTATCGGCCGACGTCGGCAATCCTGCTGACGTCGGTCACCTTACCATTATTCATTATCAGTTATCATTCGGTTCCCAATCAGTTTCCCAGACGATTATCAAACCATCTCTCGAACCGTCCCCTAGCCTTCATCAGTGTCCACTGATCAATCCCGAACAGGATGAGGAACAAAACCAATCAATCAGAATTCTAGAACTCTGACATCCACAGACTCTTACAATCAACACTCTCACGATCAACTGACTCCAGCATCCACCAACTCCAGCATTCGCTTCAATCCGGCACTGCACAGATGCTTCAACAACTTCGACTATGGCTTTCATCATGTCTTCTGACAGGTAAATATTTTATTTGTTTATTTTCATTTCCTTCTGATTATTAGTTGTTCATTATTTCTGTCATCCCGAATCTTCAAACCACAGACCCAAGCCCTGAGTCCCTTCTTTACATCCCTGCCCATTACCCCAATCTATAACTCTGTCCGGACTCGACCAAAACCCCCAGACTCTGTGCAAACCCGACCTTACTTTGCCCAGACCCTATCCTGACCTTGTCCCGATTCCATCAGACCCTATCCCGAACTTGTCAAGACCCTGTCCCGACTCTCCCAGACCTTCTGCAACTCGCCCAGACTCTGTCCAGAACCTGCCCCGACTGACACCGGTCACTTCCCCGACCGACGACGGTACCTCAACTGACGTCGGCACCTTTCCAGACTGACACTGGCACCACAGAGACCGACGTCGGTGACTGTACAGAATAGTGTTGCTTATCAGGTACGCATTTTAATTTTTTGTCATTTATTTTTGTCATTTTCTCTCTCATTATCTACTTTCATCAAATATTCCGCTTTTTTATCAGTGGGTTGATATCCTTCTAGGGAGTCTTCGTACTTCCGGGATCGGGCATTCGCCTGACAGCCCACCATATCCTTTGACTAATGTTTTTCCGTGTTTCAGTCTTTTCTTCTTCGCAGGTGTCATTCCTCCATAGCCAAAGAGGAGAATCTTCCAACGTCTGATTTCGGTGTGCATAACTTTATCAGGTACTTCTAGCCTTGACCATTTATTTTAGTTTCTTATTTCTTCTTTGAATGTAGAAAGCAATTTTGCATAGAAACATTCTGGCACGCCCGGTGGGACCCTAGGTCCTCCTTGGGTTCTTTCTCTCTTTCTTTCATTCATTTAGGTGCATTAGATTCCTTCCTTTTCGCCTCCTCTTGTCTCTTCTTAATGACATCATAAGTAGGACTAAAAGGAACATTTATTTCTTTCTTGCACTTTTAGACTAGCTAAAACTCATATTCTTCGACTCTTTCTCCATTCGTCTTCATACGAACAAACATTTTGACTTGAACATTAAAACACTTTGCATTCATTTCTGTTTACCTGCATCTCTTAGGCCACACATAGTAATTAAACCGCATATTGAATTGATCTAGATCACTTGATGTTACACGACCAAACCACCTGCACAAAATAAACATTTTAACTTACCTGAGACAAGGCCCGACTGGGATTTCATCCCCCAGTGGATACCTTACCCGTCCTGGCAATCTCACTTGGATTTCATCACCAAGGGGAAAGCCCACTCCATTCTCTGGCGGAGGATAATCTCTAGTGGAAGTATATTTTGGCTAAGTGAAACCAGCTAACCGCTAGAATCATGAAGTGAGGGGAGCTTGCTCCTTAGCACCAAGCCTGTACGGAAGCTAACACAGACTTCTTGAGCACCATAACAAAACTCGAAACCATCCATAGGCTTCTTCTAGGACCTGACTCAAAAGCCAATCTTCCTCTACACATATTCTAAGGCATAAGCCACTATAATCCTAATAATTTACTTCTAGGGTTTTAGGATCTGCTTGTGTCTTCATCTTTTTTTTTTAGTTCTTATCTGCTTGTTTGAGCTTGTGAGGATGTTCTTCCTTGCCTTGAATGGTTCTGACTCATAGCCAAGCCAAGGCTCTAGTCGATCACTCGAGGCATCATCCTCTTCCATCTACCCCACCTACAACCAACCCTATAATGGAGTTCAACTCGAAAACTGAAAGAACTCCTACCAGACCATCTCCGACCCAAACTCCTATTATCCCAGAAGGGGACCAAGATTTCGCATGATTCTTGGACCTCAATACCGCAGCCTTGCAATACTATCTTGCGAATAGCCGAACGCGAGACTCTTCGGGCAATCCAATCTATGGAATGCCGACTTCTCTCTTCGAAACTGCGGCCATATCAACGGCGTCCATAGTCCAACCCTTAGATACCCAGGATGTTGCCTCAACCAATGACCAACCTTTTACCAACCATCCAAGTGTGGCCTCTCCTTCTATCATTGGGCCCACTTTCACCAGGGTTTCGGCCCCCTATCAATCTCAGCCCACTCAACCACTTTCTACCCCCTTTCAAAACTTGGTCGTCTCCATTCCGCCTACCCTTACTCCTATCAACACTAGGGTGGCTACTTATCCATTGGCCCATGTTACCTCTAGCCAACCTCCCATGACAACATCAAACCTAGCCATGCCTTCTATCCAACCATCCTTAGTCACTTCTTCTATCCCTATGACTAGTCATCCGTACGTTGCGCCCTTATTGGTACAACCGACTACGTCATACACCTCTTCCAGCCTCTTTCAAGCGCCTTACAATTTAGGAGGCATTCCACCCGCCAATCCGTCAGTAGATATTATCAAGATGCTGATGGATAAAATGTCCAACCTAGAGACTTCTATTACCGGCTCACGCAATACTCTCTCGTACGAATAAATCTGCAACGAGCCCATCCATCCTTTTGTCCCCATCATACCATATCCTAGCCAGTGGGAACTTCCTAAGTTTTCTCGTTTCCAAAGCAAGGAAGACCCACAACAACATTTACGGGCATTCAGACATGCCTGCTACCTTATCGCCCACGATGATGCATTACTCTTACGCACGTTTCCCATGTCTCTCTCGGGTGCTGCACTTGAATGGTACAGCTCTCTTCCTAACCATTCCATCTTCACATTCACTCAGTTGGCCCAGCTCTTCCTTGATCATTTCTCCATCAATATCACCAAGAAGGTCTCCATCACAGACCTCTATTCTATCTGCCAGTTTGAGGATGAATCCATTGCCGATTTCATCGCTCGGTGGAGGGGCCTTATCAATCAACTTTCATTTTCCTTACCCCAGCCTGAGCTTATTGAACTTTTCTCTCAAGCCTGCACTAAACATATTTCTTCTACCATGAGAGTTTAGACCTTCCGCACTTTTGATGAAGCCTTCACGATGGCTCGTAAACTTGAGTTACGTGCCGTCGAGGAGAATAAAGTCAAGTTACGGAGTAAGAATCCTAACTCCAAAACCAATGACCCCTCTTCTAAGCCTTCCTCGTCCAATCCTAAATCTAAAGCTTCAGCAAACGCTGTGGTTATCAGATCTTCTTCCTCTTCACCTTCAACTAATCAATCTGAACCATCCACATCTATGAGTGCCACTCACCAATTTCAGCAGAGATACATACAGTGACAGTTTACTCCACTTGGAGAATCATACGCGTCTGTGCTGGAAAAACTCATCAAACAAGGGGCCATCAATCTCCCTCAGATCTGACCACCACCACAATTTGATCCCTCACGCGCTATCCCTGCATGGTATAGGGAAGATGACTTCTGTAACTACCACCGTGTTAAAGGACATGACACGAGCAACTGTAAAACCCTTAAAAACAAAATCCAAGACATGTTGGAAAAGGGTGACCTCATCCTCGACAATCCTAATGCCCCTCCTAATCAGGGTATCGATATTTTCAAACAACTGTTCCCTAATCATCCACCAACCCAAAACAACGTCCAGACCTTGACTGACAATACCCATGAACATAATATTCGAATAGTCAATACGGTCTCGCCCCTCATTTCTAACCAACCTCAAGAGGTGAGTTCATCCATCAGTCCATCACATGTGGATGAACCTCTTTCTCCGGTTAGTTCTCCCTCAACTTCTCTCATTTTGGAGGACGCCTCGACCTTACCTGTACAGCCAGTTTCACCATCTTCCTTCTTGCTGCCCATGGAAGACCCAACTTTTCCTACTCCTCGACCACAAGTGGAGGGCACTATCATCCCTGCCCTTTACCCACTTGAGGAGCTTCATTCTCTAGTTTCTTCTCCACCCAGGGAAGAACCTACCTCTCCTTCATCTCCAACCAAACATGAACCTGTCAAAACTTCACCATGCTTTGGGGCCGAAACTACCATACCTTCAGTCCCACAACTGTCGGCATCTTTTCAAGAGCCCAAACTTCATCCCACATCTTCTCAGCCATTTTCCCGACTAGTGGAGAGACTCGAACTTCTCCCTTCTAGGAAAGTGGAACATCAGGGATTGTGGGACCATCTCACAGCTCTTCAACAAGCCCGGGTCCTCTCATCTCATGCTGCTAATCTTCCCATGGGAGAACCTCTTAAGACTATCAACAAAAATTAGATTTTTGCCTCTAGACCATCTACATCTCCATCAACCTCATCAAAACCAAAACCCTCATCTACTCCACCTAAACCTATCAAATCGCTTGGCGTTCACCCCATCTCCAACCTCACTCATCCACAAGTGAAGGTGGACTTAAACCAAACTTTAACTAATAGTAGTCTTCAACCCAAATCACAAAAGACTGCCAAACCACAGAGGCGAACACCTCCTCTTCTGTCCCCATTGCCCTCCATTTTGGGCCCGCATCCTTCAACCTTAACCAGAGTCCTTCCCACTTCAACCTCTAATCAAAATTGGTTGCCTCCTTTGCTTCCTTTACCGACCACTAGCCTACCCTCTCCCAAAAGGGTGGTACCTCTCATGAAGAGTGTACCGTCTCCGCCTATCATCGCACCATCAACCCAGAAGGTGGTACGAAAGCCTTCTCCAACTTTGCCCAAGCAAAAGTCACCGACATCGCATACATCGATGAGCACGGATCCTTTAGTGGGTTCATACTCTTTAATCTTGCAATGACTTTTTCAAACTTCTAGCATAACTCTTCCACCCATCAAGCCTTTCCAACCTCTTGGGTCTAAACCCTCCTGGTTCGACGACACAAAGATTTGTTTATATCATCGTACACCAGGACATGACACCGAGGCTTGTTGTGCCCTCAAGGCTATCATTCACCGTTATCTGGAGAAAGACACTCTTCTCTTTGAGGACACTTTTGACCGACCCCTGACTCCTTCTCATAACCCTTCTACCTCTTCAAACCCATCTACATCTCATCAACCGGTTACAACTCCCTCATCACTTTCACCTCCCATCTTTGAAATCAATGCCATTCACATCACTATTAGGTCACAAAAGGACAAGGCGAAAGAAAAAACCACCATTCCTTGGACCTACCCTTTTGTCAATCCACCTCAACCACCTAAGCCTAAGATTTCTATCCTTGGCGCGCCTCAACCCTCCTCTTCTTCTTCTTCTTCCAGACCAATCCACGACTCCATGTTGAAACAGCTTCACTAGATGCCTGTGAAGATGTCCCTCTACGATCTCATCCAAACCTCGCCCCAACATCATCAGGCCCTCATCCAAGCCCTATAGGCAGTGGAGGTCCAACCCGAGGACCCCCAACCACTTGCTACCCTTGTCCACTCCTTAGCCCCTGTTGCCTCCATTACATTCAGCGATTCTGAGATTCCTACATCCAACACGGAAGATCAGGACACTGCTCACTTCATCACTGCCTATATCGATTGAACATGCATTAAATGCATTATGATTGATAGAGGCACTAGCATCAACATCATCTCCACCCATGCCTTTGATCAGTTGGCTCTTCCCAAGAATTGCGTCTCCAAAACTGACGCAATCTTGCGCTCTTTCAATGACACTACTGCCATGACCATTGGCACAGTCGTTCTTCATATTCGTGTTGGTCCACACACAGTCCTGGAGCTCTTCTACATCATCGAAGGAGAGTTTCAATACAACATCTTGCTGGGCTGACCCTGGATCTGCGCCATGTCCTGTGTCCCCTCCACCCTGCATCGTTGTGTGAAATTTGAGCATGATGAACAAGTCCACACCATTCCTGCTGACCCTTTTCCCTTCAAAACATGCAACACCACCTATCGTCCAAATGATGTCCTCATCCCTATCAAGCCGTTAACCCTGGACCTGCCTCCATCTGCG
Organism: Torreya grandis; assembly: GCA_037957365.1. Lineage (NCBI taxonomy): Eukaryota > Viridiplantae > Streptophyta > Pinopsida > Cupressales > Taxaceae > Torreya > Torreya grandis. Next base: position 1,679,110 of record JARHVA010002725.1, on the reverse strand, counting down.
GAAGCTTTGACCAGTTCGCAACAGGCAGTCCCCCTTACGCCTCCCCTTCAAGTGACGACCACAGATCCCATGGAAGATGTCTTCCAAAGACTATCATTGGGAGAGTATCACTTGCTGGCTTTAGATATGTTCCAAACTCCACAAGAGTATGGACGTCTTCATCACAGTCCCAGCTACGACCTTCGGATAGGGATGATCATACCTTATGGTCCCCCTCACCTTCGCACTAACCTCGTCTATGGGGGGGTTAATCAAGCTCCTATTGACGGTAATCCTCTTTCTTCACCTCAACCTTTCACATCAGACTTTTCGTTTCTTAACAACCCTACTTTTGCACACACTTACCTTTACAGGTGTGCATGGAAGGGTTTTGGTTTCGGACGCTATGAGCAAGGCTCCCATCAGCCTATCCAATCGCTCAATGATGACGATGCCAAGAAACGACATGGTCTGGGATATCATGACCCTACTCAAGACCCTTTAGACCTTTGTCCTGAACCAATCATTGACCAATCACCTCCACACTCGCCTGTTTCACCCCCTTCACCTACGGAGTCAGTGGTTTCCATTCCTCCTAGTTTTTTTTTCCATAAACACCATTCGCCTGGACCCCTTGACTTATCAGCTCAATGGGTTGTCCAATTCTCTCCCTCTCATTTTTCCCAGCATGATCGAAGATGAGTCGGCAACCATTCACACTGTTCATTGCATTGATGATGACGCCATTCTTTCTTACATGGGCGCTGACAATTCTTTCATCCAGCGCTCCCTCCCTTCTGAGACCCAAGTTATGTTAAATGAATCAACCATTGACATCAACCTTCCCTCTTCTAATGTTCCTTATGTCTTAAAGATTGGCCAATCTTTAGACGTTCAGGAGCAGCTTAACTATACCCATTTCCTCTCCAACCATAGCAAGGCCTTTGCCTGGACTTACAGTGATATGCCTGGCATCGACCCCACCATCATTACCCATAACATTGTCACCAAACCAGAGGCTAAGCCTATCAGGCAAAAGCTTCGAAAGATGCATCCTCACGTTGCCCTCCTTGTCAAAGAAGAGCTTCAACGCCTCCTTTCTGTTTCCTTCATCCAGCCTATCGACTATCCACAGTGGGTCTCTAACATCGTCCTAGTCACCAAGGCAACTGGGGGGATTCAGATCTGCACAGACTATCGTGACCTCAACCTAGCCTGTCCCAAAGATAACTTTCCTCTTCCTAACATTGACCAGCTTGTTGATCTTACGGCCGGCCATGAGATGTTATCTCTTATGGATGGGTTTTCAGGATACAATCAAATCTTGATTGCTCCGAAAGATCAGCACAAGACTACTTTCATTACCCCATGGGGAACTTTCTGCTATCGAGTCATGCCTTTTGGCTTGAAAAATGCTGGTGCCACTTATCAGCGTGCCATGACCTACATTTTCCATGATCTCCTCCACAAAATCATGGAGGACTATGTGGATGACCTTCTCGGCAAGTCCAAGCTTCGCCGCGACCATCTAACCATTCTCAAAATCATCTTTTCTCGTCTTCTTCAATACAATGTTCGTCTTAACCCCAAGAAATGTGTCTTTGGGGTCCTCTCTGGCAAGCTTCTCAGCTTCATCATTTCCTTCCATGGCATTGAGATAGATCCCGCCAAGATTCGCGCTATCCTCGAAATGCCTCCACCGACCAATCTCAAGCAGCTTCACAGTTTGCAAGGGAAGCTCCAGTCCATTCGCCGTTTCATCTCACAGCTCTTTGACCGCTGTCAACCTTTTCATCATCTCCTTAAGAAAGATGTCTCTTTTACATGGGATAAGGACTGTCAAGAGGCTTTTGAAGCCCTCAAAACCTATCTGGTCTCTCCACCAGTCCTCATTCCACCTAAATACGACCAACCTTTCTACCTTTATATCTCTGCCACCAACCATTCGTTAGGTGCCATGATCGCGCACTGAGATGAGCATCACCATGAGTAAGCAGTCTATTATATCAGCCGAACACTGGTCGACTATGAAACTCGGTATACCCATATCGAGAAATTCTGTTTGATGTTAGTCTTTGCTACTACTAAGCTTCGCCACTATCTTCTTAGTCACAAAACCTTTGTCATCACCCACACCGACCCTCTCAAGTATATGCACTCCAAGCCATATCAGAATCAACGTATGGCTCGGTGGCTCATGCTACTTGCTGAGTTCGATCTCGAATTCATCCAGTAGAAATCTATCAAGGGGCAAACCATCGCTGATCAACTAGCAGATGCCCCTCTTCCTGACAATCAACCTTTGTAGTGTGAATTCCCTGATGAGTCTATCACTGCACTTTCCTCCGATGATACCACCTATCAGATGACTATGTTCTTTGATGGTTCCAAATGTCAACTAGGTGGGGGTGCTGGGGTTATTCTCATCCCACTTGAAGGGGAGCCCATGCCTTTGTCTTTTAAACTTGACTTTGATTGTACCAATAATATGGCTGAATATGAGGCCTTAATTTTGGGACTCCAGACCGCCCTCTCTCTCAGCATCAAGTCCATCAACATCTTCGGTGACTCGCAGCTCGTCGTCAATCAGGTTAACGGTTCATACCTTTGTAAAAATGAAATTTTGCAAAGGTACAAAAACCGTGCTGACATTCTCCTTACATCTTTCAACCATTTCCTCCTGCAGACTGTTCCTCGATCCATGAATAAGTTTGCTGACACCATGGCTTCTCTCACTTCACATATCCCATCTTCCTCATCTACATCCAGACTTTTTGTCATGGTGCGTCGTGTGCCGTTGCCTTCATATATCTCTTCTCACATTCATCATGTCAACACTATAGACCCTAGTCCACAAGATGCTTGGTATAAGCAACTTGTAGACTTCTTATCTTTCTCTGTCATTCCTCCCAACCTCTCTAGTAATGCACGACGAGCTTTTATCAAGCGTACCGCTCGCTATACCATACTAGGGGGTCTTCTCTATAAGCGAGGCTTCGACGGCGTCCTTCTTCGCTGTCTCACCTCCACTGAAGCATCCCAAGCCGTTCAGCAAGTCCACGACAAAATTTGTGGTGGAGATTTCAGTGGGAATTCGGTTGCCAAGCGCATCCTTTGTTTGGGCTATTATTGGCCTACCCTTCATCAAGACTATAGTGACTATGTTCGGCATTGCATCAAGTGTCAGCAGCACTCTAACTTGCTTCATCTTCCTAGTCCACGCGTTACAAATCGCTCAGGATTTCTGGCCTTTTTCTCAGTGGGGTTTAGATCTCATCGGTGAGATTAACCCTCATTCGTCCCTTTGTCATCAATCCATCATCACAGCCATTGAATATTTCACCAAGTGGGTGGAAGCTATTCCTCTTGTCTCCACAAATGCCGACAAGATCGTCGACTTCATCACCACCCATATTATCTGTTATTTCGGTGTCCCTCATAAAATCATCACCGATAACGGCAAGTCCTTTAAAAACAAAACTATCCAAACATTATGCGACTCATTCGGCATCAAACTCAATTTTTCTTCGCCTTACTACCCACAAGCAAATGGGCAGGCTGAGGCTTCCAACAAAATTCTCACCAAAATTCTCATGAAAGTGGTCAGTGACACAGGCAGGGATTGGCACATTCACATTCCCTTCACTTTGTGGGCTTACCGCACTAGCATCTGAACCTCTACGGGTGCTACCCCTTTTTCTCTCGTGTACGGAACAGAGGCTGTCTTACCTCTCGAAGTACAGATCCTGTCTCTTCACATTTCTCTACATGATATTCTTTCCAACAATGACTTTCATCAAGATCGCTTAGCTCAACTTGAGTTACTTGACGAACGCTGTCTTGCTGCCCTTAATCATCTCCATGTCTATCAACATCGCATCAAACGCACCTATGACAAAAATCTGCGAGAATGAGATTTCAACATCAGAGACCTCGTCCTCAAAGAGAATCAACACGTGACCAATATGGAGCAAAGTAAACGAGGCAAGTTTGCTCCTAATTGGCTTGGACCTTTTATTATCACGCACAAGTATGGATCAGGGACTTATCGTCTGTCTTCTCTTGATGGACGCCCAGAACTTGAGCCTCTTAATGCATTGCATCTGCGACCATTCTATTGTTAGTCGAGTATTCATCCACTTGACACTTAACTTGAGCTCGTCCCTTGAGCAATCCCCGCCCTCTTAATCCTACTTCCTTTCAACTCTATTCCTCTTAACAATTCCTATAACCCTTTTATGTTGTATGAATGCTTTGTCCTCATAAAAGGGAGCCCTTGACCTTCTATAATCTTGTCCAGGACTCACATTTCTGTCAAAAAAAATCAAGATGTCACAATATCCATGGTCACTATATCAATATCAAAATCAAAAAGTAGACTGCTCCCTCGAAGGATGGCTGTACTATCATTGTTGTAATTAATAGACTGCTCCCTCGAAGGATAGCTATTCAAAAGCCTTTATATTAAACAAAAATCTAGACCACTCCCTTGAAGGATGGCTATGACTAAATATGGCAATAAATAGCACTATTTTAGAAGCTTCCCGCATTGATCAGCTTCACAACTGACCACCAAGCAAATGACATCTCTATGCAGGCTTCCCGCATTGATCAGTCTGCGCTAAAAAATAAAAAATAAAAAAATAAAAAAATAAATAAAAAAAATGAATGAGTCATGGACTTGACTTATAGTTGTCTCAGAAGGGGCATAGTTATTTCTGCTCTTAAAATGGGTTACCCTCTTTTCTCCTCCTATCACCTGCTCAAGGGACTTCGAGCTCACTTTAATGTCGAAGTGATTCGATTACCGCTCTAACATAACCATGGTCAACGACGTCACGCATGAATGGGGCTCTTGGTTCTCATAACCCCTATCTATGCTATCTTTTTGGTCCTTGTCAATGAAAGAGCAATAAGTCTTTCACATATCTTTCACTTTGGTCACCTTTAACCAAACCTTTTTCAACTAAAACATTCTCAGACCAACAACTCGACAACATGACATTATCATCATCCTTATCCTTTTCACATAGTTTCTATGGACACCAGTACACATGGAAACTATCGACCAGACTCAATTTATGTTAAGCATAAACCAATACTTGCTAAAGCATAAATAGACCTTCATTCATTTTTAGCATACATCCATCACGACTATGGAAACTTGCTAGGGATGAAAGCCTTTTGATCAATTCTATAGAATACACCATCTGTAGCATCATCTTATCCTCATCTTCCCCTCATCATTTCGATACTTGACCACATCCAATCATCGACCAATCTCTTCCATTTGTCTGAACTACATTGGTCTGAGGCCCTATGACCAGGGCTATGTAGGCAGCACTCAGATAACACATCCTTTAAGGTTAGCTCAACCACCCCCGTTTGTTCATCTCCTTGATGGACAAACCTTCTCTTCTATAACTTTGATCAAGACCAATCATTTTCTTTGACCATTCCTCCCTTTTAGGGAGAACTACATTGGCCTGTGGCCCTTCACACAAGGGCTATGTAGGTAGCACTCAGATCACATGACGTCTTCTAAGGTTAGCTCGGCCACATCCTTTCATCCATCCATCCACCTTGACCCATGACCATTGGAGATCATGCCTATCTCCTCCGACCTCGATCACTTCCAAGACATTGTTGCCTTGGTTGTTTTTGCGTGTATGCTACCTCACGGCTGGTTACCAAAATTGTCCACAGACCCTTTTTTTTGACCCTTTGCAAGTATAGGATCGCAAGCCAGTTGATCCCTACTACTTGTGACTTTTTTGTGTTTCTGGGAGCACTTCTTGAGCTCGAGATACCTGGAACACGATGACCATTTAGAGCTTCAGCTTAGATTGAGTGACCCGATCAGCAGACGACTAAATGCTGAGGCCTGGTTATTTCAATTTTAGCACTCCTCGACCCTTGACCTGTGACACTTTTGACCTGACCATCTCGTGTAGTGATATGCACGCAATCACAACTTTTGCAGCATTCACCCTCACCCCTTTTTCATCCACTCTTTGTCAAATCAGCACCCGATTCTTGGTTCCCTTCCCTCAACTCCTGCTTTGAGGGGGAATACCTCATCCACAATCAGGGCAACCTATCTTTTTCCTATTTTGTCTTGCAGTTCATTTGAACAACCAACAAGATGAAATCAACCTTATCTCACACCTGGGGCAATCACTCCTATTTTTGTCTTGCAGTTCGTCTAGAACAACCAACAAGATAAAAAGGGGCAAATGTAGACACCGAAATCATGTCAACTCCCCTAGTCATCCCCCATTTTATTCTTCTTCTCCTATTTAACTCTTGTCGATCACTTTTTCTACCAGCCTTGACCTTGGCAGCATGTAACAATGAGGAGAGAGCTAAAAGCTAGACTCTGTCCTCATTATGCATCTACCGATGACGGTCGTTACCTGGTCGATGTCACCGACGTCGGTCACTTATCAGCCGACATCGGCAATCCTGCCGATGTCGGTCACCTTACCGTTATTCGTTATCAGTTATCATTCAGTTCCCAATCAGTTTCCCAGATGGTTATCGAACCATCTCTCGAACCATCCCCTGGCCTTCATCAGCGTTCGCTGATCAATCCTGAACAGGACGAGGAATAGAACCAATCAATCAGAATTCTAGAACTCTGACATCCAAAGACTCTTGTAATCAACACTCTCGTGATCAACTGACTCCAGCATCCACCAACTCCAGCATTCGCTTCAATCCGGCACTGCACAGATGCTTCAACAACTTCAACTATGGCTTTCATCACGTCTTCTGATAGGTAAATATTTTCTTTGTTTATTTTCATTTCCTTCTGATTATTAGTTGTTCATTATTTCTGTCATCCCGAATCTTCAAACCACAGACCCAAGCCCTGAGTCCCTTCTTTACATCCCTGCCCATTACCCCAATCTATAACTCTATCCGAACTCGACCAAAACCCCCAGACTCTGTCCAAACCCGACCTTACTTTGCCCAGACCCTATCCTGACCTTGTCCTGATTCCATCAGACCCTATCCTGAACTCGTCAAGACCCTGTCCCGACTCTCCCAGACCTTCTGCAACTCGCCCAGACTCTGTCCAGAACCTGCCCCGACCGATGCCGGTCACTTCCCCGACCGACGACGGTACCTCAACCGACGTCGGCACCTTTCCAGACCGACACCGGCACCACAGAGACCGACGCCGGTGACTATGCAGAATAGTGCTGCTTATCAGGTATGCATTTTAATTTTCTGTCATTTATTTTTGTCATTTTCTCTTTCATTATCTACTTTCGTCAAATATTCTGCTTTTTTATCAGTGGGTTGATATCCTTCTAGGGAGTCTTCGTACTTCCAGGATCGGGTGTTCGCCTGACAGCCCACCATATCCTTTGACTAACATTTTTCTGTGTTTCAGTCTTTTCTTCTTCGCAGGTGTCATTCCTCCACAGCCAAAGAGGAGAATCTTCCAACGTCTGATTTCAGTGCGCATAACTTTATCAGGTACTTCTAGCCTTGACCATTTATTTTAGTTTCTTATTTCTTCTTTGAATGTAGAAAGCAATTTTGCATAGAAACAAATGTATCTTTTGTTAATCAAGTGATGCTTCACTTCATGTCTAACTTGAGCTCATCCTTTGATAAACCCTATTACATTCACCTCCTTTCCTCTTAATCTTTATTCCTACACACTTATTTAACCTTCCAAGTTTTATGGTTTTTCCCTCATAAAGTAAAACATATAAGCCTCTATAGTTTTGTCCATAACTAAATTAATATATATACATATATATATATATATATATATATATATAAAATTGAAATTGGGATATATAGACAAATTATTATCTCTTAGGTCATGATTCTCAACATATAATTCTCCCTTGAAGGGCAACTATGTAACTTCTCATTACTACTATAAATAGACTACTCCCTAATATATATATATATATATAATTGAAATTGGGATATATAGACAAATTATTATCTCTTAGGTCATGATTCTCAACATATAATTCTCCCTTGAAGGGAAACTATGTAACTTCTCATTACTACTATAAATAGACTACTCCCTTATATATATATAATAGAAACTAGGATATATAGACAAATTATTATCTCTCAGGTCATGATTCTCAACATATAATTATCCCTTGAAGGGCAACTATGTAACTTCTCATTACTACTATAAACAGACTACTCTCTAGAAGGACAACTAAACCAAAAACTTGGACCACTCCCTTGAAGGATGGCTAAGCCAAGATTTGTTATCAAGTAAATAATGACTTGCTTCCCACATTGGTCAGAATTGTATGAACTCAAGGCACCAACAACATCCCAATGAAGGCTTCTCACATTGATCAACCTACACAAGAAAAAGACACAAAAAACTTTAGTCATGGACTTGCCTATGGTATCTCTTAGGTCATCTATAGAAGGGGCATACCATCCCCACCAAGAAGGTTATTCTACCCAAACACCCTAATTCCTTTTACCATTTTACCATCTTACTCCCTCATAATCAAGGGACTTTGAACTCACTTGACACAAGGTGATCATGATATTTCTCTACCAAATTAATGGTTTATATTTTAATGCATGAATGATGCTTATACTCATGTGCCTATTCATATGGTCATTATGGTCCTCACCAATGTAATAACATCATGTCCCTTTCTTTTCTATCACATGTTGATTTCTCTTTTAAGGTAACATCTCACAAAAATATTAGATTAACTTCTCACCTATCTGCCAATCTCTATTCTTACATCTTAAATTTATGTGTTTAATAATACTATTAATTACATATCCATTTCAAGAAATTATGCTTAACAATATCAATAATCACCATGGTGTATTTTTAAATACATTCTTCAATCATCACACTCTACTAATACTAATAAACCATTTGTCAACTAATTTATTTCATAAAACCTCATTTAAAATGAAACCAACATAGCTTCTCTAAACAATAATAAATTTAGAATATATAATATCAAACATCTCATTTTTATCATACACCATCACATATATGTAAAAATGCTTAGATAAAACCAACTTCTCAACTATGCATATACCATCATGAAAATGGGAAACGATAGCATAACATAGTAACTATCACTAACATAGCCACAAATAACATCACATAAAACTCATACATTATATAACATCATCATCAATAACATCATCATAACATATCACAATAAGAAAATCTCACTCGCACACACACACATGCGCGCGAATGCACGCGCGCACACACACACACACACACACACACAGAATATGAATATAAATTAATGAATCATATCAATATCATATTTATCTCACCATATATCTCTCAACTTTGACTCACAAGACAAAATATATATAACAAAAATCACAATATATTTCCCTCATAATACTCAAGGCTATGGTCATGGTCATGAAGTGGCAGTATCATCACCACTCTTTGCCTATCTACGTATGTGTGAACTAGAGGTCATGGTGTGTATCTCTAATCTTTCCTGCTCTCTAGCCTCAGAATATCTCTAAATTTACAAGAACTACTTGATGTACCTCTCATAGTATTTAATATCATTTAAAGTAGTCTTGTACTTTTCTAATGGTATAATCTATGGTAGACCCATCAAAGCTACTATAAGATCCTATGGTTATGCCTGTGGTGGACACTATACTAGTCCCTATGGTGGAGGATGGGAGTAACCTATGCTACTTCTCTCAAACCATCTCTCTTTCTTGTTAGTGTATTAGCCTATCCCTATAGTGTCGTCACCTATCCTTATAGGACCAAAACCTATGCCTATGTTGTAGTCATCTAAGTCTGCATAGTCATCACATATGCCTATAGGACCAAAACCTATGCCTATGATGTATCTCATGCCTACATATTTTCATCCCTCTCTCTCTCACCACTCATCGTAAATATGGGCATGGTTTCCTCAAAATCATAGGGTGCAAACCTACCCACCATGCTCAATAAGTCATTATACACCCTAGATCTATCACACATGGGCCTATTGGTAGCTCCTCAAAAAATTTCCCATTTATATCCTAGGGAAATGGAAGGGGTGCATCTATATCATCCCTCATATATTGAGGAAAACTAGGATGTACATCTTGTAATAACCCAAATTGTCTCCTAACCCTGACCACAAGTATCCTCTCTAACTCTCTAGCTCACCTCCCCCTAACCCATATCATACTTTGTAAGCCTAAAAACTACTTTTCTTATCCACTAAATGTAGGATATGTCAATTAGGGCCTTTAAATAATATGTATAGGAATAAATCCATCCATTAACAACCTATAATAATCAATATCCCACATGATGTCATCCACTCATGTTTGTGCCATGCTCTCTCTCCATTATCTAAAACCAACCCTAAAATTGGTCAAAATCATGACTAGTAGCCCCAGTGGCTATGTCACCATAATGTACTCATATGCCTAATAATGAAGTAAATGCTTGACATAAATATTGTATCACCATCATAACCTCACACCCCATAACTCCTTATATAACTATGCAAGAGAAGTTGGTCCCCATATAAAGACTATTTGTTGCTCAAACATCTGTGACAAAACTCTAGTCATCATGATATTTAATCTACCTTAATCCATATTAGATAGTGCATACACTATAATTCCAATCATCATCAGGATAATCAGGTGATACTACTCTTCATCAGTAGTGTAAATCAACTCATATGCGAAGCTCACCGAATGATAGATCACCTCACTGACATGCTCCCCAAAAAATATAGACATATGAATATCATGATCCTTCCTTAAACATAAGAAGATATACTCACCCTAAAGTGGTAATTATAAAATATTGTATATGTATTCTTGCATCACTATCAATTCTTTGGTAGGTAGATGGAAAGTGTTGGTAGTGTGATCCCACCTCTCTATCAATACTACCATCAAGCTAACATCTCTTTCAACTCTATAATATCATCACATGCCTCCTAACCCTATAACTACCATGTGCTCCCACTCATTCATGGTGAAATCCTTCTTCATCCTCATCATTAGTATAGGTAGTCAATCTTGTAATGTCAACTCCTACCTAGCCTGCATGCACACACATAAAATAACTCCAAAAAGCCACATATCTTAAGTTTTAAACCTCTTCTTTTAATCCCTTTCCCTTTTGGAGAAATACATTGGTCCGAGGCCCTAATTTGAGCTATGTAAGTAGCACTTAGTCAACATAAGGTTTTTCAAGGCTAGCTCAACCATCTACCCACATACTATCTAGCCCGTTCACCTACTTAAACTCTAGGCCCTATGACCTATATCTTAAACCCTAGGCCAACCAACCTATTCTAAACCCATAGGCCCCATAGCCTATATTTAAACCCTATTCCAAACTAACTATTCTAAAAGATCTAGGCCCCATGCCCTATATCTCACACCCTAGGTCCAATGGCTTATTTTTAACCCTATGTCCCATAGCCTATTTCAACCTAATTTTTCCTAACCACTTTCCTTAATAATTTTAACCCATAATTAACCCCTTTTTCCCTTCCGTTTAGGAGAAATACATTGGCATGAGACCCTAATCAGGGATATGTAAGCAACACTTAGTTGGCACGGGGTCTTTTGAGGCTAGCTTGACCATTAGGATAGCCACTAATGCACTTGTACAAATTCCACTAGGGATAAATAATTGGCCCTAAGTTTTCTTAAAATTTCACCTTTGGGTTTTCCAATGACTAACATCAATTTCTGATCAACATCATTCTTATATGCTAACATTTGTACTAGTTATTATCTAACATCAGTAAACCCAACTGACATCAATGACTAGTTTAGCCCTAGGGTTGAATAACCCATGCCCAAAATTTAGGATTTTTCCTAAAAACTACCCCTAACCCCCCAAAAATTTAACCAAACCTACCCTTACCCCATCCACTACCCTTAATTACCCTCTCTCCCCCCACACATTCACATTTCACCTAACCAACAAATTATGATCAAAACCTAACTTAAATTAACAATCAATAGATCTTACCTCATCTCTCCATCTCCTCTAAGCTAGAATTACTAGTAGTTGTAATGGAGTGGATCTAACTAGGTCCCATCATACCCTTACCATATCCATCCACAACAATTCTCCCATGATCACACTATGGCCCACCAAGTTCTAAAACACCTCCTCACTCTCACACACTCTTCTCAACTAATCACCTATCACCACCTTACCATAATATGACAAGATTAAGATGTTTTGTGCCACATGAAACTCAAATCTCTAGTTTCCTCCAATATAATGTCATAAATGAATTTTGGTGGGCTATCAAACCCCTTTTGTTGGGTTTGGTTTCCCATCAACATCAATACTCTTGCCCTAAGCCATTGACGTTAGCATAATTCCTATCAATATCAATGACCTAACTAATGTTAGCCACCTTAAAATTAGGGTTTTCTAACCCCAACCACCACCCTTTAATAAATCACCCTAATTACATGCCTTTAGTGGTTCACATGGACTCCTTATGGGGAAAATTATAGATCACATATATCTCCCCACCCATGATAACCAACCTTGGATATTACTTACATTTCTACCCATGATGACTCTGACCAGAGATCATAAATATCTCCTTGACTAAGAACCCTTTTAAGCCAACCTTACCTTGATCATTTTGATTGATTATGCTATCATTCTATAGTTAGCTATTGTATGCACACATGTATATCAGGTATTTTTAGATCACGACCTTTCTAGTTCTATCATTGGCAACCCTTTTTGTTTTCTAGGAGCACTTCCTAGCTTGGATACCTGAAACATATGGACCACTAGAGATACAACTTTGATCATTCTAAACCTATTAGCTATAACTAAAAAGCTATATTCTAGTTATTCTATCGAATTCTTCCTCACCTCTATCCATTATTAATTATGTTAACTATAACTAGTAGTAGTATACATGTAAGTAATGATGTTGTCACGTTCACACTCAACATCCACCCATCTATTAACTACCTATTAAATCAATACCTAATTCTATATTTTCCTATGTCAATTCTCATTTTAAGAGGGAATATCTCATCCCACATATAGAGCATCCAACACCTATTTTTGTCTCACAAATTATCAATTCAAGTTACAAGACAAAAAGGGGAAAATGTAGACACCAAAATTATGCCACACACTTGTGTGACTCCCTATGTCAAAACCCCCCTTGATCCCCTTTTAATAATTAACCTTCCTAACCCATGTTTTCACCTTAAAATATTTAATTAAGTTAATTAAAACCCACTTATGCCACCTCACTTAGCCACCTCATATTAAGACTAATTTTTACTCTCTTAGTCACCTTGAGACTTAGTCTCTTAATCCTAACTACCTATGACTTCTTCTAACCCATAACATAAATTCTTAACTTAAAATGTTCTTCATACTTGCATTTTTACCATTTTCTAATAGACACCACACATAGAAAGAGAAAGAATAGAAAAAGGGATAAAAATATCCCTTTTACCTATTATCATGCCACTAACATCAATCAACCCTTGATCGATGTTAGTGGGATCACTGACGTTAGCTACTTAATCAAAATTCTATGTTTGTATTTAAGTCAAAAAATCAATGATTCATGCACAGGCTTTGGCAATTAGAGAATTCTAGATCACTCTCAACATCCAAGCTTACCCTTACTCTACAAAAATTGATCTAGATCAATAATTGATACACTACATAGGGCTTGAAATCTTAAAGACCAAAAACACATGATTGTTTTATCTATTCACACATCAGTTCACAAAGCCTCATCAAAGTTATCTATTTGATAGTTATAGTTCACCCATTTCACTAGGTAAGTATATCTCGATGTTTTAGAAGTCTTTAAACAATAATTTTATAATTTCTTTACATTATACTATTTATTGTTTTATGAAACTTGACTCCTTTCATAGAGGAGTTTTAAATATCCCCACCCATTTATCTCTACCCCAACATACCAACCCTTTATCCAGATTCACCTAGGTCTTACCCACCCCCTTATGACTCTTCCCAACCTCACAACCTAACCATAATCCCATTTTCCCTCTCAAAAAAGCCTTCTCTAACTCATCTTAATACTATTTTCCCAACTGACATCAGTGACCCCAATCAACATTAGTGACCCCAACTAGCATCAATCCTTTAACCAAAATTGATTACTATGTTTTAGAACTAGCAACCTCAAAATCACCTAATAACCCTCCCAAAACATAGACTTTACTTATCAGCCTGCACTATATTATCTTTTGCTACAACATGGTAAACAAATCTCTCTCTCTCTCTCTCTCTCTCTCTCTCTCTCTCTCTCTCTCTCTCTCTCTCTCTCTCTCTCTCTCTACATGCATTTATTTTAAACTTTGTTTTTAAAATAGTTGACTATCATGCTAAGGAAGTTTAATGTTTCCTAGAAAAATTGCATTTCTTGGAATTCTATGCATATCTCCACTAAGAACTATTTTATGTAGTGTTTTCTTATATATAGGTGTCTTCTTCCATAGCTAAAGAGGGGAATCTACAAAGTCTATAATTGTGCACACTTATCTAGGTTTTAATCACTTATCCCTAACTCTCTCTCTCTCTCTCTCTCTCACTCTTTTCTATTTCTCTCTCTCTTTAAATGTAAAATAAGCTCAAAATGTATTTAAATAGGAACCCATCAGGTCTCAATCTCCTTGAGTGGACAATTTAAGGGGTGCACTAGGAAAGGGGTAGGTAGACATGTGATGCTTCATAAGATAGCTGTCTCTTTTACCACTTGTTATCTACACACTTATCTCTTGAAAACCTTATCCCTAAGCTTATTCTTATCTATTTCACACTCCTTTGGTCATTTTCTACCTTTTATCCCCCTTTTTGATTGTTCACTATACTAGGTCAATTGGGTTGACCATATATAGTTTTGGGTGAAATTCATTTAGGGTCTAGGTTAGATATTGGTCAATCTAACCCATGACCTAGTGAATTCTTGTTTAAAGTTACGCTAGGTCAATTGGGTTGACCCTATCATTTAATTTTTTTGAAAGGGTTTAAGGTTAAATCCACCTATATATACAAGTTTATTTCACCATTATATAGAGAAGAGAATAAGAAGTAAGATACATTGTGTATCTACCTATTGACCATTATACTCAAGGAACAAGATTAGGGTTTCACACTTTCTTTGGAGATATAGATCTTATCTTATGGAGAAGTCTTTCAGAGGTATTGATAGGTTGTGGAGTGTTGATTTTATCCTTGTCATCCTTACATACCACAAAAACCTCTTGTGGAGAACTTTGCCTAAGGGAGAAATTGAGGCTTGGTAGGTTTGTCTTTAAAGGTAATTATTCCTAACTTTGTTCCTCATTTGTAAGAGTAGATAGTTATGCATTTTTACTTCTCTTCCATGCATTAGTATTTTGTATACATTGACATGAGTATATATCTTCTATGCATGTTTATTTTTGTTATTTATTAGCCTCACTTTATGCCATAATATTTTGTAAGTACTAGACTAGACTTTACTTTAATTTTTATTAGTTTAGTGAACATAAAATGTAGGAATCCCTTAGGATTTTTACATGATTGTTTTTGACTAGAGGCTTTGGAACCCTCCCTAACACAGTGTATTATCAGAAGACATCCCCTAATCGGGTCTAGAGGATCACGATATTGGTCATGTTCACAATTATCTAATGTGTCCCCAATTGAAAGTGTATGGTATGATATATCTTATTTGATTTAAGATTGATTTATAGACATGATGAATTTTTTATTACATACATTCTAGTGAACCCAACATTAATCTAACCCTTACAGGTTTTATTTCATGTTTTTCATTATTTTATCATTTTATTTCTCTATATTTGTGATACTATATTGATAATATTGATATAGATCTAACTTTTCTGTATAATTTTAATACAAAGTTGTATCAATATGAATCTATTCTATTTGTGCAAGTTTTTCATCAGGTACAGGCTACTAGGTCAACTTTATCAACATAGTACACTTTTAGACTTCTAGATCAGACTACTAAGTCAACCCTGTTGAATCTACATATTTCTAAAATTTTATAAAACACACTAATTCGATCCTATTGACATAGTACATTTTATAAGTTTTACTAAATAGGGAACTATAGAACTAGGTCAACTCAATCAACATAGTTGGTAGAATTTGCCAGTATAAATTAGGGTACTTTAACAATAATCTCTTTTTATTTTACATATTCCAACCCACCAAGGTTTCTTTCTATCTTTATCTATCATTTATGTTATTAATTATAGTTCTATTTGTAAAATTTTATAGTCTTCAAAACTACCCTATATAGTCAACTAGGTAAACCTTATCGACGTAGTTTTGTATTTTATGTTCTATCTATAAAAATAGGTCAACACTATCAACATAGTTTTTTTATACCCTTGATTTTTTAGTATAGTAGTGATACTATCAACTTTATTCTATAATATTTTCATACACTCTCATTTGAAATAACATGATATTGTGTTTCAAAGTTATAATTAACACCCGTATTATAGTAATTAGCTCACACTTTCACTTTTTGTTACTTGCATGCTTAGAATAGATCACATTAGTCTAATTGGGTGGTTTTTAATATACCATTTAGTTTCACTATTTTCTATTTTATGCACACACTAATAAATCATAAAATCTTAAAAAGTAATTTAACAATTGTCTACCCAAGTTCTACCTACTTGAATTTCATCACCAAGGGGGAAGTTGACTTGGTTTTTAAGCTAAGTATAAACACGTGGTTAATGATGTATATTGGATAATCACCTAATACCATTATCTTTATGGTGTGTGAAGTGAGGGGGTAGGCCCCAATACCAAGGTAGTACCATTACTAATATAGATCCCTTTTAGGCTAAACATCCTAAAACCATACTTAGATTACTTTCTAGTTCCTTATTTATAGCTAACTTCCTATCACAACTAGAGTCATATAATAATCTAATACTATTTAGGATGACCAATGAGTTAACATTTACTTTCCAAATTGATTGGTTGTTCTTTGCTAAATTTTATGTTTTATTACAAAAACTTTCATTAGTCATCATTGGTGCAAGGTTTTATGTTGTGGGCCTTAATTAGATTAACCTCATTAATCCAATTGATTGTGTGTTTCCTTTTAATTCTTGATTTCAAAACTACTTGCAATTTTTTTCTTATTTTAGTGCATAGTCATTCTGCTTAACATAGTCTCTTATAGACTTTCTATTTTCCTTGCCTATAATACTGGGTTGATCATATCGACATATTATTTTTTTCTACCTCCCACGATACATAACTAGGTCAACCTTGTCAACTCTGTATCTTTTTCTTGCCTTTTTTAGCTTATATATCTGGTACTATGTTAATTGTGTCAACTATATACACTTTTTTGGCTTATGTTTCTAGAACTAAATTGACCCTATTAACTCTATGCAATTTTTACACCCTATTTTTTGTACTAGGTTGATCTAGTCGACTCTATACAATTTTAGTCACTTCTTATTTCCTTTTTTTCACATCACTTTTGCTTTATCTAGTCCTTCTCTTTCATCATGTACTTCTTATTTGAAGATAAAATTGAGTTGAATTTAATGGATATGATGAGTTCTACCAATCCTTATAGCCTCTCTCATAAGTAACTTAGAGATCTTCTCTTAAATGTGAGCTATATTCACATAGCCACTCACACAATGAACTATGGGACCCCTCCTCATTCCTCTTCACTTCATAATCCTCTTTTATCCCTTGAAGATCAATATTTATCTCTGAGTTTCGTCAACATCAAGGAAAGGATCCTTCTACCATTTACCATCTCATGATAGTGGTTAAGAGGAAACACCTCATTCTCTTTCTCCCATAATCTCACATGTATTTAGGGATACTATTTTCTTTACTTCTTATCCTATTCCATCTATTTTGACCTCTTCTCATACCATGATTTCTTCTTCTTTGACTTTTTTTACCTCCATGCCTAGTATTTCCACTACCAGGGCAAGTTCTACATCTAGTGGGCCTCTTCCAAGATCCACTCTCCTTAACTCTTTCACTAGTATTACTACCCATGGTAATCATGTTTCTTGTATTATTCCTTCTCATCCCTCTACTAGTCCATATTTTTCTATATAATCAAATTTTACCACTAGTGCCTCACATTATAACTCTTTTCATGCTCCTACCAATACCTATAGTGGTACCCAAGCCACTAATTCTAATTATAATGATTTAAATAATGCTAAAAATGCAACTCACACCCACCAAATTCTATTACAAATTTCTTAATAAAATTAATATTTTTCAAGATCATAATACAAATCAAATGTTGAGAATGCAAAACCACCTTATCCATCTTCAAACCCACCCTTAACAGATGCCCTAGGGCATGCATAATAAAATTATTCCCCCACCTTCTATTCAGGATTCCCATGGTAATCTCATCCCTCAACCTCCTCTTGTCAACAAGACAATCAAGCATCTTCAAAATGAGCCTCTTACATCTCAAATTTCTAATGATATAAGAGGTATCACCCCTACAATTTATTACAATGGCTCAATTGATCCTACTCCTCATCTATAAACATTTGGAAATCTCTATAAAGATTGGGTCAAATTAAATACCTTTACCACTACCAAGATATTAGCCAAAACTCTCACAATTGATGCTTTAGATTGGTACAACCAACTTAAAACTCATTGTATTACTAGTTTGGAATATTTAGTCAATGCTCTAGTCCAAGAGTTTCAATCTAGTGATCTTCCTAAGAATACCTTGGCCCATTTTATCAATTGTAATCAACTTGAAAAAGAAACTACCCAAGATTTTATTAAAATTTTGAAAACATTATCCAACAAATGTGAACATAACATGGCCAATGATAATCTTTTCCATCTCTTTACCAATGCTCTTTTTCCCAAATTTCAATACTAGGTTCATACTATCTGTCCATGTACTTTGGAGGAGACCATTGACTACGAAAAATTTCAATATTTTCTTATGTGTCAATTCAAGACAGCCTAACCTTATATGATTACTCACATATTACTTTAAAAAAAGAATAATCATGCTACCAATGATGGTGTCTCAAACTCTTATGAAACCATTCATACTATTAAAGTTATTTTTCCTAACCAATCTTTAGAACCAACTCCTCCTTTAATAATTAACCAATCCTCACTTATCTTCACCTAGTAACACCAATGTTCACAAACCTTTATCTTCAACCATATTACTAAAACATCTACCTAGACCACTTCCACAATAACTTGATGTCACTTGACCGATGAAATCTTAGTATGATCCCAATAAGTTTTGTTGGTTTCATGCTAGATGGGCTCATTCTCATGAGACTTGTAGGTAGTTGCATAATTTGGATATGGATTTTATTCTTGGTCCTAATTTTGATCATGATTATATCATTCAAAATTGCCAATAAGCCTATGACATTTCTTTCAAAGGTCAGGAAATAAATACTAAATCTCAAGCTTTAAATCAAGTTAATGCTTATTTAGCCATCTACAATGACCCTCTTCTAAATGACCAAGATAACCAAGATAAGCCCACCCCTTATACCAATAATGTTTATAGTCTTATTAAACCAATTTCTAAAGATAATGTGGTTAATATGACCAATATGTGAAGGGTGGTTGCTTTCATTGATCCTTAACCCATCTACACAACTCCATTATCTTGGACATTTCATGTTATCTAAGATTCTTCTCCAACTCACTTAAATTAGTTGGGGAAAGATGAACTTATAAATTTTGATGAACTAGTTCCAAATCCTCCTTTGGATAACACTTCCCATTATATTTCTACCTTCCCTCCATCTTCTTTACCTAACACTAATGATACTCAAGCTTCTATCAACATTTCTTATAACAATTTTCAAAACTAACTTCTACTAACTACTTCATCTTATTAATATAATTTACAACCTTATTCTAAACTTACTCCCTCTTATCAACACAAATTATATTTTACTTCATTTCCTCCTTTTGAGGACCTCCTTCAACACTATGCATCTATTTATAGTAATATTTTTATGGGTTATGATGAGTGGGATCCCATCACAAATCTCACTTATCTCCTATCCTAAATCCCATTTCTTGAGCTTATGAGGATATTTCCACATCATAAGAACTATGTTATTAATCTTTTGTTCAAAATAAACATCCCTTTTCCTCCCTTAGTAGGATGCGAAGTAACCTTATCTAGATCTGAAGATAGCATCTTAAAATAATGCAAAGATATGTCCATCCATGTTGAAAAAACAATGGGCACTTCTCTTTCCCTCAAATTTCCCATTGCTTCCATGAGTCGCAATGGGATTTTACTTCATGAAAATGATCTTCCTATATTCATTACAATCCAAATTGGTGATATCCAAGTCAAACATTCCTTGATTCATGAGGGTTATAATACTTGTGTTTCCACTCTCAATTTTAACAAAATCCTTGGATATTCTAAATGTAATATCAAATCCAAATGAAACACATGTCAAGGATATGATAAAAGGCAAATTCCTCCTTTAGGTTGTTTTGGATTCCCATTATCATCCCACCTATCACCATTCATGTGAAGGTGATGATATTTTTAACTTTATTTTATCTTATAACATTCTGCTTGATAGGTTTTGGACTCACCACATGAGATTTGTTTCTTCTTCTACCTACCAATGCATTAAATTCACTCACAATAGAGACCTTTATTGGATTTAGGGTGACACTAACCCTTATAATTTCAAAGAATTCCAAGACCATGGTGCATTCAAGATTCTTATTCCCAAACCTTTGCCTAGTGTTCCATTTCATGAGTCTCAATGATTCAAAATTACCATCAATTCCACTCAAAGTTACAATGGTCATCTTGAACACATTGGGAATATTCTTCCTAACCTCCTAAATTCATATGATGATGAGCTTGATTATATAAATCTCAAGATTAAAAATTTTGATCTCTCACCTAACCTCATCTCTCAACTTCTTGCTTCTTTGTAAACTCATTCTCATCAACCTCTTTGTGATGACATCCCTGTTGCCTTAACTAAGAATTGGCATTCCATTCACCACACCTCATCAAATGATAAAATCATCCATACATGCCTAATTAATCTTCATACACTTGATTACGATGATGTTTATATTATAGATGATCTATTCTTAGGTGGTATTATTTAAGCCCAGGATGTTAAGATTATCCATTATCATTCTTCATTGCTTAAATCTTTAAGTATCTCTTCTTGTAGTCCATCATATATAGTTATTATTTCTTGAATTTTTCCTCTTTATAATATGGTAGAGATGGTGAAAATGCCTCCAATTTATAAATAACCTCTTAGGAGTATGCTTGGACCATGATTTGACTAGGACCTATTTCTTTATTAAGTACCATAACCCCTATAGCCTTCTTATACTTGAGATGTGTGTGATTTTCCTTTATCCTTCTATAGACCTTTCCCCTCCCTCAGTTTATCCTACTTTGGACCCCATTCTTTATCCTAATTTAGTTGAGTTCATTCATGTTTCTGATCCCATCACTCTTTCTAGTGATCCTAGTCTAATTAACAATAAAATATTCATCGACCATCTTCATCAAGCATCAAGGTAACATTTTTTTACTTTCTTATATTCCATTTCTTTCATTTCTTGGCCTTCTTATTTCCTTAACCTCATACCTTTAGCCCATTTAACTCTTCTCTTTTAATCCCTTCAACTCCCTAACCTCTTATCCATTTTATTCTTTTTCCATTTACCCTTTATTTCCTTCTCACCACCTTGACCATTTACCCCTTTTGCCTCTTTGCCATTTTGACCTCTTGACCTCATAATCCCATTTTACCATTTATCTTCCATTTATTTAATATAATTTACCCATTTAAAAATTTACAAACTCAATCAAAACCTTCTCATTTTATTTTTACTCTTGTCATAAACCAAACTAAAACCACCATTTTGCCTTAACCAATTTTCAGCATTAGGGTAACCGAACTAGTTTCTTTATTTTGGTTAAGTTAGCAAATCATTTAATTCTCTTGTATTAAATTTAGTTGTTTGTTGGTTTTAATTTCAGTTTTTTTGTAATTTAATGAAATAATACATTTATTTTATCATCTTAAATAAATGTTTATAGTAGGTGGATTGATAGCCTCCTAAAAAGCTTTCACTTCTAGGATCTAGCTCATGTTAGACAATCCACCCATCTACTTATCAAACAAAAAAGTTTATTTTAGTGATTTATTATTATAGGTCATTATTCCCTAGTGAAAGAGGAGATCTAAAAAAGTATAGATTCAACACATGATCATTCAATAGGTATTCTTATACACACCCTTCTTAACTAGTTTATTCTTCTTCTTTTCACACCCTTATTTATATCTAGACATGTTGTGAAGAATGATTGATTGATTTAGTGCTCATGGATGTTATAATGTGGAAATTTTTGTTATGTTTATGAGTATGCTAATGGTTATTTTTTTTTCTTATGACACACATGGATATGCTTATTGTTAATTTGTTTTAAGATAAAATAAATGAGGTAGTTTAATTAACAACACAAGATGGGTGAACAAAAAAATAATGAAGAGATAAATGTCATAATGAAAAGATCAACTAGCCACAATAGGATAGAAAGAAGACATGATGCTTCTTCTCTGACAAGGACTAGAATAAAACTAAAGTTGGATTGGATTAATGAACATAATCACTTTTAATGTTTTGCATTAGCATTCATTAGTTAGGTAAAAAGGTGTCTTGACCACATAATGTTAAGCTCAAAATCCCTTTCTTATAGTGAATAAAGGGGAGATGGATGGAAATGGAACCTTCTTGTGAGACTATCATTCCCCTTTCGTAGCTATCTAAAGAGTTAGTATAAACAAGTCTATGTCATACAAAATTATACTGATCGATGCAAGAAGTCTACTTGTGAAAACCAATTATGTTTTCCACCTTATTGTGTTATGTGAGAGACTATTATGGATTTAAAAATTAGTTTAATTTTGTTTTGATTTTCAAAATGGGTCTTTGGCTATGTTGATATATATGAGAAGCTGATAAATGCATGAAGCTTCCAAAAAATTGATGTAATTTTGACAAATTCTCTACTCAACCATACTTCAAGAGATTGATATAATTTTATATGACCTTTTTAAGGCTTTATGATAGTTATCTATTTTAAGAGAGAAGTCTACCTTATATTTGTGTAATTTTAGTATATTGATGTAGTTGTCCTTCAAGGGAGTAGTCTATGAATGCTTATGAATGACCCATGATTGTTATTGGTTTGGATTTTTATTTATGATTCTTTGTTTATTTTTATTGGCATAGACATGATTATATATGATTAAAGGTTCACCATTATGAAGGCAAAACTAAAAGCACAAAAAAGTTGATTAGGTGTAAATAGGGTTAGGTGACAATGATCATAGGAATCTATTCTAACATAGGGGTGGAAATTACTTTTGTCACTTGTATTTTTACCCTTTGAGGAGATGCCAAATCTCTCCTAATCCAAGTTTCACAATGGAAACACCTATAGACCTATGTGTATCCTAAGGATGAGTTGAATATATAAATAAGGATAGCTCCCTTGATGTACCACTTTGGATTGTAACTACACCTAAACTTTGGGGGGGGGAGGGAGTGAGATAAATAAAATAAAAATATCCTAAGGGAGGTGATAAACCAAATATATTGATGAATTCCAACTAATATCATGTTACACATGAGAATAAAGGACAAACCAAACATAACTTCTCCAATCTATATCTTCTCACATCAATGTTACATTATGAGGTTATGGATGAATGTGAAAAGATAAGAGGAATATAAAATAGGCCTATGAGGGAAATAATTAATACAATAACTAACTCAATCCTTGATATTTACTATAACACTTCACATGCCCTATAAGAAGAATCTTTCCAACTACAAATAGGGTGAAATAATGAAATAACATGTTAAGGAATGCATAGTCTTCACTATGATAGATTAATCATTTAGTACAAACAAACTTATGAATAGTCATGATGAGGTAAATAATAGTAGTATTATATATCAAATAGTATGCAAATGAGTATGGTTTTGCCATACTCAGGTGGAACATAAGTTATAATGGCTAGTTCTTATAGAAATTAAGAGAGAGAAGAGAGAAGGCCAAGAGTCACAAGGACACTTGTAAATCTAAGAGAATAAGTTAATTTTACATTATAATAGGATATGGTATGAAATATGAAATGTTAGGAAGTCCAAGTATATATTAAATTCATCAAACTCTTGTAAAATAGCATTAAACACCCTATTCTAGCAAAGAAAAATTGCCTTCATGATTATTCGTATTTGAGCATCTCATAACTAATTAGGGATAGGTATAAGGATAAAAATTAATTGTAAGGGTCTTAGGTATGCCTATCTATGCATTTTTTTTATGATTGGTCATCGTGAATCACCTAAAAGTGAGCCATCATCATTTGTTGTCCAAAAAACTCCTTTGTCATGTACCTTGCACACTTGTCTTCAAATTTGGCCTTAGTTTCTTGTAATAATAAATGGGATAGAGTGGATGAAAAGTTTAAATACATCCATGTACCTATTATAATAAAAGGAACCTTAAAATAATCTCACTTGAATTTCTTCACCCTTTTCATTAGTTTATCCAATATGTTGGTTTTGACTAGCTAAGATGAAAGCTCCTATTTGCACATTATATTTTTTTACAAGGAATGAAATAAACATGTGGAGTTATCAAAAGTCTAAATATTCCTCATCAATTTTGTTTCATCCTTTAACTACTTTTAGAACCTACAAAACATAAAAATGGTTTATAATACCTTATTATGCACCATGTTTATATAAGTATAAACAACCAAAAGCATGGGAGAGATATTGAGTGAGTCACTTGCAATTTAAAATTACCATTATTGAAAAAATATTCCATTGTGATATCTATCCAACTCCATTTGCTCCATCGGGTCACTAATCAAGGTTTACAAGGGTCTTTGATAGTTTTAACTCTTAAGCTTTGTTCATACAGGTTCCCATTTAACATGAAAATGAATCTCGATAATTTTATGTTTAAGGAACTTAATAAATTTCCCACAATAATTTGGACCCCATGCAAATCCTTTAGGAAGATATGAGCATTTTAAATTCTCTTATCGATATCTTTTCCCTATTACAATAGGCCTAATGTTGTCTAAGATCCAAAAAGTGGCTACTTTGTGTTATCTCTACCTTAAAATTATTATTAACCTATATATTGGCCCAAAAAACATTCTCAAATATGTTTAAATTTTCACCTCATATGGAATGTGGAGGTAACCATCCATTTGGGGTCTATGCCAAAACTTTACCTTTAAGCCTAACTACAAATTAGAGCTCAATATGACCTTTGATGGTTTTGCTTGCCTCCTAATAGCTTAAACACACCTTTAGTCATCCCATACACATTCCAATATATTATAAATCTCACATGGATTTGGAATTGAAACTAACCCCTTGTTTGGCCTTTTGACATAACCATGCCTAATGAGCCTATCTATAATTTAAGAGTGCAAGGTACCTTATTAATCTCCATATTATTGTGCATGTTATAACATATTTAAATATATGTTTTACAACTTTCCACACTTTCTTACAAGGTTATCTCAACTTTTAGTTTATTCTTTCTCATCTCTCTTCTTCAAAATACAGGTTTATACACAAAAGGAGTGCCCTCTATCTCACACAAAATAGATGGCACTCCCCTACCTCCTAAAAAAATATTGAATTTTATAGGGTATTATATAAGTCCTTAATATACCCTATAAAAAAATTTAGTCCTTTGTGACATCATTTGGGTCCTCAAACTTGTAAAAAACAAAGATAGACTCCTTTAAAGGCTAACTGTGCAAGATTTTGTCCAATTCTGACTATGTATGCTTGATTTTGGCCTCCTTTATATAGTTATTTTCAACTATAAAAATATTATAAACACTAATATGGTATTTACAAATAATTACAAATAACCATTCAGCATTATTCTATTCTTCTATTTTGCTTCCCATATAACTATCTTGGTAACTGAGTTTCTTGTTTGATTGTGATTGTTCCTTGAAATTCTACCTATGGGTGTTTGTGTTAGCTAATTTGGAAATTTTTAATGAAATTTTAGGGTATAAATATACTATTAAAACTATAATTAAATTTATTATAACTAACTTATCAATCCAACTCTACCAAAAACCTCACATAGGCCTTGTTTTTCAACTTGATAGACTATTAACTGTGTTTTCTATTTGAAATAAGCACCTACAAGTGGACTTGTATATTTTAGGTTTGTAAATAAATTTACAAGACATTATTGATATTTATTTAATTTTAAAATAATATAATTCATTTCACATTAGGCTTATACCCTTATAGCATCAAGAACACCATGCTCCTAACTCACTACCTGTATACCCTACTTAACTGACCCCTATAGGTGACTATTAGCCCATTTGAACATGGTCATGATATATTGAGGATATATATTGAACCCCACTCAGGTAAAAAATAAATTTTTTCCCTATAATTCACCTTATATTCACTTTTGATCGCTAAAATACCATCAAAATACATGTTCAGGTTACTGTCTATCTTAGTCACTCAAAGTTGACTGTAAGTGGATATTTTACCCAAATGACTTTGATCATGATGATAGAGAAATTTTTTGAAGTCATAGGTTCAAATATGATATTTTTTAATAATTTATTTTATTAAGATAAACTCCCCAACCTCTTGGTTTTCATGTTTATCCCACTGTATGTCTTAGTCTACATAGTGGTTGTAGGTGCTTATTTTCATGCCCTGTGTATAGACTGTAGGTGCGGGAATTGAAAACATAGTATATCATCCCTACCATAATTATATCTATGTTAGTGTAATTTTAATTAAATAATTCCATTAAAACCATGTAACTATGCTTGATCAACACTTTGAAGTGTTAAAGTCACCTAATACCTTCATAGCATGTAGACATTATTGTCTGGTTTCAGTGGTTTGTAAGGAACTTTGGACCTCCTAAAAGGAACTTTAAATTTTATATCTATCTTATATCTCTTTGAAATTGATATAAATATGTGGGTAATGAAATATTAAGTCATTGGAAGGCATTGAATGTCTTTGAAACCATGTTTTATGTTGTCTCTAAAAACCCTTAGACCTTCATTTTCCCTTTTTAGGGATTTGGTCTCAAAGCTCAATCATTTTCCACTGGAGGTGGTTTTAAATTTTTTTAATCAATAGATCCTTTATAAAAAATTTACCATAACCTTTTAACCATATTCATATTTTAAGGAAGGTGTCAACACATGTTTCAACATTTCTATGTGTATTTTAAGCTCTCTACTTAGGCCACCTGTATGTGCATAATCTAGTGTGAAAGAATCAAATTACATTATGGAAAATGGGCATTGTAATTTTCCTTAAATGGATTATATATACATCTTAAAACATTAAATAAAACTCCTCACACATCAAAATAATTTAAAAAATCACCAAATGCCTATTCCATCATGAAATCGTCTAAAAAAGTTCCTATAAATGCACATTAACGGTTGTCTAACTATAAATGGTGTACATGACTATTATACCAATGGGGGTTGATTTTAATAATGGAATTTAGAATGGAAAATAAATATATATCACATTAAAAATATGTGAAATGTTCCATCAAAACCATCTGAAGCCATTTTCAAAGCATGAAGATCTAGAAATGTTGAAAACAAGCCTGTCATCCCACATAAGATCAGTCTAAAAATTTGAGATGATTTTCCTATAAGATAAAATTTAAAATTTAAAATAATAATGGAATAAATTACATGGGATATTAAACATCATTTGTAACCAATATCAATAACTAGTTCAAATGAAAATTTTCAAACGAAGTCAAAACCCATAGAGTACATGTAACAACAAAAGAAAAGTATTGTCAACTTCATGGGGATGGTTCAAAAAAAAAGGACATAATTATTAAAAATGATTATATTTGAATGAATTTATGTAATTTTAATACAATCTCTCAAAATAATTTGACTTGAAACCTCTTCAGTTGTCTGTACTAAGAAAAAAATGAAGACTACTTTTGCTTGCCAAAAAGCGTAAAAAAGGAGCAAAATGATTTTGGGACAAAAATGGAAGTTAAAAATAAAAAAACATGTAACTAACCTTTTTGAATATTAATATAAATATCATGATCTAATCCCATGTGTCACACTTCCCCATAAGCTGTATAAGTGCCAAAATCACCTTTTTCCTCTAGAAACCTACCTTTTCTTTTGATGAACTTTCCACTTCATAGTCATATCAATTTAATAATACCTCTAAGGATACATGGGATGTGAAATAATGTTTTATAACATTCACACTTCCCAATAAACCTATAAAAATTATTAAATACTCAATTTTGTCCACAAAAATTACTAAAAAGGACATGTTAGCCAATAAAACTAATGACCAAGGTATATTGACATTTAATGACATTAATTAACCTATAAAACACCATTTGAAATATATATTAGACCAATAAAACACCTAAAACTCATTTTTTTACCTAGGGGTGCCTCAATTTGACCTAAAAGTCTAATTTGGTCAATAAATTTGTGACTCATAGGGGTAGTATGCCTATTATACTAACTAGGCTAGTCATCTTATCATTCCATTCGGCTTAGGGAGTCATATGAATTTTGACACATAATAAGATGAATTTAATAATATGATTTTATCAAGACAAGACCACTTGAATACCTTAACCACATAAATTAAGGACACACATAAAACAAGACAATAAACTAACAAGAGACACACACACACACACATGTGTGTGCTCAAGGCACTTAGTGGGAAAAAAGAACAAAATATTATGCACAACTAGAAACTAATAATACCTCATTTATAGGATAAAAATAAAAACTTATTAAGTCATTTTTATTGTGAAATGAAACATAGTGCCAAATATGTTTCTCCTTGGATTGAATGTTTTATAGATTAGATCTATTCCTTTACACTTCACTTGACTTGATCTTAATTAGATCATATTGAAATAGGTATATAATGTATATATATTCCTCTTGAACATTTTCACATACTTCATATTACTGCCCACTCTTAATTACATGGTAAATTTATATCTCTTTAGTAGGCATAGCTTCAAGAGGATTGACTTCTTATTCCTTAGAAGATTGAGTCTAATAAGACCTTATTCCATTATTCAATAGCTGATGTGTTTATCCCTAATAATTTATATGATGATAGTTCATCTTTATGACTTGAAATATGTCATCATCAAGTGTATATGCCTCTTCAAAGGATAGATTTGAAAGGTTACTTTTCCTTTGCATATTTACATGAGTGCCAAAGTTATCTTCATCATCTTTGATCAGATCATAGATTCCTTAAAGAGGAGTACATATTTCTAAAACTATTTCAAAAAAATCATCCAAAGGCTGCTTAAGAACTTGTTCTTGTTCATCTATGACATGTTGGACAATGTCATCTTGCTCATCATCACTTGTAGTCAGCTTTAAAGAAGTAATAGACCCCTTAAGAGACTCACACTCATTCTA
This sequence comes from Torreya grandis, assembly GCA_037957365.1. Taxonomy (NCBI): domain Eukaryota; kingdom Viridiplantae; phylum Streptophyta; class Pinopsida; order Cupressales; family Taxaceae; genus Torreya; species Torreya grandis. The sequence continues at coordinate 1,649,557 of JARHVA010002725.1, read as the reverse complement.
AATGTTTTAAAACTTTTTACACAAGTAATCATATTAATTTTTATCAACATCATGAATGGGAACAACTAGATAATCTCCTTCATATTATTTCACATAATCCAAGAATAAATCATGCAAAACTTCTTCTTCAACACAAAGAAGGTGTTCTTCATTATCAACGCAATAGGGAGGATCAAAAAAAGGACACGCATCTTCTTCAACACTGTCACCTATTTAAGGCTCTCAAATTGTGTCTTATTTTTCATAATATAAACTTTCTTCATAAGGGATATAATATCTTCAATCCCTTTCTTTGTGATTCCAAGACTAGGCATTTTGAAGTCATGTGACTTAGTCCAATGAGGTTGCTAAGGAACTAACATTTATTCAAGTAAAATTTCTAATTTTTTGTCAACCAATTTATCCTATTTATGTTCCCATATCATAGTTACATTAAGGTAAATGGTGAGGGGTTAGGACAAGATGAACTAGTTGGTGGAGGTGGCACAAAGAACTCAAAATCAGATTAAGAGTGAAGTTTAGGGGATTATTTTGGAAACTCTTGAGGAAGGAGAGGTATACCTTGGTACAAAATAACTTTATTATCTTCCTTCCACATGAAAATCACTTATTTCACATCTAATTTAGCTTGATCATTCTCTTGAGGGAGGTTATATGGGGTGATTTTATGCATAGGATCTTCTTTTAGGTCTAACCCTTTTATCACACCTGACTCAACAATCTCATCTTTGACTCTAACTCTTCAATTTACTTGGCTAGGTTCTCTTAGAAAATTATTTCTTTAAGTTTATAGGAATCATCATGAGGACAATGAATGCATGAAGTATGACATGAAACAAAAGATGTTTCTTGGGGAATAGTGGGAGGAACTTACAAAGGATCAACTTCATTCATAACTTCACACTCCTTATCATCCCAACTTTTATCCTCTTTCTTCCCCCATGATTCCACTATCTTATTTCAACTTAGGATTTTAGGATTATAAGTATTTCCCTAAGGAAGGGTGAGAGGGTTTTTTATAGGATCAATCTCCATCTTAACTTCAAACTCTTTGTCAAGACATTTCTCCTCTTTCTTTCCCCATGACTCAACTATCTTATTCCATCTTAGGGTGTTGGGATTATGAGTCTCTTTTTTAGGTGGTGGGGATGAAATGTGATAAGGAAATGGGGACTTGAATTCCACTTATTTTTTTTCCAACATGAACTATTGCATATGGATATTATCCAACTAAATTTTTCTGTCAAGATTAGCTTCAAAAATAAGGTTTCTTCTTTCAACACTCTCTTCCAACTGATTGGGAGAAGGATGAATTTTATATCCTTGATTGGTATCATGAGTAAGGATCAAATATGAATGATATAAAACTTTAGGAAGTGGACTTTAATGATAATAGGTTTGGTTAGGTTTCCTTTCATAATCTCCTATCCTATCCTCTAAGTAAGAAACTAGGCCACTCACATCAAGCATCTCATTTGTGAGCCTTTGCCAATTGGATCTATCAATAGGTACCCACTCTCTTTTGACCAAATATAATGCATATCTCACCTTATTTATAAGATTCATAGGAACCTCTTGACCGCACCCTATTAGATATTAAATCTCCAACATGTACCTTTTATAGCCTAAAAGTATTTATTTGAAGGTGGGAATAGATAGACTTGAGAAGTGACTAGGTTGACTAGGAGGAACATGACATTTATAAGGATGGATATAAAAATGATACACTTCATGAAAATGATAGTACATTTCATGCCAAGGCTAGCACACTTCATGACAAGGATGAATAATAACTTGTTCATATTTATAGGGAATGGCACAAGCTTGAAAAGTCTCACCAACTTATACAAACTAGTTTTCAACACACAAATTAGCTGTGAAATATCATTGAAAGAAATAACACAAAGGAAAATGTTACAAAAAATATTTAAAGGATAAGTTGGGATAATTGATCAACTGATATATCTTTGGATTTGCCATTGATGCTTGGATAAATTCCTCTAAAAGATGATTATTGAAAGATAACACCAAGAATCTCTCAACTTCTTGGACCAAGATTCCCACTAAGCATGCCAAAAAATATTATTAGTTATATTTGAAAACTTTGATGATATTAAAAATATCTCGTCATCTAAGTGGGATAATGGAAACACCTCTAACCTTGTGGGTAGCCTAAGGATGAGGTGAATCTCTTAATAAGGCTAACTCCCTTTATGTACCATTTTGAATTACAACTACACCTAAAATTGGGGGGAAGGGAGAGAGATAAATAAAATAAAAATGTCTTAATGGAGGTAATACACTAAATATATTGATGAATTCCCATGAATAAAATATTACACATGAGAACAAAGGACAAACCAAATATACACTTCTCCAATCTACATCTTACATCAATGTTACATTATTAGGTTATGGATAAATGTGAAAATCTAGGAGGATTATACAAGAGGAATATGAGGGAACTAATTAATATATAACTCACTCAATCCTTGAGGTTTCTTGGAAAACTTCACATGCACTAAAAGAAGAAGCTTTCCAACTACAAATAGGGTGAAAGAATGAGACAACATGCTAAGAAATCTATAGTCTTCACTAAGAAGGATTCATCATTAAATTAAAACACACTTATTAATAGTCATGAAGAGGTAAAATTAAATATTATTATTTATCATATGGTATGAAAATGAGTAGGGCTTCACCATACTCAGGTGGAGCATAAATTACAATGGCGAAAATGGCTAGTTCTTATAAATCTTTAGAGAAAGAGAAGAAGAGAGAAGTCCAAGGATCACAAGGACAATTTTAAATATGAGATAATTAATTAATTGTTCATGATAATATTATATGGGATGAACCATTTAAGGTTAGGAAGTCCAATTATTCATTCAAGCCATCAAACTCTTGCAAAATGGCATAAAACTCCTTATTCTAGATCATTAAAATTACCTTAATGATTATCCTTATTTAAACATCCCATAACTAATTAGGGATAGCTATAGTTATTTTAATCAATTTAAATTTTTTTAATCATTCCTCTCTATGTATTTTTTATAGGCTTGGTCATCTGGAATCACCTAGAAGTGAGTCATCATCATATATAATCCAAAAAACTCCTTCATGTACCCTACACACTTGTCTTAAAATTTGGCTTTATTTTCTCATTAAAATACATGTGATGTTTTGGATGACAATTTTTAATAACCTTCATGGACATATAATCATCAAGGACACCTTAAAATGAACTCATTTAAAGTTTTCCACCCTTCTCACTAGCTTGTCCAATATGCTAGTTTTGATTGGCTGAGATGAGAGCTCATATTTTCACACTTATAATTTTTTAAAAGTAATGAAATGAAAATTTGGAGTTATAAAAATTCTAAGATTTCCTCCTAAATTTGGTTTCATCCTTTGACTCCTTCTATAACCTATAAAACACAACAAAATGGTTAAAAATACCCTATTTTGCACCCTATTTGTGCAATTATGTATAGCCAAAATGCATGAGAGAGAGAGAGAGAGAGAATAAGTGAGTATTATTCAATTTAAAATAACCATTATTGATAAAATATTCCATTATGATAGCTATCCAACTCCATTTTCTCCATTGGGTCACTAATTAGGGTTTGTAAGGGTTTATGATAGTTTTGACTCTTAAGCTTTATTCATACAGGTTTCTCATTAAAATTAAAAATAAATAACACTAATTTGATGTTTAAGGACCTTAATAAATTTTGAAAACTCCTTTTTCCACCATGTTGATCCTTCAAAAAGATATGAGCATTTAAAATTCTCCTATCGAGCTTTTTCCCCTATTCCAACAGGCCTAATATTGTCTAATGTCTAAAAAGTGGATTCTTTGTTTTCTATCTACATTAAAAAATAATATAAACCTCTGTATTTTATCAAAAAAAATGATATAATAATTTTAAATTCTCACTTCATGTGTAAGGTGGAGGTGACCATCCATTTGGGGTCTATGCCAAAACTTTTCCTTTAAGCCTAACTACAACTTAGAGATCAAAATGACCTTTGATGGTTTTACTTACCTCTTGATAACTCAAACACACATATATTCATCCAATACACATATTAAAATACATTATAAATATCACATGGAACTATAATTGAAACTAACCCCTTATTTAGCATTTAGGCATAACCATGCCTCATGGGCTTATTTGCAAGTTTAAGAGTGTAAGGTACCCTATTAAACTCCATATTAGTGATCATGTTATAAAATATTGACCTAGATGTTTTCCAACTCTCCACACTTTCTTACAAGGTTATCTCAACTTCTGGTTCATGCTTTCTCACCTCTAATCTTCAAAATGTAGGTTTATGCATAAAGGGAGTGGCCTCTATCTGAGATAAAATAGAGGGCACTCCCCTACCTCCTCAAAAAATGGTGAATTTTATAGGGGATTATCTAAGTCCTTCAAATACCCTCTACAAAAATTGAGTTATTTGTGACATCATTTGACCCCTCAAACTTGTAAAAGAAAAAGATAGACTCCTTCAAAGGCTAATTGTGCAAGATTTTGTCCAATTATGACTATGTATGCTTGATTTTGGGATCCTTTATCTTGTTATTTTCAAATCTAAAGAGATAATAAACACTACCATGGTTTTTATAAATAATTACCAATATCTATTAATCATTACTCTATCCTTCTATTTTGCTTCCCATTCAACTATCTAGGTGACTGAGTTTCTTGTTTGATTATGATTATTCCTTGAAACTCTACCTATAGGTGTGTGTGTGTTAGTTAATTTGGAATTTTCTAAAGATATTTGAGGGAATAAATAGACTATTAAAGATATAATTAAAGTTAATCTAACTCAATTATCAATCCACCTCTACCAAACACCTCATATAGGCCTTGGTTTTCAACTCGATGGACTGTTGACTATGTTTTCTATTTGAAATAGGCACATGTAGCTGTACTTGTATATTTTAGGTATATAAAAAATTATACGAGACCTTATTGAGATTTATTTAATATTAAAATATTAAAATATTAAAATTAATTTCATATTAGGCTTATAACTTTCTGTAACCAAGAACACCATGCTTCTAACTCACTACTTATATACCATGCTTAACTGACCCCTATAGGTGATTATTAGCCCATTTAAACATGGTCATGATAGATTGAGGATATATATTAAACCAAACTTAGGTAAACATACATGTTTTAACTATCATTCACCTTATATTCACTTTGTATGGATAAAATACCATCAAAATACATGTTTAAGTTACTGTTTATCTTAGTTACTCAAAGTTGATTGTAAGTTGATATTTTACCTAAATGACTTTGATCATGATGATAGAGACCTATTTCGAAGTGAGAGGTTAAAATATAATATTGTATAATATTTCATAGAATTAATAATAAATTCTCAACCTATTGGGTGTCATTTTTATCCCACTGTCTATCTTAGTCAACATAGTGGATGTAGGTGCTTGTTTTCATAGACTATGTATGGACTGTAGGTGCATGGGAGTTGAAAAAATAGTATATCATCCCTCTCATAATGATATTTGTGTTAATTATTATAATTTTCACTCAATAAGGCCATTAAAACCATCTAATTATGCTTCACCAACACTTTTAAGTTTTAAAGTAACCTAATACCTTCAAAACCTACAAACATTATTGTTTGGTTTTAGTGGTTTGTAGGAACTTTGGACCTCCTAACAACCAATTTACCTTTATCATGTGTATTATAACTCTTGAAAATTGATATAAGTATGTGGTGAATACTATATTAAGTCATTGGGAGGAATTTAAATTCTTTAAAACCATGATTTATTCTATCTCCAAAAACACTTACACCTCTGTTAACCTTTTTTAGGGATTGGGTCTCAAAACTTAATCATTTGCCATTGGAGGTCATTTTAAACTTTTTTTATCCATCAATCCTTTATTAAAAGTTCAAGATTAACTTTTAACCATATTAATATTTTAATTAAGGTGTCAACTCATGTTTTGACTTTTTATGTGGCTTTTACGCTATTTGCTCAGGCCATCTATATGTACATAATCTAGTGTGCAAGAAATAAAGTGAAACTATGGATAGTGAAAATTGGAATTTACCTTAAATGTTTTTTATATCCATATTAAAACATTTAAATTTTTCATTCACACATAAAAATACTTTAAAACATCACTAAATTCCTATTCAATCATGAAATCATCTCAAGAAGCTCTTGTAGATGCACATTAATGGCTACCTGACTATAAATTTTGTACATGAATTTTATACCCATGGGGATTGCATTGAATAATGGATTTTGAAATTGATAATGAATACATATCACATTAAAAACATGTGAAAGGTTCTATCATAACCATCTAAAGCTATTTTTAAAGCATGAAGATCTATAAATGGTGAAAATAGGCTTGTCATCCCACATAACACCAGTCTACAAATATGAGATGATTTTCCCATACAATAAACTTGAAACTTGATAATAATCATGGAACACATTATAGGTGAGATTTAACATCCTCTGTAACTAATATCAGTAACTAGTTCATATGTAATTTTTCACACTAAGTCAAAACCCATAGGGTACATGCAATAGTAAGAAGAAAAGTATAGTCAACTTCATGACAATGGTTCATAGCCACAATTAATCAAAATCCTTATATTTAAATGAAGGTATATAATTTTAATACAACCTCCTAGAATAATTTGGCTTGAAACCTCTTCAACTATCCATATTGAGAAATAAATGAAGACTATTTTTTCTTGCCATGAAGGGTAAAATTGGAACAAAATGGTTTTGGGCCAAAAAAGGTACTTCTAGAGAAAACTAAATGTATAACTGAGCCTAGATAATTTAAATAAACACACCATGATCATATACAATGTGGCACACTTCCCCACGAGGTGTACAAGTCCCAAACTCACCTTCTTCCTTAGGAAAGCTACATTTTCCTTTGATGAACCTACCATTTTCTAGTTATGTATGTTTATTAATACATCTAAGGACACATGGGATGTGACATCATGTTTTGTAACCTTCACACCTCCCAATAATCCCATATAAATCATTAAATGCTTAATTTTGACCCCTAAAATGACACAAAAGGATATGCTATTCAACAAAACTAATGACCAAGGCTAATATAGCATTGAATGACATCAATTAACCTATAAAATACCTTTTACATCTATATTAGACCCATAAAAAACCTAAAACACAATTTTTACCTAGGGGTGTCTCAATTTGATCTAAAATTCAAATTTAGTTAATAAAGTGGTTACTCATAGGGTTAGTGTGCCTGTTATACTAACTAGACCAGTAGTATTTTTAGTCCATTAAGCTTAGGGAGTCATATGAATACTGAGACAAAATAATATTAATTTATTCATAGGCTTTGATCAAGACAAAACCACTTGATTACCTTAACCACATAAAGCAAGGACACACACAAAACAAGATAACATCCTAACAACACACACAGACACACACACATGTGCTCAAGGCACTTAGGGGAATTAGAAAACAAATTATTATACACAAATATAAACTAAGCAAAACTCCTTTCTATGATAAAAATTAAAAACTTATTTAATCATCTTTATGGTGAGATGAAACATAGTGTCAAACATGTTTCTCTTCAGATTGAATACTTTGTAGATTAGACCTATTCCTTAGCAATTCACTTGACTTGACATCAATTATATCATCTTCAAATAGGTCTCAAATATATATATATATATACATCTTTAACATGTTTACATAATTCACACTAATGCCCACTCTTCATTTCATGGTCAATTTGTATCTCCTTAGTAGGTATGGCTTCAAGAGGATTGACTTCTTGTTCCTTAGAAGATTAAGGCCAATAGGAGCTCATTCCATCCTTCAATAGATAATGTGTTACTCCATACCAATTTAGAGGATGATATCTCATCTTTATGACTTAACACATGTTAGCATCAAATTCATATGCCTCTTGAAAGGATACATTTGAAAGGATGATTTTCCTTTGTATATTTACTTGAGTGCCATAACTACCTTCTCCACATTTGACCAGATCATAGCCTCCTTGAAGATGAGTATATATTTCACCAATTACTTCAAATAAATCATGTAAATTCTAATTAATATATTTTTATTTCTCATCTATGACATGTTGGACAATGTCATCTTGCTCAACATCACTTGTAGTTAGCTCTAAAGAAGTAATAAAACCCTTGAGAGACTCAAACTCACTACAAATGTTTTCAAACTTTTGCCATGAGACCTCATCTTCATTTTTATCAAAATCATGAAGGGGAACAAAAATATAATCTCATTCATATTATTTCATAGAATACAAAAATAATTCATCCAAAACTTCTTCTTCAAGACAAGGAAGGCATTCTCTATTATCAACCAAATAGGGAGACTCAAAACATGGACTCACCTCTTCGTAAACACTTACGACCTATTTAAGGCTCTCAAATTGTGACTCAGTTGTCATAATCTAAACTTTCTTCTCAAGGGATGAAATATCTTGAATCCCTTTCTTTGTGATTCCAAGACTAGGCATTTTGAAGTCATGCGACTTAGTCCAATGAGGTTGCCAAGGAACTAGGATTTATTCATTAAAAAGTTATTTTACTTTGTTAAAAAAAACTCCTATTTATGTTTCCATACCATATTTACATTAGGGTAAAGTGTGATTGGGTCAGGACAAGATGAACTAGTTGGTGGTGGTGGCACATAGAACTCAAAATCAGATTGAGAGTGAAGTTTAGGGGATTCCTTTGGAAGCTCTTGAGGAAGGGAAGGCAGACCTTGGGATAAAATAGCTTGATTATCTTCTTATAATTCACAATCACTTCATTCACATATAATTAATATTTATCATTCTCTTGAGGGAGGTTAGATGTGGTGTGTATAGGCATAGGATCTTCTTTTGGGTCTAAACATTCCATCACACCTTGACTCAACAATCTCATCTTTGACTCTAACTCCTTAAATTGCTTGGATAAACTATGTTATAAAGTATTTATTTATTTTTTTAGTATTCATAATGAGGACAAGGAATACATGAGGGCTGACATATAACATAAGATGTTTCTTGGAGAATTGTTGGAGGAACTTGCAAAGGATCAACTTCGTTTTTTACTTCACACTCCTTATCAACAAAACTTCTATTCTCTTTCTTCCACAATGATTCCACTATATTAATTTATATTAGGATGGTAGTATTATAATTATTTTCTTGAGTAAGGGTAAGAGGGGTTTGTATAGGATCAAGCTCCTTCTCAACTTCACACTCTTTATCAAGACTTTTCTCCTCTTTCTTTCCCCATGACTCAACTATCTTGTTCCAGCTTAGGGTATTGGGATTATGATTCTCTTTTTAAGGTGGTGGTGATGTAATATGAGAGGGAAATGAGGAATTTAATTACACTTCCTCTAATTCCAAAATGGACTATTGCATATTCATATTATCCAACTTAATTTGCCTATCAAAATTAGCTTCAAAACGAAGTTTCTCCTTTCAACTCTCTCTTTCAACTGATTGGGAGAAGAATGAATTTGATATCCTTGATTGGGTTCATTAGTAAGGATAAAATATGACTGATAAGAAAATTTGGATAGTGGATATTAATTATGATAGTTTTGGTAAGGTTTCCTTTCATGACCTCCTATCCTATCCTATCCTCTAAGGAAGAAACTAGGCCAGTCACATCAAGCATCTCACTTGTGAGCCTTTGCCAACTAACTCTCTCAATAGGTTCCCACTCTATTTTGACAAAATATAATTCATATCTCACCTATGAATAATAATCATGGGAACCTCTTTACCACATCCTTTTAGAGTATCAAGATCCAACATGTACCTCTCATAGCCCAAAAGTACTTGTCTGAAGGTGGAAATAGAGAGACTTGAGAAGTGAATAGGTTGACTAGGAGTAACATGACATTGATAAATATGGATATAAAATTGATACACTTTATGAAAAAATTTGTACACTTCATGACAAGGATGGTACACTTCATGACAAGGCTGACTAAGAACTTGCTCATACTAATAGGGAATGGGACAAGCATGAAAAGTCTCTGTAAAATAGTGCTCAACACAAAAATTAGTAATGAAACCTCATTGAAAGAAATTAAAAAAGGAAAATATTACCAAAAATATTTAAAGGATAACCTAGGATACTTAACCAACTAATATTTCAGATTTGACATTGATGCTTGGATAGATGCCTCCAAAGGCTGATTATTGAGAGACAACACCAAAAATCTCTCAACTTCTCGAACCAAGAGTCCCACCAAGTGTGAAAAAAAATATTTTCACTTCTATTTACACCATTTTATGAGATTAATAATCTCTCCTCATCAAATTGGAACAATAGAAACACCTTTAATCTCGTGGGTAGCCTAAGGAGGAGGTGAATCTCTAGTTAAGGCTACCTCCCTTGATGTACCACTTTGAATTGCAAATACACCTAAACTTGGGGGGGGGGGAAGGGAGAGACATAAATAAAATAAAAATATGATAATGGAGGTGATACAACAAATATATTGATGAATTCCAACCAACAACATGTTACACATGAGAACAAATGACAAACCAAACATATACTTCTCCAATCTACATCTTCTGACATTAATGTTACATTATCAGGTTATGGATGAATGTGAAAACCTAGGAGGACTAGAAAAGAGGAATAAGAGGGTAATATTGAATATACTAGCTGAATCCTTGATATTTTCTAGAACACTTCACATGCCATACAAGAAGAAGCTTTCCAACTATAAACAGGGTGAAATAATGGGATAACATGTTAAGGAATCCATAGTCTTCAATAAGAAAGTTTCATCATTAAATTAAAAAACACTTATGAAAAGTCATGAAGAGGTATAAATTAATAGTATTATTTATAAAATATTATGTAAATGAGTATGTGTTCACCATACTTAGGTGGAGCATAAATTACAATGGCCAAAATGGCTAGTTCTTATATAACTTTAGAGAGAAAGAAGAAGAGATAATTCCAAGGGTCACAAGGATAAGTTTAAATATGAGATAATAATTTAATTATTAATTATTATATGATATGGGAATAAAAATTATAGGTTATGAAGTCTAATTATCTACTCAAGTCACCAAACTCTTTCAAAATGGCATAAAACTCCCTATTCTAGCTCATAAAAATTGCCTTTATGATTATCCCTATTTGGACATCCCATAACTAATTAGGGATAGATATGATGATTTTAATTAATCTTAATGGTTTTTTTCACATATATATATTAATTGGTTTTAGGAATAATCATCTAAAATTACCTAAAAATGAGCCATCATCATCTACAATCCAAAAACCTCCTGCTTCATGTACCCCACACACTTGTCTTCAAATTTGGATTTAGTTTCTCATGAAAATCCATCAGATGGAGTGGATGAAAATTTTAAATACCATATATTTCCATATAAATGTCATGGACACATTTAAAGGAGCTAATTTGAAGTTCTTCTCCCTTCTCACTAGTTTGTCTAACATGTTAGTTTTGACTAGCTAAGATGAGAACTTTTATTTACACACTTAGAAGCTTTCCAAGTCATGAAATTAACATTGGGAGTTATAAAAAGTGTAAATATTCCTCATAAAGTTGGTTTCATCCTTTGATTCCTTCTAAAACCTAAAAAATAGAAAAAATGGTCAAAATACCCTATCTACACCTTATTTGTACAAGTATGTATATCTAAAAAGGATAGGAGGGAGCCTGATGAGTCATATACAAGTTCCAATCATCATTATTGACAAAATATTCCATTATGATAGCTATCCAACTCCATTTCCTCCATTAGGTCACTAATTAGGGTTTATAAGGGTTTTTGATAGTTTTGACTCTTAAGATTTGTTCATACAGGTTTCCCATTCAACTTGAAAATAAATATCACTAATTTGATGTTAAAGGACCTTAATAGATTTCCCAAACTCCTTTTTCCCCCATGTATATCCTTAGAGAAGATATGATAATTTGAAATTCTCCTATCAAGTCTTTTCCCTATTTCAACAAGCCTAATGTTGTTTAAGGTCAAAATGGTGTCTTATTTGTGTTCATTCTACCTTAAAAAAGATTATTTCCTTATTTATTTTTCCCAAAAATATTATACAATAGTTTTAAATTCTCACCTCATGTGGAAAGTGGAGGTGACAATCCATTTGAGGTCTATGCCAAAACTTTGCCTTTAAGACTCGCTACAACTTAGAGCTAAAAATTACCTTTCATGTTATTCCTTACCTCTTAATATCTCAAAATCACATTTAGTATTCCCATACACATATTATAATCCATTATAAAGCTCATATGGATCTATAATTTAAACTAACCCCTTATTTGGCCTTTAGACATAACCATGCCTCATGAGCCTATCTGCAAGTTGAAGAGTGCAAGGTACCCTGTTAAACTCAATATTCTTGTGCTTATTATAAAATATTGAACTATATGTTTTACAACTCTCTAAACTCTCCTAAAAGGCTATCTCAACTTATGGTTCATGATTTCTCAACTCTCTTCTTCAAAATGTAGGCTTATGCACAAAGGGAGTGCCCTCTATCTAAGAAAAAATAGAGGTCACTCCCCTACATCCTCAAAAAAAGATGAAAGTTATATGGGATTATATAAGTATTTAAAATATACTATAAAAAAATCTTGTCCTTTTTGACATCATTTGGCCCATCAAACTCTTAAAAAACAAAGATAAACTCCTTCAAAGGCTAACTATTCAAAATTTTATCCAAGTTTGACTATGTATGATTATTTTTGGGATCCTTTATCTATGTATTTTCACCTCTTGAGAGATTATAAACACTAACATGGTCTTGAAAAATAAGTACCAATATCCATTCATCATTACTCTATCCTTCTATTTTGATTCCCATACAACTGTCTAGGTAACTGAGTTTCTTATTTGACTGTGGTTGTTGCTTGAAACTCTACTTGTAGGTGTGTGTGTGTTAGTTTATTTAGAATTTTTTCATGATATTTTATGGTATAAATAGATTAATAAAAATATAATTATATTTTTTATAAATAACTTATCACTCCAACTCTACCAAACACCTCACATAGGCCTTGCTTTTCAATTTGATGGACTATTGACTATGTTTTCTATTTGAAATAGGCACCTATACATGCACTTGTATATTTTAGGTCTAAAATAAATTAAAAAGACACTATTAATAATTAGTTAATTTTAAAATAATATAATTTATTTCACGTTAGTCTTATACCCTTCTATCATCAAGAACACCATGCTCCTAAGTCACAACCTATATACAATACTTAACTGATCCCTATAAGTGACTATTAGCCTAATTGAACCTAGTCATGATATATTTAGGATCTATTTTGAATGCCCATTAAGTCAAAAAAACATTTTTTCACTATAATAAACCTTATATTCACTTTGGATGGATAAAATACAATCAAAATACATGTTTAGGTTACTATCTATGTTAGTCACTCAAAGTTGACTATAAGTGGATAATTTACTTGAATGACTTTGATCATGATGATAGACACATTTTTTTTAATTTATAGGGTATAATATCATATTTTTTAATCATTAATTGAATTAATATAAACTACCCAACCTCTTGGGTGTCATGTTTATCCCATTGTCTCTCTTAGTCAACATAGTGGTTGTAGGTGCTTATTTTCATAGCCTATGTATGGATTGTAGGTGCATGGGAATTGAAAAAATAGTATTTCATCCCTCTCCTAATTATATTTATGTTTATTATTTTAATTTTCAGTCATTAATTACATTAAAACCATGTTATTATGCTTCATCAAAAAATTTAAGTGTTAAGGTCATCTAATACCTTCAAAACATGTAGACATTATTGTCTAGTTTCAATGGTTTGTAAGGTACTTTGGACCTCCTAACAACCACTTTCCCTTTATCATATATATTATATCTCTTTAAAAGTTATATAAATATGTGGGTAATATAATATTAAGTCATTTGGAGGTAATGAAAATATTTTAAATCATGTTTTATGATATCTCTAAAAAGCGTTGGACCTCTATTTTCCCATTTTAGGGAGTTGTTCTCAAAACTCAATTATTTGCCATTGGAGGTAGTTTTCAACGTTGATTATCCATCCATCAATTATAAAAATTTTAACATGAAATTTTAACCATATTAATATTTTAATTAATGTGTCAACACATGTTTCAACCTTTCTATGTGGCTTTTAAGCTCTCTGCTCAAGCCACCTATATGTGCATAATCTAGTGTGTGGGCAACAAAATATAACTATAGACATTAATAATTGTAATTTTCCTTAAATGGGTTGTATATCAATTTTAAAACATTAATTTTCTTTTTCACACATCAAAATACCTTAAAAATTTAATAAATATCTATTCCATCAACAAATCATCTCAAGAAGGTCCTGTAGATGTACATTAATGGTTCCATGACTGTAAATGGTTTACATGACTATTATACCCATGGGGATTTATTTTAGTAATGGAGTTTGAAATTTAAATTTAATATATATCACATCAAAAACATGTGAAAGGTTGCGTCATAACCATCTAAATCTATTTCTAAATCATGAATATCTGGAAATGGTGAAAACAAGCTTATCATCCCACATAAGACCAATCTATAAATTTGAGATGATTTTACCATAAAATAAACTTGAAACATTTAAATAATAATAAAACACATTATAGTGGAGATTCACCATCCTATAAAAATAATATCATCAACAACATCATATAAAATGTATTTAACAAAGGCAAAACCCATAGGTTGCATGCAACAACAAGTAGAAAAGTATAGTCAATTTCATGAGGATGGTTCATGAAACACAAGATATAATTATTAAAAACAATTATCTTAAAATTAATTTATATAATTTTACTAAAACTCCAAAAATAATTTGACTTCAAACCTCTTCAATTATCCATAGTGAGAAAAAAATGAAGAATATTTTTGCTTGCCAAGAAGGGTGAAAAAGGAACAAAATGATTTTGGGCCAAAAATGGAAATTCCTGATCAAAAAAATTTGTAATTAATCTTGGTGAATATTAATATACATAAAATGATATTATCCCATGTGGCATAATTTCCCATGAGTCATACAAGTTCCAAACTCGCCTTTTTCCTTAAGAAACCTACCTTTTCTTCTAATGAACCTACCATTTTTCAATTATGTCAGCTAATTAATACCTCTAAGGACACATGGGATGTTAAATCATGTTTCTAAACCTTAAAACTTCCCAATAAACACATAAAAATCATTAAATGCTTAATTTTAACCCCAAAAATGATTCAAAAGGACATGTTGGCCAATAAGACTAATGACCAAGGTAATATAACATTTAATGGCATTAATTAACCTATAAAACACCTTTTTAAATCTATATTACACCCCTAAAACACTTAAAACTCAATTTTTTACCTAGGGGTTCCTCAATTTGACCTCAAAGTCAAATTTGGTCAATAAATTGGTGACTCATATGGGTAGTATGCATGTTATACTAACTAGACTAGTAGTCTTATCAGTCTATTGGGCTTACAGAGTCATATGAAGTCTAAGACACAACAAGAGGGATTTAATCATAGGATTTGATCAAGAGAAGACCAATTTATTACCTTAAACACATAAAGTAAGGACACACACAAAAAAAGACAACAAACTAAGAACACACACACACACACATATGTGCTCAAGGCACTTAGGTGAATAAATGAAAAAACTATTATGCACACTAGAAACTAATCATACTCCTTTTTAGGATCAAAATGAAAAATTATTGAATCATCTTCATGGTGAGATGAAACATAGTGTCAAACATATTTCTCCTTAGATTGAATGCTTTGTAGATCAAACCTATTCCTTGACACTTAACTTGACTTGCTCTCAATTAGATCATCTTAAAATAGGTCTCAAATGTATATATATTCCTCTTTAACATTTTCAAATACTTCATACTACTTCCCACTCTTCATTTCATGGTCAATTTGTATCTCCTTAGTAGGCATGGCTTTAAGAGGATTGGCTTCTTCTTCCTTGGAAGATTGAGGCAAATATGAGCTTATTCCATCCTTAAATAGCTGATCTGTTTATCCAAAATTATTGAGAGGATGATAAATCATATTAATGACTTGAAACATGTCATCATAAAATGTATATCCCTCTTGAAGGGATAGATTTGAAAGGTTTATTTTCCTTTGGATATTTACTTGAGTGTCAAAGTTGCCTTCTCCATATTTAACCAGATTATAGCCTCCTTAAATATGAATATATATTACTCCAATAACTTCAAACAAATTATCTAAAGTATACTTAATAACTTGTTCTTTCTCATCTATGACATGTTGGACAATGTCATCTTGCTCATCATCATTTGTAGTAAACTGTAAAGAAGTAATAGATCCCTTGAGAGACTCAAACTCATTGAAAATGTTTTAAAAAAATTTCCAAAAGTCCTCATATTAATTTTTATCAACATCATGAATGGGAACAACAAGATAATTTCCTTCATATTCTTTCTTGGAATCCAAAAAGAATTCATTTAAAACTTATTCTTCAACAAAGGAAGGCATTATTCATTATCAACCAAATAGGGAGACTCAAAACAAGGACTCACATCTTATTCAACACTTGGGACATATTTAAGGCTCTTAAATTTTTTCTAATTTATCATAATCTAATCTTTCTTTTCGATGGATAAAAGATCTTCAATCCCATTCTTTGTGATTCCAAGACTAGGCATTTTGAAGTCATGTGACTTAGTCCAATGAGGCTGCCAAGGAACTATGAGTTCTTCAAGCATAATTTATAATTTTTTATCGACAAAATTCTCCTATTTATGCTACCATACAATAGTTCCATCAAGTAAAATGGTTATGGGGTGAGGATAAGATGAACTAGTTTGTGGAGGTGGCACATAGGACTCAAAATTAGATTAAGAGTGAAGTTTAGGGGATTATTTTTGAATCTCTTGAAGAAGGGAAAACAAACCTTGGGATAAATTAACTTAATTATATTACTTCCACTTTAAAATCACTTCATTTACATATAATTCAGATTTATCATTCTCTTAAGGGAGGTTATATGGGGTGTGTTTAGGCATAGGATCTTATTTTGGGTTTAAACTTTCCATCACACCTTGACTCAACAATCTCATCTTTGACTCTAACTCTTAAATTTTCTTGGATATTTTCTCTTGGAAAATTATTTCTTGATGTTAATAGGAATCATCATGAGGAAAAGGAATTCATGAGGGCTGACATGGAGCACAAGAAGTTTCTTGGGGAATAATGGGAGGAACTTGTAAAGGATCAACTTCATTCATAACTTCACACTCCTTATCAACCAAAATTCTATCCTCTTTCTTCCCCCATGATTCCAATATCTTAATATATATTAGGATGTTAGGATTATAAGTCTTTTTTTTAGGAATGGTGAGAGGGGTTTATATAGGATCAAGCTCCTTCTCAACTTCACACTATTTATCAAGACTTTTCTCCTCTTTCTTTCCCTATGACTCAGCTATTTTGCTCTAGCTTAGGGTATTGAGATTATGAGTCTCTTTTCAAGGTTGTTGGGTTGAAATTTGAGAGGTTAATTAGGACTTGAATTCCACTTCCTTAGCTACCAACATAGATTGTTGCATATGTATATTATCCAATTCAATTTTCCTATCAATATTAACTTCAAAAGTAAGGTTTTTCCTTTCAAATCTCTCTTCCAAATTAATGGGAGAAGGATTAATTTTGTATCCTTGATTGGGTTCATGATTAGGGATCAAATATGACTAATAATGAACTTGTGGAAGTATATATGAAGGTTGATAGGTTTGGCAAGGTTGCATTTCATGAACTCATAGCCTATCCTCTAAGGAAGAAACTAGGCTACTCACATCAAGCATATCACTTATGAGCCTTTGAAAATTGGATCTATAAATAGGTACCCAATCTCTTTTGACCAAATATAATTCATATATCACCTTATTAATAATATGTCTAGGAACCTCTTAACCACATACTGTTTGAGTATCAAAGTCCAGCATGTACCTCTCATAGCCCAAAAGTGTTTATTTGAAGGTGGAAATATATAGACTTGAGAAGTGACTAGGTTGAATAGGAGGAACATGAAATTGAGAAGGATGGATATAAAACTGATATACTTCATGATAAGGCTGATTAATAACTTGTTCATATTGATAGGGAATGGCACAAACTTGAAAAGTCTCATCAAATTGTGTAAAATAGTGCTCAACACCAAAATTAGGCATGAAAACTCATTGAAATAAATAAAAATAAATAAAATGTTACATAATTGATAACCTATGCTACTTGACCAGCTAGTATATCTTTTGATTCACCATTGATGCTTGGATAGATGCCTCTAAAGGCTGATTATTGAGAGACAACACCAAAAACATTCAACTTCTTTTACCAAGAGTCCCACCAAGCATGAAAAAATTTATTTTCACTTGTATTTACACCCTTTGATGATATTAATAATATATCCTAATGAAAATGGAATAATGAAAATACCTTTAAGCTTCTGGGTATCCTAAGGATGTGGTGAATCTCTAGATAAGGCTAGCTCCCTTGATGTACCACTTTGAATTATAACTAAAACTAAAATTGGGGGGGGGGGGGCGGAGGAAGGGAGAGAGATAAATAAAATAAAAATATAATAATGGAGGTGATACACCAAATATATTTATGACTTGTAACCAACAACATGTTACACATGAGAACAAATGACAAACTGAAGATACACTTCTCCAATCTACATCTTCTCAAATCAATGTTACATTATCAAGTTATGGATGAGCGTGAAAAGATAGGAATAGAAAAGAGGCATATGAGGTAATAATTTATATAATAACTCACTCAATCCTTAATATGTCTTGGAACACTTCACATGCCCTACAAGAACAAGCTTTCTAACTATAAATAGGGTGAAAGAATGAGACAACATGTTAAGGAATCCATAGTCTTCACTAAGAAAGATTCATAATTAAAGTAAAAAACACTTATGAACAGCCATGGAGAGGTAAAAATAATATTACTATTGATCAAATGGTAATAAAATGAGTAGGGCTTCACCATACTTAGGTAGAGCATAAATTATAATGACCAAAATGGCTAGTTCTTATAGAACTTTAGAGAGAGAGAAGAAGAGAGAAGTCCAATGGTCAAAAGGACACTTGTAAATATGAGAGAATCAGGTAATTTTATATTATAATATGATATGGTATGAACCATTAAAGGTTAGGAATTCTAAGTAACCATTTAAGTCATCAAACTCTTATAAAATGGAATAAAACTCCCTATTCTAGCTCAAAAAATATGCCTTCATGATTATCCATTTTTGAACATAATATATCTAATTAGGGATAGGTATAATGATTTGAATTAAGTATAAGTATTTAATTCATGCATATATATGTATTGTTTTTAGTCTTGGTCATTTGTAATCACCTAGAAGTGAGCCATCATCATCTGTAATCCAAAAAACTCCTTCATGTACCTTGCGCACTTGTCTTCAAATTTGGCTTAATTTTCTCATGAAAATACATGGTATGGATTGGATTATAAGTTTAAAAACACTATATTTACCTATAATAATCAAGGGAACTTTAAATGATCTCACTTGAAGTTCTCCACCCTTGTCACTAGCTTATCCAATATGCTAGTTTTGATTGGCTGAGCTAAGAGCTCCTCTTTTCACACTTAAAAGTTGTTATAAGGAATTAAATTAAAATTGGGAGTTATATAAAGTATAAATATTCCTCCTAAATTTTTTCATCATTTTAATCCTTTTAGAACCTACAAAAATAAAAAAATGTTAAAAAATATCATATTCTGCACCCTGTTCATAAAAGTATATATAGCCAAAAAGCATGGGAGGGAGATTTAGTGACTCATATACAATTTAAAATCACTATTATTGACAAAATATTCCATTATGGTATATATTAAACTCCATTTCCTCCATCAGGTCACTAATCAAGGTTTTCAAGGGGTTTTAATAGTTTTGACTCTTAAGCTTTGTTCATACATGTTTCATGTTTAACTTGTAAATAAATATCACTAATTTTATGTTCATGGAAATTAATAAATTTCCTAAAATCCTTTGGATCCTATGCATATCCCTAAAGAATATATGAGAATTTAAAATTCTCTTATCAAGCTCGTTTCCCTATTCCAAAAAGCCTAATGTTGTCTATGGTCCAAAAAGTGCCTTATTTGTGTTATCTCTACCTTCAAAAATCTAATTCACCATTGTATTTTCCCATAAAACATTATATAATATATTTAAATTCTAACCTCATATGGAAAGTGGAGGTGACCATCCATTTAGTGTCTATGCCAAAACATTGCCCTTAATCCTGACTGTAACTTATAGCTTGAAATTACCTTTGATGGTTTTATTTACCTCTTGATATCTCAAAAAAAACTTTATGCATACCATACACATATTAAAATCCATTATAAGTATTAGCTAGATATATAATTGAAACTAAACCCTTGTTTGGCCTTTAGGCATAACCATGCCTCATGAGCCTATCTACAAGTTTAAGAGTGCAAGGTGCTCTTCTGAACTCTATATTCTTTTGCATGTTATAAAATATTTAACTATATGTTTTACAAATATCCATACTTTTTTACAAGGTTATCTCAGATTTTGGTTCATACTTTCTCACCTCTCTTCTTCAAAATTTAAGTTTATGCATAAAGGGAGTACCCTCTGTCTGAGATAAAAAAGAGGTCACTCCCCTACCTCTTAAAACAATGTTTAATGTTATATTAGATTATATAATTCTTTAATATACCCTCAAAAAAATTTTAGTCCTTGGTGACATAATTTGGATTATATAATTATTTAATATACCCTCTAAAAAATTTTATTCCTTGGTGACATCATTTGACCCCTCAAACTTGTATAAAATAAAGATAAACTCCTTCAAAGGCTAATTGTGCAGGGTTTTGTCTAATTATGACTATGTATGGTTGATTTTGGAATCCTTTCTCTAGTTATTTTAAAATATAAATATATTATAAAAAATACCATTTTATTGATATATAAGTAACAATATCCATTCATCATTACTCTACCCTTCTATTTTGCTTCCCATACAACTATCTAGGTGATTGAGTTTCTTGTTTGACTTTGACTATTCCTTGAAACTCTACATGTAGGTATGTGTGTTAGTTAATTTGTACCTTGTTGATTATATTTTAGGGTATAAATATACTATTATAGCTATAATGAAATTTCTTATAAATCACTTATCACTACAACTCTACCAAACACCTCACATAGGCATTATTTTTCAACTTGATGGAATGTTGATTATGTTTTCTATTTGGCATAGGTACCTATAGGTGAATTTTTATATTCTAGGTTTATAAAATAATTTATAATACCTTATTTATATTTATGTAATTTTAAAATCATATAATTCATTTCACATTAGTCTTATACCATTATAGAATCAAGAATACCATGTTCTTAACTCACTGCCTGTATACCCTACTTAACTGACCCCTGTAGGTGACTATTAGCCAATTTAAACCTATTCATGATATATTTAGGATCTATATTTAACCCCCATTAGGTCATAAATACATTTTTCACTATAATTCACCTTATATTCACTTTGGATGTCTAAAATACCATCAAAATACATGTTTAGGTTATTGTCTATCTTAGTCACTCAAAGTTGACTGTAAGTGGATATTTTACATAAATGACTTTGATCATGATGATAGAGATATTTTTTGAAGTTATAGGGTCAAATATAATATTTTTTAATAATTAATTTCATCAATATAAACTCCCCAAGCTATTGGGTGTTATTTTTATCCCACTATCTGTCTCAATTAACATAGTTGTTATAGGTGCTTATTTTCATGGCCTGTGTATGGATTGTAGGTGTATGGGAATTGAAAAAATAGTACATCATCCCTCTCCTAATGATGTTTATGTTAATTAGTGTAATTTTTAATCACTAAGGCAATTAAAACTATGTAATTATGATTCATAAACACTTTTAAATGTTATGGTCACCTAATACCTTTAAAACTTGTAGACATTACTATCTAGTTTTAGTGGTTTGCAATCAACTTTAGACTTCCTTACAACCACTTTCCCTTTTTAATTTTTCTTATATCTCTTTAAAAGTGATATAACTATGTGGGTAATAAACTAGTAAGTCATTGGTAGTAATTTAAAGTATTTTAAACCATTTGTATGCTATATCTAAAAACCCTTAGACCTTTATTTTCCCTTTTAGGGATTTGGTCTTCAAACTCATCCATTTACCATTCGAGCTAGTTTTCAACTTTGTTTAGCCATCCATAATTTATAAAAAGTTTACCCTAAAATTTTATCCATTTAATATATTAATAAAGGTTTAAAAACATGTTTCAACCTTTATATATATCTTGTAAGCTCTCTACTCAGGCTACCTGTATGTGCACAATCTAGTGTACAAGCAACAAAGTACAACTATGGATAGTGAGCATTGGAATTTGCCTTAAAATTGGTTACATATCCATCCTAAAATAATAAAATTATTTCCTCACACATAGAAATTACTTTAGAATATTACTAAACTCCTATTCCAACAGCAAATCATCTCAATAAGCTCTTATAGATGCACATTAATGGTTTATTGACTATAAATGTTGTACATGACTACTATACCCATGGGGATTTATCTAAATAATGGAGTTTTAAATGGAAAAAGAATATATATATATATATATATATATATATATATATAATTTAAAACATGTGAAATTCTCCATCACAACCATCTGAATCCATTTTCAAAGCCTAAAGATATGTAAATGGTGAAAATAGTCATGTCATGCCCTATAAGACCAATCTACAAATTTGAGATGATTTTACAATAAAATAAACTTTAAATTTTAAAATAAGAATGGAAATAATTATAGGGAGAGTAAAAATACTTTAAAACCAATATCATAAATTGGTTTGTATGTAATTACTCAAACCAAGGCAAACCCCATATTGTGTATGAAATAACAAGTAGAAAAGTATAGTCAACTTCATGAGGATCATTAATGAAGCATAGGACACCATTATTAAAAATAATTATATTTAAATTAAGGTCTCAAAGTCTAATAAAATATCTCAAAACAATTTTTCATGAAACCTCTTCAGCTATCTGTACTAAGTAAAAACTTTAAGACTACTTTTTTTTACTAACAAGGGTGAAAAAGGAGAAAAATAGTTTTGGGCCACAAATGTCACTTTAAAATATAAAAAAATGTGTAACTAAGCTTGGGGAAGATGAAGAGACATACCATGATCTTATTCCATGTGTCACACTTCCCCATGAGTTGTGAAAGTGCCAAACTCACCTTTCTCCTCAAGAAAACTACCTTTTCTTCTTATGAACATATCAATTTTTAGTTATGTTAGTTTATTAAGACATATAAGAACACATGGGATGTGATATCATGTTTTTTAACCTTCCCACTTCTTTAAAAACCTATAAAAATCATTAAATGGTCAATTTTTACCCCTAAAATGATCAAAAGGATATGTTGGATAATAAAACTAATGACAAAGGATAATATGGCATTTAATGAAATCAATAAGCCTATAAAAAACCTTTTGAAATCTATATTAGACCCTTAAAACACCTAAAACTCAAGTTTTTACCTGTGGGTGCACTAATTTAACCTAAAAGTCAAATTTGGTCAATAAGTACCATGAGAATCATACCATGGGTAGAGCCATGGTACACATTATTTAGATTAGGCTATGAATATGATGGATAATCACATGATTCAATTCTAATTAGTTGAACCTAAAATAGGGAGATGAATGTGGTTAAAATTAAGGGACGAGCTTAAGTTAAATAGAAGTTAAACTTGATCTATATTTAACAAAATAATGGATGCAAATGTGAAGCATTAAGGGGATCAATTTTTGAGTATCCTTCAAGAGAGGACAACTGATAAACTATTCATCTATACTTGTGTGTTATTATATAGGTTCCAAGCCAATTAAAATAAAATTTTCCCTCCTTGTTCTTCTCCATGTTGGTGACACGTTGATTTTC
Source organism: Torreya grandis (assembly GCA_037957365.1). Classification (NCBI taxonomy): domain Eukaryota; kingdom Viridiplantae; phylum Streptophyta; class Pinopsida; order Cupressales; family Taxaceae; genus Torreya; species Torreya grandis. Next base: position 1,625,442 of record JARHVA010002725.1, on the reverse strand, counting down.
CTTGAGGATGAGGTCTTTGATGTGAAATTCTCATTCTCTAAGGTGTTTTCTATAGGCATGATTGAAACACTAATGGTAGAATTGAAGATGTGTAAGGGATATTAGGTAACAATCATCAATTAACTCAAGCTTAGCTAAATGGTGTTGATGATAATCATCTTCAATAGTGAGATCTTGTAAATATATGTGAAGAGATGGGATTTGAACCTCAAGGGGGAAGATTGCCTCCATTACAAATACAAGATAAAAAGTGTATAACCCATATGTGTTTTAATTCTATTATTATATGACTATAAGGCAAAAGGGATGTGCAATTTCCAATCCCAACCAGATGCATTAACCATTTTAGTTAGCATGTTGTTAAGAGTTTTGTTAGAGGCCTCAACCTATCCAATCACTTGAGGGCAATAGGGTAATCAAAAGCTTAAACTAATGTCGAAAGAATCACATAGACCCTAGAATTGTTTGTTATTGTAGTATTTACCATTTTCAGTGATAATCTTGTGAGGAACACTAAAATGATAGATGATGTGATGGTTGATAAAGTCAATAATTTTCTTTGTTTTGGTTGAGAATAGAGGAATAACCTGTACCCATTTGGTAAACTATTTAGTTGCAGTGATGATATAATGGTGTTGCTATGAGGAATGGGGATTAATTTCACCAATAAGGTTTAGACCCCATTATTAGAAACACTAAAAATTGGTGGAAATGCAAAGACTATGGCTAGGTGCATGATGTGAATTAGCATATTATTGGTACTTAACACAAATTTTCACATAATCATAATAGGCTTAGTTAAGGGTAGCCAAGTAATAACCAAGGTTAAGGATGTGTTTATCTATGGCAAGGCCACTAAAGTGTCCCCCATAGATACCATTATGAGTTTATTTGATAGCATGAGAGGCTTCATGACTATCTAAGCAATGGAAGAAGAGGCCATCAAAGCCATGTTTATAAAATATTCCTCCCATAATGGTGTACCATGAGGTACTTTAGATAAATTCCATTTGATAATTTTTGGAAAGGCTAGAAGGAATGATGGTAAGGTTAAGGTAGTTGAAGGTCTGTTGATACCAAAGGTTAGGTTGGGTCTCTTCAACATTTAAAATGGTGGGAAAATCTAGTTTGTCATAGGAATGTTGGGTAAATATATGAATAATGATAGATAGGTTATATTTAGAGGGTGTAAATGGGATTTGAGAGGTAAGGAAAGCCATGGTATCAACAAAATTATTGGTGGATCGTAGGATCGACTAGATGTGGTAGTGTTTAAATGATATTAATAGTTCATCAACTAATTATTTGTACTATTGTAAGACATAATTCTTAAACTAGTAAGAGATATTTATTTGACTAACCACAAGCTTGGAGTCACCAAATATGTTTTTTATTTTGACTCCTAGGGCTATGTCAATTTGAAGGCCTATGACTAGGGATTCATACTCAGGCATATTATTGGTATATTCAAAATCAAGCTTGAAGAACAAAGGAAGAGGCTCATCATCAAAGGAAATAAGGATTATACCAAATCCTCAACCATACTAACACTTTTATCCATCAAATAACATGGTGACTTGATAGGTGAATTCTACCTAAGAGAGGGTTGCAATAGACTCATCTGGTAACTCAATAGGAGGAGGTTGGTTGTCTACTAATGGTGCCTCGGCCAATTGGTAAAAAATGACTTGCCCCTTAATTGAATTTTGTTGGAGGAACTCAAGGCCAAATTTTAATAAGATCATGAGCCACATGGAAATATGTTGGTTTTGGTATGGCTTGGAGTGCATGTACTCGAGTGGGTTTGTATTCGTTATGACATAGGATTTATGTTTAAGTAGGTAGTGGTGAAGTTTGGTAGCCACAAATATTAAAGATAAGTAAAGCTTCTCAGTATGGGTCTACTGAGTCTTATACTCTATAATCATGTATCTAATGTAATCGATGGATTTATCTTTGTGTTATTCATCCTAATGAACAAGCATTTCCCCTAGGGAGTGCTAAGTGTTAGAGATATAAAGGTAGAAAGGTTGGCCATCATTGGGAGGGGTAAGGACAAGTAAAGAAAAAAGGTACTTTTTGAGTGAATCAAATGCCTTTTTAAAATATATATTTTACTTGAAAGACACATCCTTCTTCCAAATGTGGTGGAAGGGTTGGCATCAATCTGAAATTTAGGAGATGAAGTGATAGATGGATTAGAGCTTTCCCTATAAACTATATAGTTACTTGAGGTTCACTAGAGGAAGCATGTTGATGATTGATTTTATTTTAGTAGGATCATCTTTGATTCCATGAAGGGAGATAATAAAACCCAAAATATCTCCTAAAAAACCCCCAAAAATGCACTTCTTGGGGTTTAGGTAGACATGGTAATGGATAAGCCACTTGAAGATGATCTTGAGAATGGTCATATGATCTGTTTAGAGATTGGATTTTTTGAGAAGGTCATCCATATAGTCCTCTATAATCTAATGGATAAGGTCATGGAAGATGTAATTCATGGCACATTGGTATGTTAAACTAGCATTTTTTAATACAAAAGGCATGACTCAATAATAAAAGGTCCCCCATGGGGTGGTAAAGGGAATATTGTGTTGATCTTTAGGGAAAATTAGGATTTGATTATAACCCAAGAATCCATCCATGAGAGATAATATCTCATGGTCAATTATAAGATCAAATAAATAGTTGATGCTTGGTATAGAAAAGTCATATTTTGGGAAAATGAGGTTGAGATCCCTAAAGTCTACACAAATGCATAGTCTCCTTATGGATTTGGTGATAGGCATGACATTTGATAGCCATTATGGATAATCAATGGGTTGATTGAAACTAACATATAGGAGGTGTTGAATCTCTCTTTTGATGAGAAAGGATATGCAAGGATGGATGCATCAAAGTTTATACTTGATGGACCTTGTCTCATGTCGGGTGACTATGTTACGGGTAGAAATGGGGGGGGTCAATTCTAGGAATGTCACTATTAGACCAAGTAAATGTTATGCTATAGTCTTAGAGTAAGGAAGGGAAGTCTTGAAGTTCCTCAACATTTAATGATTATCTAATTCTGACAATGTGGGGGTTATCTAGAGTACCCAAGTTGATATCCATGGTAGATTCATTCAACATGGTTGAAATCTTAGGAAGAAGGGATTTGTGGATGGAAGAATCTAGGGTACCATGTTAGGTGAGAATGGAATCATTATCCTATCACAGAATAGTGTTAATGGTAGGGAAGTCATCTCCTATCATATTAGGATGGGTCAAGGGGATGGTTATGGTTGGCCCTTCCTTTTGATTAGTCAGGGGTCCAAGGCTGATCATGTTGATAAAACATTTTAGGAAAGATGATGTCATCATCCTCACATGCAAGTAGAGGAGAGGTTGGTGAGGAAGGGGTATCTTCTTCAATAATGGTGGTGGTAGGTAGTTTGGATGGCTTCATGGTAGGTAGGTTGAAACTGAGGCCATATTTCTCATGTGGATTTTTGGTTTTAATGGAAATCAACTCATGTGGGTAATGCTCATATCGTCCAAGGCTAAATCCTTTCCAAACACACCTATGGAGATATGTCTTGGCAAAGCTCAGTTTATCTAGGTAGGAGAAACCAATGGTAAATGGTCAAGGTAAAAGAGAGGTAGTAGAAGTACCCATGGGTTTGTCAAGTCCCCCATAGATGAAATGGGTTTTATAATGGGGAGGTCCAAAAGGAATAATGGTTCTCATATTGGGGTCATATCCGAAGTGGTTAGTAAGTTTCCATACTTGTGAGGAGTAGGGAAGGTGTCAAGGGATAAAAGGCAATATTACCTTAGTGAAAGGTGATGGAATGTTGATTATAAAGGGTCTAAGGTGGGATCTATTCAAAGGGGATGTATGATCTAGTTGATGTCTTATCGGTAGAAGGAGGTATGATTTCTTCTTTCATAGTGGAAGTCTTGTCCTTGGTTAAGGAGGGTGTGTTAGATAGAGGTGAGAGGATGTCATTAGGTCAGTAGGTCATGTTGCATGTTGAGAAGGGACTTGGGTTAGCTTGGATGGTGATGACTTGGACTTCATGCTCAAACTTAATGCAATGATGTAAGGTAGAGGGGATGTAACCCATGGAGAAAATCGAAGGTCATCCTAGTAAAACATTATATTAAAATTCACCTTGTACTACATATAAGAGTTTGGGGAGCATGTGGGGACCTAAACAAATATGAAGGATAATCATTCTCGATGTATTGGCCATAGTATCATTAAAGGATTAAAGGATGGCTGAGGTTTTAAATATGACATTATCTAGAAGGTTAAGTTGGTTATAGGCATGGGAGGAGATGATATTAATATTAGCTCCCCCATCAATCATGACCCATGTAATATGGGTTTGGTTGATGTAAGAAGTGATAAAGAGAGGGGGATCTAGGTCATCAAGATGGATTAAAGGTATTTCCATGTCCTTAAAGGTGATAAGGATGGAAATTTAGAGAGTGCCAATAAAGGTTGTCAAAGGTTGAGGGTCTTTGGGGTCTTAAGGTTGAGGGTCTTAAGTGTCTTAAGGTTGAGGGTATTTAGGGTCTTAAAGTTAATTGAGTACCACTCTCTTAATGGACTCAGAGGGGTTGGATTGGGAGGCACCTAAGATAAATACCTTAGGTTTGGGTGAAGGTGAAGGTATTTGGTTACGTTTTTGTTGGGAGGTATAAGATGGATAAGTCAATGGGATGGATACTTTAGCCTTCACCTTATCCTTCTATTGTGTTTTTCTAACCACATAAATGGTATAGATAAAGGGAGTAATTGGGGTAAGAGAGTTGTTTGGTTCTTTATCAATCTAAGGTTTGAGTGGAGGAATAGATAGGTTTTGGTTAGTAGTTTTTGCTTGTTATATTGGTAATGTTCTCATGGGAGGTTCATCTATTAATATATCATCCTCATCATAAAGCCAATGTATCTAAGTGTTGATAGCTTTGTTGTTCTCCATGTGATGGCCTTGCTTCCTATGATAGGAGCACATGTGGTGGTCATTATACAAAATGGGTTTTTAACTGAGAGGGTTGAATGGGATAATGGGGTTAGGGTTAAGAAAGAATCTTACAATAACATTTGGAAAATGGTAGAGTAGGATTCAACTAAAAATGGAGAGGCTTTAGGGGCTTTGGTCTTGGTTGGTAAGGTGGAAGTCCTTTTGGGAGTGGGTTTAGTAATAAAAGGTGTGGGTAAGGAATTGCATTTGGTTGGTGGTTTTGATTTTGGTAAGGTGGTGGTTTAGAAAGTAGAAGTAGGAGGTTTTAAAATGGGTAGCTTCGCTATTGATGGTTTGGTGAAAATAGGTGTGTCTAAAAGAAAGCGTGTTACTGTAACCAAAAATAGTGGCTGGGTCTTCGTTGGGATGATAGGCTTTCTAACCAAAGAGGAGGGATGAGGGCCCAAGATAAAAGGAAAGGTGGAGGGATGTAATATTTTGGCTTTTTAGCCTTTTCATATTTCTACTCCCTTTGTTAATTTATTTGGGTTATCACTTGGCTACTAGGTTTGGTGAGGTAAGCTCCAGCTTCATAAATGGGTGATTAAGACTCTGTGTAGGGAAGGTGTCAAGGTTTTTAGTTGTTTTGATTAGCTTGATTGAAGAAGGTGATTTGGTTGCATGGGGTTTAGGTGCCTTGGATGGCTTAGGAATTTTTGGGTTGGTAAAATTTGTTATTAGTTTGGTTGATAGAGTAGGAACTCAAATAGTAAAAGTGATAGATTGGTTTATTAAAGGTATGGTTAAAGGTTCCTACTTTGTGATATAAGGGATCCCTAATTATTCACAAAAGTTGGATTGATCCATGTTAGGTTTGGAGATAAACTCTAACATCTAAACTAATCCATAGAAGTTTTTTTAGATTGGATTGATTTCTTAGGTTGTGGACTCGAAGGATAGGCACATAGGTTGAGATAGAGAGATGGTAACCTCACCATTTTCCTCAAGTTAAGGATGCAAGGTTCAAATGTTTGACTCCTTTATTGGATTTGTATATATGGGGCATTCATTTTTGAGGATGATATTTGAGGGTGTAGTAAGTTGTTTGATGGTTAAGGGAAAAGCTAAAATCAATGCTTGTTCTACAATGTCAGTCAAGTGAACTATTGATAGATCTACTACCTTAATAAGTGGAGGAGGAAAAATGGTTGGTTCCTATGTTTGGGTCTCTAAAAGAGGATAAGGTAACTCCACTACCTCAATAAGTGGAGAGAGTGAGGAAAAGATAGGTTGGGTGGTAGGTCCTTCACTAATGAGCACACCAAGAACCATGTTAACAATATGGGCATCATGAGAATACTCAACCATGTTGCTCTCATTCTTGGTAGGCACATGATTGGGGAAGTCTACCTAAAGATATCAAGGGCCTAGTTTTTAGGTGTGTTGGGGTTATCCAACACAAGTTCTCCCTTGTCAATGAGGGATTAGATAATGATCATGAAGATGTTACACCTACTAACATCATGTCTAATTACTCAATTAAAGGTACATAGATCATTTACTTTATACCAACTAGCTGTAAAATGAGAAGATTAAATTTTTTGAGGTGGTTTGATAATAGGATGTTGTATGATATTATCTTTCAATAGCTTCTCCAAGATCAAAGTGTAGGATTTTCCAAGTGGAGTAAATTACTTCTTGGTGTTCTATTTTTGGTTTTCTATGTTTTGATTTGAGGAACCAGAGAAATTTGCTTAGTTGGAAGATGATGGGAAAGTAGCTTTGAGGACAACTATTTTCTTATGGCCCTTGATTTTAGTCTTGGTTTTGGTTTGGTTACTCAATTTGGAGGAGGAAGCTTCATTAGTGTTATAGGTAGAGTTCTTGTTTTTCAATTTTATCTTTACTTCATCAATGGATCTATTATCTAATTTACATACCATGGTGAAAGATTCATAAAAAGTTTGGAATATTTGAACATGTAATGTGGAAGAGATGTGTTTGGCACATGCTCAAGAAAAGAGTTTGATCAATTCATGTTAGGTTAAGGAAAAGGAGAGTTGGTTGATTAGGCTTCACTAATGAGCTAAAAATTTGGCAATAGATTTATCATCAAGCTACTAAATAGAGTAGACGTCAGTGATGGAAACCTTCTTGGAGATATTTATCAAAAAGTGATATAAGAAATTTTGAGCTAGTTGGGTGAAAGAGAACATGGAATGCTTGATAAAGGCACTATAATAATCCAATGTCGGTCCTAACAAAGACATAAGAAAAGTGTGGAGAAGGAGGGCATCATCATAGGAAATCAAATAACATGAATGCCTAAATTCCCTAAGGTTCTACTAAGGATCCTCCTTAATCTAAAACTTGGAGAACATGGGAAGTTCCCATTAAGGAGGATATGGCCTGATAGGCACAGATAGGTGGATGGGATCATTAATAATTTAGTCATAAGATAGGATATTTTGAACCCTAGAGATGGATGAATCTAGAGTTGTCATCTTGTCCATGAGCATCTTCATTAGGTATATTTGGGGTGGTGCACTTGAAGGGTTGTTAGGTGCATATTGTGGTTGGGCTTGAGTGGCATATTGATAATTTACCAAAGGTTGAGAAGTTACCACATATGGGTATGTGGCCATAGGTGGTTAGGTTGAAGCCATATATGAATATGTGGTCACTATTGGTTGGGTAGAAGGTATGCATTGTTAAGTGGGAATGGGTGGTTGAGTTAGAGGTAAGGGATAAGTGGTAACCCATGGAAGTGATAGGTAGTAAGGTAGAAGGTATTAGTGTTACTACATTTTGAAGTGGATCAATGGTATCTAAAGAAATGTTAGTGATGGTGGTAGTGTGTACTTCAATAGTAATTCAGGTTTGGGTAGATAAATGTTAGGTGGTGGCCATGATGGAGGATTTGTTAGTCAAGATAGGAGTTGTTCGGGTGTTAGAAGTTTGAGTTGGTTGGTTCTGCATGGTTGTGTTAAGGATTACCAACTAATGTATATGCTTGAGTATCTACTATATTTGGGGTGGTGCACTTGAAGGGTTATAAGGTGCATATTGTGGTTGGGGTTGAGTGGCATATTGATAATTTACCAAAGGATGAGAAGTTACCACATATGGGTATGGGGCCATAGGTGGTTAGGTTGAAGCCATATATGAATATGTGGTCACTATTGGTTGGGTAGAAGGTATGCATTGTTAAGTGGGAATTGGTGGTTGAGTTAGAGGTAAGGGATAACTGGTAACCCTAGAAGTGACAGGTAGTAAGGTAGAAGGTATTAGTCTTACTACATTTTGAAGTGGATCAATGGTAGCTAAAGAAATGGTAGTGATGGTGGTAGTGTGTACTTTAATAGTAATTTAGGTTTGGGTAGATAAATGTTGGGTGGTGGCCATGATGGAAGATTTGTTAGGTAGGATAGGAGGTGTTTGGGTGTTAGAAGGTTGAGTTGGTTGGTTCTGCATGGTTGTGTTAAATGGATAACCAACGAATGTATATGCTTGAGTAGCTAATAGTTGGGTGATGATAGCTACAATAGAAGAGTTGTCTAAAAATCCCAATTGCATGTCATATGGTAGATTAGTAGGTGGTGTCAAAATGGGTATATGGTGAGCTATTGTGTTAAGATAATGGTGTAAGGCTACCAGGTTATTATCTAAAAAGGTGGAAAAGTCTGGATCACCTTGGGGGACTATCTAAGGCACACTAGAAGTGTTAGAATGATGAGGATAACTCTCAACATCTAAGATATACTCAATAGATAAAGAGGTAGAGGAGACTACATAATCTATAGATGGGTCCTAACATGTTAAGTCTCTTCATTATTGATGAGTAGGAACCATACAAGTAGGATTAGAGGAAAACGCAAAGAATCTTACAACTCAAACAAAGAGAAAGAAATAAAATGATCAAGAAAACCCAACACACACTAGAGTACATTATAATCATGTCGTTAATTTTAATCTTGCTTTTAGCTTATGACTTAAGTTATGATAATGTGTGATAGAATTTGGCTTGTAGATTGGGTACTATACAAGCAATCTATGGTTAGTTTCAGATTGTTTAGGTACTCAAAAGGATATATATTGGGAATCAATACATGGCTTGGTATTAGGGCCTACCCACTCACTTCACACACTATAATGATAAGGCTGTTGGTTGATTAGACAATATATACTAATTTCAAGAGTTTATACTCAACCAAAGAGCTAATTTGGTTCTCCCCTTGGTAATGACCTCCAAGTAGGATCATTAGGAAAGGGTAAGGTGACCTCTGGGTGATGAAATCCTAGTTGGGCCTTGTCTCAAGTTTATTTTATGTTTAATTGATGAAGGTGGTTTGGTTTAGTGTGTGTATTAAAAGTGATGCTATGATGAAATTTCTATGTTTCAAACTGAAAGTGAGCTAAAATTAGAAGCAAGTAATGGATGCACATGATTGTAAACCCAAAAGAAATTTTAGTTTCATTAATGAGCATAGATAGATAGAAAATCATATAGATTTAAAGAGAAGAAACCCAAAGTGAAGACTCAAGGTCCCATTGGGTGTCCCAGAATGTTTTAGTGAATTTTAGCTTATATTTTGAAAGGAAGCAGAAACTAAATATGGGTATGGTTTAAAAACTTCTTTATTGTGTGCATGTTGAATCAGAAGATTATGAATAACTCCTCTTTAGCTTAGGAGGATGAATTTAAAATAATATAACACTAAAGTAAATGGTTGGTTGGATAGATATATGAGTGGATTGACTAGCATTAGTTAGATCCTAAAAGTAAGGGATTCTTTGGAGGCTATCAATCCACATTTTTTAAACAATTGAGTTTATAAAATAAAATAAAAAATATTTTCATCAATAATCAAAAGGTACTATATTTAAATACAAGAAATGGTTGTTAAATAACTAGACTATAAATGAGTAATGTAGTTATAAGTAAACTAATGCTAATACTAAATGGCTCAGGTCTATTTCCAAAAATTAGGTAGGGGTATATGAACAGGCAAAGACATAAAAAACTAGATTAAGTTGAGGGTAGCTAAGTGGAAATAACTTGTTGTTATTTCCTACCATAGTGACCATCTATGGTTGATGTGATAATTGGTAGTTAAGGTGACTATCAATGGTTGGACAGACCATCAGTGGTTGAGATAATCATTGGTTGTTACTCTGTGTAGGTCTGGGTTGGTAAATGGCTGATTGATGGGATCACAAGGTTGAATTTTGAGAGGTGGGTTGGTGTTGGGATAAGTATGAAATGAAAATAAAGTAATTAAATATTGGAAAACATATAATTATCTTACATAAAGTTGATTAGCTATTTGATTGAGGTGGTTGACTTATAAGTGGATTCTAACATGATTTTGGCAAAGTAATAGTAATTGGTGCTTTGGTAGAGCTATGATGTCAAGTTGGTTCTCTGACATGATAGATATATTTTTGATGGAAATTGACATAAGATATAAAAGAACTCTAGATGCACAATCTCTTGATAAAAATTGTAGATGGTTTTCACCTTCTTGATCCTCTCTTTTTATAGGCAAGGCAAGAGAGTTGCAACAAGATGTTAACTAGACCCTATAATTATAACTCACTCATTCACAAATAAGCACATGGATTTAGACAAGATATTTTTATAAAATCAAGGAAAATGGTTTTAATTTTGGTGGTTAAGGAGGTACACCCTAACCATCCGTAGTGAAGGTGACCATTGGTGGTCATCCTAATCATTGGTGGTTAAGGGTGAAGGTTTAAAGTGGGTAAAATCTAGGTTAAGTTAGTTGGGCAAACTAACTATGGGTTAGGCTTGGTTAATGCTTGAAGGGTTATATTTGTCCCAAAGGGGTCTTATGGTGGGCCAAGTGAATTAAATAATCAAAATCATGATGTGTAGATTTTTGGTGTCTATATAAGGTTTCAAATGAGTTCAAACATTTCTATTTCAACACTGATCTAGCTTTTTAGATTGAACTCAAGCTAATAATGGATACTACTTATATCTACTACTACATATAGGATAGTGTATGGTAGATTCATTCTCACAACCAATCTTTATCTCTTTAAAAATATCAATGTTATTTTTCCCACCTTGGGAGACCTCTCAAAACCTCATAACCTTAATGTGTCATCAACATGACTGATCAAGTACTTGGCTTTGATTGACTATAGGTGGTAGTCACAAAGAGGTCTAATTGTGCTTGTGTTAGTATTTTTATTCCATCAACCATGGATAATTGAGACTAATGTTTAAAAATAATAACTAATAATCATTCTTGTGAGATGTTAGAAACAACATATCTTCCTTGTTTTGAAAACCAATGCATGAAGGTAAGACTCTACAACTAATGAAACACTATTTGTAGACTATAATGGAGTATTATACTAGAAAAATGAGGTGTTTTTGTTAACTTATTCACATTCACACATGTAAATAAGGCTACAAATACTTTGAGAGAGATGGTCATTCCTTGAAGATCATGTAAAACATTTGGCTTGCTTAGATCAATGCAAATAGAGAAGGAAAAATGGGGTGTTAGGGATGTGCAAGTTGTTTTGAAAAGGTAAACTTATTAATAATGGTTCATGAAGAATTATCAACCAAACCTATAACTATTGTCATGAATTTTAATTACAAAAATATTAATATCACTCACCAAAGGCATTTTCTCTAACACATCTCCTCCTATTCGTACCAAATAAAGACTGATTGACCTTTTTGACTTGTCTAAGAGAGTGATGGGAAAAAGATGATAGTTTTTCTCATTTTCACACCTATAAAATCTTCCCAAGCATGGAATTAGACTATGGGGAGATTAAGAGTTACTTTTGAAGTCTTACCACATGCCTAAACTATTATACAGGCCATATAACTGCCTAAAACCACATAAAACTACATGGTCTTTTTTAGGGACATTACCCCAATAGTTTGTTAGTTTTAAAATGGTTTCCTTTATGTATTATAACATTTTGGATATTTAAAATCCTCTTTAACACTTTTTCTCCTATGGAAGCCTTACTACTTCATTAAATGACTCAAAATATGACCTTAGAATGACATATGACCAACTAAGAGAAATATGACAAAGATAAAACATAATGTTGACCTTATTAAGACCATGGTACACATTTTACACCCTAGTAGACCATATGACAAGTTTTAACTATATAGGGGGTTGACCTAATTTGAACTGGGGTCAGATTAGTCAACATTTTGGCAATTTCCTATGTGTGGCATGCCCACTATGCTAAAGACCAGTAGCCTTCTCCTATCCATTGGGCTATGGAGTCACCTATACAATGTAATTGACATTGATAATCCCTTAAAAAGACCATAAATTTAAATAGATAAAAAATAATAAACAAACACACAAAATAATAAACTAAGGAACACAAGATAAGATAAGGAAACAAACAAACTTGTGCTCTCATGAGCACTTAGGGGAAATAAAAACTAACTTATGCACAAACTTACCTAGATTGAAATCTTCCTTTTGGATGAAGGGGAAATATTTAACCATTATTGTTTCCATGAATTGAAGGAGTGAATGAGGCATATTACCTTTTGGGATTTATCATTTGTGTCTCCAACTCCTTCATGATGTTTGCTAATCTCATTGGCATGATCCTCAATGCAACAATGACAAATGAAAACATATCACCTATGAAGATGAAATCCTTTTCACTTCAATAACCTCAACCTTCTCATGAGACTCCTTAGTTACAACTTGATTCAATTATGTCTCAACAAAGCACATGTCCTTGACCTTTATTGGATTTTGAATGTAATTAGATTGCTCACCAGCTACAAGTTCCTCAAGCTCATTAAGGAGATTTGTATACTCCATACAATATTGGTCATTTTCCTCCATAAGTACCTCTTGATCTTTCTCCTTATGCAATTGACCTTTAAATTTCTAAAACTCTTCAAGATCTTGTAAAATCCTCATCTACTACTATCAATCATCCTTTCTTTCTTTCATTTTGAAAACCATCACCTCTTCAGCTTCATCTTCTTGGTCCTTGATAACTTGATCAACTTTAAATTTGACTTCAACTTTAACAAATTTGGATGGCATAAGATATTATTTTGAGAGTACACCATCAAGAGGTAAGACAACTTCAAGAATATCTTCTAACTGACTAATAGGGTATGTATTCTTTTGAAGGCCTTCAAACTAATCACATATGTCATTGAACCTCTGCCCATTGTCATACTATATCATAGAGTGAACAAAAACTTCTTCTTAAATGGTATTTTGAGATTTAAGTTCTTGATCATGATCATGAACATCAACTAACTTAGTAGAAGTAGATTCCTTCTCAAACACCTCTTCGTTCATGTCTTGACTACACTCTTTGTAGAGAGATGCAACATGACCTTCAATATCTTTATCTTCATTTAGTAAGGTTGACTTACACTTATTTTCACTAAGGGGAGTCCCTATGGTGATTTATTTATCATATATGCTCATGGTGTCTTCTTGATCAACTGTAACTTGAGCTTGATTTTATTCACTAATATCCCATATGATAGGTTCTTCAAGAAAGGATGAGGTCAGAGGATCATCGATAGGCTCATGGGTTAGAGAGGTAGTATGAGATGTGATGGAGGGATCATGAATGGGATTAGGAATGAAAACTTTTTGAATGAATTCATGTGTAAACGACAAGTTAGACTGGTCAATAGGAGAGACACTCTTCAATAAAAGTTTCACTTTGATCATATCCTTCTTGAGGATCTTCAGTAGCTTCAAGCTCATTTTCAAGGTATTGGTTTTCCTACATTTTTAGCCTATTTATTGAGCATTAGAAATAAATTTTTTCTAAGTATAAATACTCATTGATATCATATTAGGTTTCCTCTTCCATATGTCCATAAAATTTTGAACTAAATCTCTCAACCACTCCATGAGATGATTAGAGAGCACATAAAACTCTTCATCCCATGTTCTAATATCTTATTCATTATCTAGTAGACTTGGCATGATTGACAATAAAAATTTGGCATGAAATGGGATTGAAGGAGGAGGAAGAGGGTAATAGTGTGTATTATGGTGAGATTCAATTTTATGAATTAGTTTTCTAGATTGAGCCTATATGAATTCATATATTTTTTTAAAATATCTTTATTTCCAATCAGTGGGATCATCTAATTCCTCATGACAAGGTTGATGGGAATCATGTTGAGATGGATAGGGAGAAACTTCTTGATATTATTTTTTATATACATTCCCATATAATTTTTAAAGAATATCATGTTTATATGGATGAGGAATAAAGTGACCATATGACTGATATAGCTGATAGGACTGATAACAACCTTGATAGGGTTATTGAGGGATATAACATGTGTCATTATAAGGTTGATAGGGAGGTTCATAGTATGTGTTCTCAATAAAACCATCCATATCAACTTTATGAGTCAAATTAAATATAATAAGTGATTATAATATTTAATAATAGATAACTAGGCTACTTGAAACTAGATGATGCATTCAGAGTTATCATTGGTGTTTAATTACATGCTTCAAAAAAGTGATAGTAGGAAGAACATACCAATAATTATTCTACTATTTTAGACCTTGGTCCCACCATTCATGCCAAAACTATTATCACCAAACATTGCACCCTATTAGAGGTTGTTCAAGAATACTCAAGTATTTGGGCAACATGGGATTAATTTTAGGCCTTTGGGTTGCCTATAACAGAGGCAAACCTCTAGGTTTAAGTGTTAACTCCCTAGATTGATATTTCATATCTTATCACCTATACTACTTTTTTTCTTGGATGAAAAGGTATAGAAAGAAACATGTAAATATAATACTCTAATCAGTTGATACACCATAATGATCTCCACTAGACTATAATACAAGTGCACTATGAAACATCACTCATAAACACTAGTATCAACATCCTAAATTGATCTAACATAAGTATTTTAAACGTGGAGCTAATATGTAATGTGATACTCAAATTGAGTGAGAAAGAGGTCATATTTCATACACTAAGTCTAATCCTTGCACTTAGATATATAAAAATGTACTAGCTACACTTCATATGACCTAATAGAGGGAGAACTACTTGAATCAAACATGGAAGAGTGAAGAGAACTCAAGGATAGATACTTACCACTTGACATTATACTACACAAAACTTCACACACTTAGAAAATAATATTATTAACTCAAAACTAGATTGAAAATATTCATTTCAAAGGTAAATATAGTATTCAAAATAACAAGGCTTCACCATACTAGGTGTGTATTTCTATATAAAGAAAAAAAGGCTTACATTTATAAAACATGTGAGAAGAAACAAAAGACGGGAAGTGGAAAGGTCACAAGGAACAAGTATCAAGCTATGAGATACATTTAAATTTTAGGATAATGAAGTGGATAATATAACATGAGGGTATTCTTATATAAGTGTCCATTTGAAGCATGAAAAACTCTACAAACTGGTGTAGAGACCTCAAATAGCCATCTTGAAATTACCTTCATGATGAAACATCTCTTGACTACTTGAAACTATACTAAGAAGTATTGAAACATATGAAATACCTTATGGATGTTGGAAACAATATATGATAGTCATCAAATACTTACCTAACTACCAACCTTCCTCTTGAAATTTGTACTCAATCTCTAATAGTCACTCACTAGCCCTTCTAAACTTGTCTTCACATTTATCATCAGGGTGACTATCAGTTGTTCAGGTAAATCCATGGAAGATGTGTTAGGACACCTGTTTATAATCATTTTTCCTTCCACACCATCAATAATACATCAAAAGGATCCACAATTAGACTTGTCATATTCTCACTAGGTAGTCACTTGTCATCTTCACTATCTATCCAAGACTACCTATAGCAAAATATGTAGTATAGTTACTTTTGAGGTTAAATGAGGTGAGAGTAAAGCATAAGGAGTTATAATAAGTCCCTATATACCTATTTTAATATCTTTGATTCACCAAATCTCCTTTATACCTACAAAACAATTCAAATCCTATAATAGACTCAAATTTTGCCATGTTTGTACAAGTGATACTATAGATAAAATAGGTGTCATGGAGCTTGGGTGAGTGATTGAGCTTGGGTGAGTGATTGACATGTCTAGATCACTTTCATTGTAATTTTACCACCTTTTAATTCATATCCCACCATATCTTTTTGATAAGGTCTAAACTAAGGTTTTGAGATGGTTTTTAGTGGTACAAACCATTAGTAATTATTCATAAAATCCTGACATCTAACTTCAAAACCAATTCCACAATTATTAATTTCATGACCATAATAAACTACCCCTATATAACTGAGGAACCATGCAATGTGTTTGTATAGGTATGAGCATTTGAAAATGGCCAACTAAGCTTTCTCCTACATTCTGGGTACCCCTACCATGGTTTGAGGTCAAATTGACTCTTTGTTATTCTTATAAAAATAAATGGTTAAAGCTCCTCTTAAACTCCCTCCTTAATTCTCTCAACTAGATTATAATGACTATGTGGTCATAAAGGTGAAACTATGTACTTGTAAGGTTTATACCTAGTTTTAGCCCTAATAACACTAACTATGTTTTTGCATACATGACCATCTCTAAATGTATTAATGGTTGTAAGTGTTTATCTAAATTTTCCCACATTTATTTAAAATTTATGCACCATCTCACAATCCCTTAGGACTTATACCATTTCACATTTCTTCATCTTAATACTCTATCTGTAGTTCATTACTGGGAGTGCCCTCTATTTGAGACAAAATAGAGAGTACTTCCCCTATTTGAATAGCTTGAATGATATTATGGATGTATAAAATAGGTATTGATGACCTTTTATACAAAAATTCATGGTTAGATCACATCCAAAGACATTTCAATCATCATAAACTCTTAAGATTAGCATATAATGTTGACTGTGTGTAGGAATTGATAGAGTTTTGAGAAACTTCAAGATTGTGACTATAGGTTGGTATTATTGTTATGTTTCATCTACCTAAGAAACATATAGAATTTGTAATAATAATTCTAAAGTGACTTCTATATGTTCATTCCATTCTATACCTTCATATGCCAATCAAATCTTTGTTCCTCCAATTGCATGAGTTAGTTCATAGACTATGTTGACTGTAGATACTCACTCAAGAAATTATGATTCTCTAATGTTCATGTTTAGGCATTGTGTTTCATTCCTATATTATTATTTAATTCCCTAAGATCATTTCATAGTTTAATTGACTCAACTCTTACCCTAAGGATGTGCTCATAATCAAACTACGTCCCTTCACTAGCACAAGTTAGTCTACCTACATATATTAACTATGCTTCATGCAGATGTACATTAGGTATATTTTGAAAAGCTCATGTAGGTAATTATATATAAGTAACCAATATGTTAAATTAGTCCATTTAACATTTATTTGAGTTAATCTCATTTTAAGACCAAGTTCCATTCTCTCTTTATAAATGCATCATGTGCCAATGTTGCACTTCAAGGTTCATTTTTGTTCTTTTTGACACTATAGTTATTGAATATATATAGTGGAAACCTACATGAATTAGAAAATTGTTTGCATTATCTTCTCTTTATCAATAAACCACCTTTCTCATGTCAATAAATTACACTAGGATTGGGGTACGTGAGATAAACCACTAGGCCTATGAAAAATTCAAGGAACTTCACCATGGGATGTCATAACATAGGAAAAAAACCTCATTCGTAGAAGTTAATGTAAGTTGTCTCAATGCAACTTCCCTAATTTTTAATAATTGAAAAAAATTTTTACTACACATGATGACCTCAACATGATCCTAATGGTATTCTCTATACTCTCAATCTTTAATAAAGGTTTCAAACAAGTTCAAAAATCTCTATTTAAACACTTATCTACCTTTTTGGATTGAACTCAAGCCACTGATGGATAGTACCTATAGGTGTTACTACATATAAGACTGTGTGTGATGGATTTGTTCTCATAACTAATATTTATCTCTTTTAATATCTTAGTCTTGTTGTTTCCACCTTGGAAGACCTCTCAAAACCTCAAAACCTTCATGTGTCATCAACATGACTAACCAAGGACTTATCTTCACTTGATTTTAGATGGCAGTCATAAAGAGGTATGATAGTGCTTATGTGTTAAGATTTTAATTCTATCAACCATTAATACTTGAAACTAAGATTTAAAAATTATAACTTATAACAATGCTTATTATTAGTTATAAACAACATATATCCCTTATTCTAAAGACTAATGCAGGAAGGTAAGCCTCTGCAACTAATGCAACACTATTTGAAGATAATAATAATGGAGTTTTTTACTAGTAAAATTAGGTGTTTATGTCAACTTATTCACCTCCAAACATGTAAAAAAGGCTGAAAACCTTGTGAGAGAGATGGTTATGCCCTTTAGTATCATGTAAGACACTTTGATTGCTTAGATCAATGTAAATAGAGAAGGAAAAATGAGGTGTTGGTGATGTCCAAGTAGTTTTTAAAAACTAGCATTCTTAGCAATGGTTCTTGAAGCATAAGCAACCAAAATATTACTATTTATATGAATTTTAAGTAAATAAAGGTTAATATCACTCATCAAAGGCACTTTATTCAAATCCTATTTGTACCAAAGGAAGTCAGGTTAACCTTTTTGACTTGTCTGGAAAAGTGATGGGAAAGAGAGGTCATTTTTGCTCATTTTCAAATCTATCAAAGCTTCCCAAGCATGGGATTAGACTATGGGGATATGAAGAGGAACTTTATAAGTCTTCCCACATGTCCAAACTATTGTATAAGATGTATAACTACCTAAAACCACATAAAACTATTTGATCTTATTGGAAGGACATTACACCTATAATTTGTCAATCTCAAAATGGTTTTCCTAACATATTCTAGCATATGGGCTATTGAATATCCTCTTGACACCCTTTTAATCATATGGAAACCTTACCACTTCATTAAATGACTCAAAATGTGACCTTAGAATGACTTAGGGCCAATTAAGATAAATATGACAAGGATAAAACATAATGTTGACCTCATTAAGACCATGGTACACATTTTGCACCCAATTATACCCTATGACAAGTTTGAAATACATAAGTGGTTGAAATAATTTTACTTGTGGTTAAATTAGTCAACAATACCTTCTCTAGTTGGCTCTATATAATTTTTCATATGCTCATCTACTTAATAGAGAAAATTAATTTCTAAGTGAGTAGGTGATTTAATAGCCATAGACACACAATCTTTTATGGAAAATTGAGATGATAATAGATGAATAATTATTTATTTAGGATTCCATTATTTAAATTTCTTCAATTATTTAATGAGTAAATATTAAACATAAAGTTTATTATTCCCATATAAGAAATTACACTTGGCTATGTGCAAAGCTTTTGGGTTTTTCTTAGAGTTTACCTTCATCCAAATAGTTTTTATGTGACATAAAGATACTCTATTTTAGCCTAAATGATGTAGGGTTTACTCATATTATGTAAAGGAATGACTAAAATATTATCTCCTTGATGCTCCTTTAACTGATTTTGTACAGTATTAATAGTCATCTAACCATCATATGCCCATTTTTTACCATTCAGTGTAGGATAATTAGTTGTTATCATATTCATATTTATGGCTTCAAATTCACATCATAGGATCGGTTATACAAATTTGATCTCAAGGTATTCTATCAAACCAATGGATTCAACTCTTACATAATCTACTAAACTAAGAGTTAGTAAGCTATAACTAAGAACTAGACATCTAATCACCTCCCATGTAGACCTAGGGATCATGTTAACTGTGCTACCAAAATCAAATATAACATTTGGAATTCCATATCCTATAACTTCAATGTCAACTTGCGCATCTAAATCCCATGTCTTCTTTATTTCTACATACCAAATAAGTTTTTATGTCTTTTTTTGCCCTCACCATGAACATTCAAGAAAATTATGTAATATATTTGTAATGTTATGGGAAATATGTTCATTTCATAGTGTACTTATCATATTTAGTAAATATGGTAGCACAATAACAACTCCATCTTGTCACATAATGCACATAATCTAACCATAAATTTTGGAATCTATTATTGTAGCATCTACTTTAGTAGTGGCTTGGTGTTGAATATTCTTTAGCATTTATGTAGCTTCATACATTAGACCCTTTTAAATAGTTAGGTTTGGGTATTTGTCTTGTTTCACTGTCCATATTCCTTGATCCTAAGGAATTTTTAATAAGAGGTAATCTTCTCTCTATGTGTGGGTGTCTTGTAATGGTGTTTAGAAATTCATCCTCTTTAGGCTACACATTCATCATGTTAAAATTCCTAATGGCCTTTTATTTTCTTTGCTTTTCTAAAATAAGATTGTCTTCTATCTCGTGTTACTTATATACCCTATAGTATGCATAGTAATACTATATTTGGGTATTCAAAGGATAATTTCATTACACATGGTTATACTCTCCACATAAATAACATTGAAAATGAGGGCATTGATACTTATTTCTTATACCACCTTGATAACCCCATCTATATCTACCCCTAGATCCTCCTCTTTTCAACTGATAGCCTCCTATATAACCTCCTTATTACTACATTGTATTCTAGTTCTAATGATATTGGGTATTATATCTAATCTTATATTTTTCTTTCATAATTGATGGAGTCTAACTAGTTTTCTATTACTATGTCATTTTCAAATTCCAAGGTTCTAAGTACTAGTATTGTGGTGATGGTGGTGTCCAACTCAATTAAGGAAGTCCATCTAGCTAGACCATGAGGTTGTTATTGAGGCAAATTTAGAATCCATTATGGACATACTTGGTTCACATAACCCTTATCAACCTCTAAGATTGGAATTGTCTACTTCACTGAGGACACTTGATGCACAATGATGATGAATACATTCTTTGTAATATATATTATTTGAGCCCTTGTAAATCCCTATAATTCTCTTGATCATGATTTTGTAATTTCAAAAAATTGTAATACAAACTCTATGGAATTTTTACATACTATTATAGGAGATGGCACTACATTTCTGTGTGCCCTACTACTCTACAAATTTCACAAAACTCTATCTTGATCTTAGGACAATCATTCTTTTGATGTCCTTCTTTCCCACACTCCATACACCATAGAATTATATTAAGCTTACCTACTTCATGATGTTGTTTCATCCTCTTTATTAAATCTCACAATGTATTTTTAATCTTAGAAACCACTATGGGATCTTCCCCATAATATTCAATTCTCTCCATTAGAGACTAGTAGTTCTAACATCTACCTTAGTAGCATATTAAGTTTTCACTATAGCAAAATTTATCTTGGAATGCAATCCTTCAACGAACCAATTAACTTTATCTTTATCATCTAATGAAACTCCACCTTATTCATAACATCTATGAACCTATGATCATAATTATATACTAATTCTCTTGACTTATGCCTACTATCCTTTATGTCTTGAATAGTTTGACTTGTATATTTTTTATTTTTTATTCTATGATAAGCCACTCAACTTGTATATGTTTTCATGTGATATATATATGGTATATAAACTCAATTTCTCTTTCATTTAGTGCCCTAATTAATTAACACTTATTTATAGCCTCATCAGTAATACCCTTATCTTGTCATTTCATCTCACATGTTTAAGTAATACTCAGGGTCTATAGACCCATTGTATGCCACCCAGTTTATAAATGCTCTTAACATACCCATATTATAAATTAGTGTTGAGGGGATCTACTATGTAGTTATTGTAGTGGGAATCTAAATTCTATGTGATCCTACATATGCATTAAGAATATTTACCTTCGCATTAGGAGAGTTTGTTTGCACACTCTATTTTTATGTATTTCTTGTTTTTCTCTACTTAGTTTTAATAAACCTTATGGCCTTTAAAGCCTTATAAATTGAGATTATTTCAATTTTAGTACCCCATCTATACACTATATCTAAAAACTAATCTTCTAAACTATTATCTATCTGCCCTTCTATTTAAAAACTTTTAATAGAATATAACAAATTAGGATGAAAGGATGTGTACTCTTTTAGTGAATGATTTTTTATCTGACTTCTTCTCTTTCAATGCCTGAACCTATGATTAATCTAAAAAAATTTCCTAATTATTTTATTAATAATTCATGTCCTTATTCTGGTAACACCCTTTCTTGTAGCTACGCACTACATCTATTAACTAACTAATCTACCTCTATACTATTCTTATATTCATTTTCAAAAATCTCATCTTCTTCTCTCTCTCTCTCTTCATCACTTATTTATTTATGTTGGCATTTGTCTTCTTATTTCATATTATCTCTCTTCATCCTTTGTTATTCATATCTTTATTATCATTCATTAAGTATTCATATTCTTTCTTTTACTATTTTAATTCTATCCTTAACTCTATTCACAGCTACTTGGGTACTTTTTTGTTTACTCCACCTATTTTATTGTCACAACTCGCATTCTAAATCTAGACTCTTTTGTTGACTCATATTTCCTTATGTCTTCAATCTAGATTTAATTACAAGCCTTATCTACAAATATAATCATCATTCACTTTCATGTCACACATAACCCCATACACTTGGAGTGACTACTCCATACTGTCTGGAGTAGGCACCATGGACTTGTCCATAACTAACATATTCACTAGGATAGTTAGTCACTAAAAAAATCTCCCTCAAACTTATATAAAAAATAAATCCTTCATAGCTTCAAAATATATATATATATCCTCGCATTCCAAACTTAGTTATATATCCATCTACTATAGTAGTAACCCAATGATCTATTTCTCTTGTCTAGTCAATTTTCAATCTCTGCAACTAGTCTATCTTTTCTTCAATGTAGATTATAGTTTCTTCCATACTTGGTTTCAATAAATAATATTCCAACCTTTCTAACCAATTAGCTAGAAATTTAGACAAATCACACCATAATATTTTGTAAATTTCAATAAATATGCTCTTGAATGATCTCTTGAATTGTAATACCAATCATTTTTTATTCTTCTATAAAATTACATATCCTTTGGTTTGACCATAACTTAATATCTCTCTACCCTGGTAACCATATTATCATAATTTCCTCTAAAATGAGTTTCCACCCTCACCTCATGATTGTTAGTAGAGGTTCTTGAAACATCAAAACATGCTAAGGATGAGGATAACTATAAGATACCTCATGTGTGCAAAATAGTTTATCATAAAATACTATAAATTGGATGACATAACTGTAAGTTGTATTAATTATTCTATGTTATTAAGTTATTTAATAACAACCAGTTATTGTATAAACTATAATAATGCAACTAGAATAGTTTAGATAGAAAGTAACCAAGATATTACATATGAGAACACACATAAGAAACATAAAAATAAATCATATAGGTAACCACAACTAAATAATCTCTATTTATCTCTTCTAAAAGTGAAACCCCCTTATTCTTACAAAAAAATCATATATATATATATATATATAGACACACACACACACACACACACACACACACACACACACACACACACATTTACAATCTATGGTTGTTCATCTTCTTCTCATACTTGGCATTAAAAGTGGAGTCTCTTACTATTCTAGCTTATTGAAACTTAAGAAGATAAGATAAAATAAGAAATATAATGACCAAATGAGTGAATAATGCATGCATATTAGATCAATATTCCATGAATCTTTATAATCCACATTCTTCTACCAACATTAGGCCTATAAATAGGTCACCTATCCATGTAATCATGTAATCTAGCCCTATGAATTAACTAGCTAGCCATCCTTCTACACTATCTATCCCTATAACTAGGCCTAAAACCTATCTCTCTCTATAGAAATACTTGAAATCTATGAGACATGTACATATACCTCCATCTTGAGCCATTATAACAATGATTACTCATCCTCTATCAATGGTGGATGCGATGGCCCTGCCTTATCTCCAGCCCCACTTCCTTGCCATGTCCCCTTTTTTAGTGGACATCGACAAACTTGATGATTAGCCTATTATGCGACCCTCGTAGGCTGATAGGAGGGATAGAGGGTCATGATGGAGCTTGGCTTGGCTTCGATTAGCAAAATTCCTATAGTTGGCTTTCATTTAGGCTCTTTTAGACACATTTGGCTTGAGCTCCTATTATTTAGGGATATTTGACATGCAACAGAGCACCCTTATTTTGGTATGGTCATGTGTAGAATCACTCCCTGATTCACTAACTTCAGTCGGTTTGAGGATTGGACATATATTGAGGGAGATATTAATATTTGATTGATTTAATCAAATATTAATTATTAGGTCTATTTTTAATTAGAAACCCTAATTCTAATTTAAGAAACCCTAATTAGGGCAAGCACATATTTTTGAGGGTATAAGGGTTTCTCATGGAGGCCATTATTGATTATCCATTGATTATTGACTATTGATTTTGAAGAATTCTTCTATGAAGACTGAGCCAAGGGTTCTAGGATTCCATTTGCATTGGAGAACATCCACTCTTTAGTGTGTGTGATTCAGAGGTTGTGAAAGATCAGCTGATTTATTGCCAATTTGAGAGATAGCTTCATACAAAAGTTATCACAGAGATTTACAGGTTTGAGAGATAACTTCACACAAAAGTTATGATAGATATTCCAAGTATTTATTTTATTATGTTTTGCTTTAATAAATTAAATAGATAGAGATCTTCAGAATAGGGACCAGCATATAGGCTATGTTATATTGTATTTTGCCACTATATGAAATTCATATAGATCTGTACCAGGCCATACCAACCAAATCTTAGATTGAAAAAGGATGCCATAAATAGTTGCAAGCCGCAGGAAAGTGTAGGAACTGACATCAACATCCCAGTGACTGACATCGGCCAACTAAAAACTGATGTCAGTAGGATAGCTGACCGACAGTAATCGATGATGATAGTTTATCAACCAACGATGGGCTTATAACTGATGTCAACAATTGTGTGTCGACACAGCAACCTGAGAGCCATTCCAGATTTGAAAAAGGATCAGGTTTGAGATGATATTTGTATTACTTTATATGCATGTTAGAGGACTATAATTATAATCATCTAAATAAGTGATAAGATCCTTGATTTGTTATTAAGAGATTATATTGTGGATTTATTTATCTATTTGAATATATTTTACAAATATCACAATTTATTCTTATTTAACATAAAAAATTAGAATATCAGAAAAGCAAATAAGAGCTTTTGTTCAAAAAAGGAGCCCCTAAGTAAGGGATATTACAGTGGTATCAAAGCCAAATTCTTGCCATCCTATTGGGCAAACTAGAGCCAAATTCCTACCAACCTATTGGGTAGTTTGGGTAGATTGGACATTAAATTAGTTAGTAAATCATGATGACTTCAAGTACTCAGAAATAGTGGGACAAGGATATGGAGAAGCTAGAACAAAGTTTGAAGAGGTTAAACGAATTTCTTTCATACCCTACATTCAAAGACAAATCCACACGGTATATGATAGCAAATGATGAGTGGGAGTTATTAACATCTTAGGTTCGGAAGATGATATCTTTTGATCGCTTTGTTAAGCTGAGGAGAGAGCACTATAGATCACTTAGATAGGGCAACAACATGTCCCATGATCCTTATGAGATAGAATATAGTGAAGATGAGGATGAGTTTGATGTTTGTACTCAGAGTGGGGTGGTGTGCTCAGATGTTAGTGCACTAAGGGTTGATGATCTCTCAATTATGGTAGAGATTATAGAGGAGTCCCAGGATCCAATTATTGAATATGACACCTAGGAGGATGCAGTAGATAGTTTTGAGGACCTAGTTTCCTCAACAGTTTCTTTCGATATGGAGGAGTTAAACAGTGATGCTATAGTTGTTGATACTTCATATGTTGATATGAGCTTTAGAGTTGATTCAGAGAGTATGGATGGTAGTATTATAGAGGTCAGTGATTCTGAGTCTACTCTTTTGGACCATGCATTAGTGGAGGATTGTAGGAGATAATCTAGCCAGCACCATCATGTGTCTAGTCAGCTAAGAGTTAGTGAGTGAGATATTGCTACTGCTTGCAAGCATTTTGATGCTACTCATTAGTTGTTAGCAGTTTATGGATGGGGTTCTCCTACTAGCATTGAGTAGGGAGGTAGTTATTTTTCCTTGATAGAGATCCACTCTTTATGGGAGGCTATTTAGATTTTGAGATAGGATTATATGTAGTTGGTAGCTAACAGAGATTATCTTATGGAGTGGGGCAGCATAGCGTATGATGCATTATTGGTCAAGGAAGATAAGGTGAGTGAGCTTACTCAACAACTCAAGGTGAATTTTGAGATTCTTGAGAGTAAGTAGTTGGCTTTCGAGGAGTCACAGTTTCATTTGGCTGAGGTGACTATGGAGTTGGAGCATTTGTGGTCTTCACTAGTGCCAGACCCAGTCCATTTGTATATTGAGATGGTTGGTGGTGAGTACATTCATGCAGTGGTTGTTGAGGAACATGTTGTTGGAGCTGACACACATGTTCAAGATTTGGGAGTACCTGGACCTAATAAGTTTGGCATACTAGTGGAGTTGAGTTTCCAGATTGATTATTCACACACCGATGATAGTGTGGTACAGTTGGTCATGCTACCTTTACAGAGGGATAAGTTATGGGATGGATTGGCACCATCTTTTGTAGATGGAATTGGTAGTTTGAGTTGTCCATTTTACTTGGGTTATGATAATTCAAGAGTTTGTTTCTCATGTGTTCTTGACTATGGTAGTTGTGCTTTTAGAGATTGGTTGAGATGTATTTTCCAGTTTGATTTTGGATTCCTCTTAATAATATTTTAGAGGATATTGCATGAGCTTGTGTTGATTGACTTCAGTGTGGAGCATGACTACGTTTGGGATCCAGGTGGATTGATTGGTTTGTTGTCCAACATTGCTTGGGGTCAAGCAATTTTAGGAGGGGCAGAATGTCATGTCCCCTTTTTTAGTGGACATCGATAGACTTGATGATTAGCCTATTATGTGACCCTCATAGGCTGATAGGAGGGATAGAGGGTCATGATGGAGCTTGGCTTGGCTTTGATTAGCAAAATTCTTATAGTTTGCTTTTATTCAGGCTCTTTTGGACACATTTGGCCTGAGCTCCTATTATCTAGGGATATTTGACATGTAGCAGAGTGCCCTTATTTTGTTATGGTCATGTGTAGAATCACTCCCTAATTCACCAGCTTCAGTCGGTTCGAGGATTGGACATATATTAAGGGAGATATTAATATTTGATTGATTTAATCAAATATTAATTATTTGGTCTATTTTTAATTAGAAACCCTAATTCTAATTTAAGAAGCCATAATTAGGGCAAGCACATCATTTTGAGGGTATAAGGGTTTCTCATGGAGGCCATTATTGATTATCCATTGATTATTGACTATTGATTTTGAAGAATTCTTCTATGAAGATGGAGCCAAGGGTTCCAGGATTCCATTTGCATTGGAGAACGTCCACTATTCAGTGTGTGTGATTCAGAGGTTGTGAAAGATCAACCAATTTATTGCCAATTTGAGAGATAACTTCACACAGAAGTTATCATAGATATTCTAGGTATTTATTTTATTATGTTTTACTTTAATAAATTATATAGATAGAGATATTTAGAATAGGGACTAGCATATAGGCTATGCTATATTGTATTTCACCACTATATGAAATCCATATAGATCTATACTAGGCTGTACTAGCCAAATCTTAGATTGAAGGACACCATAAATAGTTGCAAGCCACAAGAAAGTGTAGGAACCAACATTGGCATCCCAGTGACTGACATTGGTTGACTAAAAATCGATGTCGGTAGGATAGCTGACTGACAGTAACTAATGATGGTAGTTTATCGACCAACGATGGCCTTATAACTGATGTCGATGACTGTGTGTCGACACAGTGATCTGAGAGCCATTCCAGATTTGAAAAAGGATCAAGTTTTGAGATGATATTTGTATTACTTTATATGCATGTCAAAGGACTATAATTGTAATCATCTGAACAAGTGATAAGATCTTTGATTTGTTATTGAGAGATTATATTGTGATTTTATTTATCTATTTGAATATATTTTACAAATATCACAATTTATTCTTATTTCATACAAAAAAATTAGAATATCAGAAAAGCAAATCAGAGCTTTTGTTCAAAAAATGAGCCCCTAAGTAAGGGATATTACATTCCTCCATCTTGAGTTATAACTACTATATAACCCCCTTCTAGGCCTCCTTGATATCCCCCATCTATGTCCATGACATTAGGACCCCCTACCCATCCTGAGCATCATATGCTATAAACTACCCTCTCTTCTCTCATCACCTCCATAGCCTCACTTGTGCCAATAATAATATCTTCACCAACCCCTCCTCAATCTAGATTTATGTCTTAGTAATCTCATTGGATACCTCTATACCTAATCTATAGTATATATTGTAGTAATTTTTGGATATTGGATAGGTGTCTAAAAATTCCATGATATAGGGGAAATACTATCATAATATGCACATGCTAGGGATATATATACTTGTATCACCCACTATAGCCTCTTTTGATCACTCAGTGCAAATAGGTACTCCTCCCTTAAAACATCCTAAGGCATACCAAGCTATCTCTGAACTTGATTTGGTCTATAATGATCAATAATGTAATCCCTACATATTATGAGGTAACACTCTATCAACATATACTAGGTGACATATAACTCCCCATCTCACCTAAAGGAAACCCCTATGTAAGACATGCTCTATTTGTAATCCACCCAACGCCTACCTACAAAATCTCATCTCCCCTACATGTCCTTTTTGTTCCCCTAGTAGGATATACTAGGTAAAAATAATTGGCTCGTGAAACTATCTAACTATATGAGTACCGAAGGGACACTCTATCTCTATGTCCTCCCATATTCATATCTATAGTAATAGTGATGGCCCTAAGATAATGGCTCCCCTATAGAATCCCATATGTAACTCATAATATAAATGAGCCAAAACTACTAGACCCTAGGAAAATACTCTAAATCCCTGCACTATAAGTAATACTACATCCTCTAGACCCAAGTGAAACCATTTTCTACTCTTATCCAATAAGAGTATGCTTGTCATAAGAGACATTACTACTAACATCAACCTATCAAAGGTACCCTCTCTTAGACACCTATCAATATCCATTTGTTCATCTCACACACCAACTTTTAGACTCCCCACTAATCTCTATACCATCATGTTGAGTGTGTATGATCACCAGTATATCCTATGACCTCTCATCAGAAGTCAAAAAATCCAATACATGTCCTCTAAGGTGATAGTCATATCTCCCATCACAAAGTGGAAGGTACTTATCTTTGAGTTCCATATTTCCACTAAATCTATACTTAGGGCTCAATCAATCCTCATCATTGACATGGTCACAACATAATATAAACTCACTAACTCTAGAATAGCTTACTCCTCTGGTGTCAATAGATTCATCTCATGTAACACTAGGGTAATTGTAGTTAAGATTCCATCACTCCTAAATCCTCTTGAACAAATCACACATCCTATCACTAAGCTCCTCTCATCACATTCAATTATATCATATTTTGTTTAATCACCCTACTAAATAAACTAATTCATCATCTAGTATAATCCCTCCCTCTACACATTCCCAATCCTTAATTCATCTTTACCTACTCCTATTTACCCTAACCTTAATCCTAAACCCCATAAACCATTTTTATTATCCATTTAAACCTCTACCTTAATATCCCCTAACTAATTCTACCTAACTATTATCTCACCTGACTCACTCCCTCACCCTACCTATATCCCTAGATTAATTCACTTACCCCTTTCCTTTTTTATCCCCCCAATCATTCCTCTCTTATTCATCCTATATACTCACTAAGTACACCTTCCTATCTTCTAAGTGCCTAGCCTAAAATCCTATCTATCCACTCCTTAACTTTTTTAACTTATCTAACATAATATCATTAATCATGATTTGACATTAAAACATATCCTTGATAATCTTGCAACTCATGTCTTATAGTTTTATAAACCATTTCTCCCTACTAATGACATCAAGATATCATGATTCATTCCTTCTAGTATTGTACTAACAAGAGTTTCTTATCATGGTATTGCAATACTGCATATTATAACTATGATATCACCACTCATGGACATAATAATTCCACTGAGGGCATTGCCCTGAGTCATGGTATTATACCCATAACATGTCTAGTCTAAAAATAGGTAAACAAATTCAAAAATAACAAGCTAGGAGTTGACTAAATATTGGTGTTACTACATCTTCAAGTCTTTAAAACTCTTGGACCCTTTCACCATGATGTGATGCATGTGGGATGTGGTCTATGGTTCTATATCCAAAGCACTATTTTCACAAAGGGTAGAATTAAAAATGACACTTTTTCACCCCCTTTGTCCTATTTGACTCTACATTTACCCCACATTTTAACCCCACATCACCCTTTTGAGCCCTAACATACCCATTATCCTATCCTATCAAGTCATATTTCACTCCCAAATCTTGTATGCCTCACCTATCATCCATTTAATAATCAACTATCCTCCCTAAGTCATTTGGGGCATGACCTTCCATCTCTGATTCAAGGGCATCAAACACATCATTCAAATTTGATCATGAATAGTTGATTTTGGTGTCTTAACATGCCTTATAAGGCATTATAATAATTAAATTAGTCTTAGAGTGTGCTTAGGAGGCCCTTTGACATTTTATCACCGAATTGGGCATTTAAAAATTAGAAATATGTAAATGTGTTCTAAAGCATTTTTTAGTGTGTCAATTTGTCCAATACTATTTTAGGGTATTTAAGTAACTATATGTGCATTTAGGATGGTGATCTATGTACATAACTTGAGTAACATGATAAGATGTTGAATGTGCTTCACATATTTACATGAGAGTTAGTGGTTTAAAATGTTGGTTACTGATGTGTATAGGCAGTTTCTTATGTTTGTAACAATTTTTTTTTTGTTTAGTATAGAGTTAGAGTCTCATAGAATAGGGGAAGTAGTTTTTAGGAAGTTATTTAGTATGTGGAAAATATATAAGTATGGAGGAAGAAGATGGTATTAAAAAAATACAATGATAAACCATGTACTCTACCCATGGGGCTTGATTGTGTAAATAAATAAGAGTGATAAAAGAAGTATGAGTAAAGAAAATATTTGTGTATCCTAGTGATTTTTTATGGTTTTTTAATGTAAATTTATGTGTTTAATTTTTTAATATATTTGGATATCAATAATGTAAGTTAAAAATTGAATATAATGATTGGACTATGTCATTTTATGAAGTTGTATACAATTTGTGAGATTGATGTTCCAAAAACCTATCTACATAAGAGAACGTGCATTTGAGGTTGATTATTGTAGATGTAACTTTATATTATTTTTCATTCACACATGTATGTCCATGATTTTATGCATTCATAACAAAAAATTTAGCCTGAGAGGATTTTTGTGAGAAGTGGTTGTGAACAAGCGACCTTGAATATGGATTTTGGAGAGATATATTCTATAGACCTATGAATAGTGGTTTTATGCATTGGTAAGTAATTATTATAATTTTATAAATTTTTTGAAATTTTTGAAATTCATTTTTCTTGATGTTTGAGAGATAATTGTAATCAGACCTTTAGAACCCTATAAGTGTCTTATTAGCCTAGCAGAGGGAAGAATCTCATTTAAATGATAGACTAATGTGGTGATGTGGGTTTGATATGGTATAAATAATAATTATAAGGATTTTAAGAATTAATTATAACCCATGGAGTATTCCTTTATAACCTTTGGTAATAAAACACATGTTTAAACCCTACTATAGATGAATGTAAGTAGACTGTGTGAACAAAATAATGAGAAAAGAAAGATTTGAGAATGTTTAGAGGTTATAGCAAAGAATTTAAAGTTTGGAAACATTAAAATTAGGTGTGAAATACATTAGGTAGATATTTTTGAAGTTTTTAAATTTCCCAAGATTATTTAAAAGTCAAATTGGGCCCTCTGAAGTTAGCAAAAGGCAAGACCGTCTTATAAAACTCTATGAAATTCATGTGTAAAGCAAGATTGAGTATTGGGAAGGAAGAGTTTGAAATGGAAAAATGTGTAATGATGTTATATAAAACTTTATAAGTCTATTTTGGCATTTTAAATCTTTCAAGCTCTTTGGAAAACTAATTATAACCTTCTTAGGCCTATTATAGACCCTACAAACCCTATATTGGGGATAAATACTAGAAAGTGGCATAAAATATGTTTTGACCATAAAAATGGTTGAAATTTGGTAGTATATAGGATATTGAAATGTAATAATATATTTTATAGGTTTTGAGCTGGTATAGATTATGACTATCAAAATATAAGAGACTGTGTGTTATAGAGTGCATGAGAGACCTAATTAGGTTTGGGTATGTATTGGAACTAGCATCTAGAGAATGAAATGGGCATTAAAATTTCATAGGGAAGTGTAACCCAATAGAGGGTAGCGAAATATGTGACTATTTTCTCAAAAAAAATATATACTAGTCCGTAAAAAATGAATTTGATAAAAAAAGGCTACAAGAGGTAAAGGGTGGTTATAAGTTTGGTATGACAAAAAGGCAATTGAGGTGCATAGTGATTGTAAATGAGTATAGGATAAGTCTGATTCACCTATGAGAGATTATCCAAGTTGCCTATTTGACTATATGAGATCCTATGTAAGAATCCAAATGTTTTGGTCTATAGAAGCTTATGGAATGGTGGAGAGTAGTATGTGGAATAATATGAATAGAGGGTGAAACTAAGTAGAATGGGATATATGAATACATGAGAGATATATGAAGATTTTAAAGGTATTACGAGTGTATTTAATAATTATAGAGTATAAATATAGTAAGATAATGCCATGAATATTTAGAGAGAATCAGTGAAGAATTCTAGAATTAGGACTTAGAATGTATCTATATATGCGGGTATAAAAATCTTGGATATAGTAGAGTGTGAATGATTCTCTAAATCAATATCCCCATTAGTAATCCCAATGTAGAGTTAGAATTACATCATCCTAAGATCTCTTAATACTATGTAGGTAGTACCTAACCATGATCTTATGCCTAGGGATAACTTGGCCACTATTACCACCCTCTCCCCATCCCGTCTTGGATGGATCACTTAATATTATTTCATTATTATAAGATACACATATCACATATAGTGGCTTTTTATCATTAATCACTTATCTACTCTAGGATTTTACTCCTCCCTAGCATTTATCCTTTTCATGAAAAATATCACTAGCTTGAAGCCTTTCATATCTATTTATTCTCATATAATATATCTATCTTGGGAATTCAAGTTTTATCAATCAATATTCTTTCTAGACATTGATCATTTATCTATAACACATCTCTTGAGACTAAGCCACATTTTCCTATGGAATCTATGCTTAGGGAATTTTGATCTTAGTTACATCATTACTTAGGACATCCCAACCCCATATCATCATTTTGGTCTTATCCCAGCCTTAGGACTTTTATTCAAGTGACCATATGGGTTGTGTTGTTCTCAAAACTAGTCACTCATTTTTATGGACAACCTGTTGACCATTTTGGTCTTGTAGGCAAAAAATGGTCTCTTTATTTCTAAAAAATGTTCTAAGAAATCAAGTTATTCAATTTCATAAGCATTTTTTGAAAAATAAATTGTAGGTTCAAAAGGTGGGTTTTCCCAAGAAAAAAATTTTAAAACACTTGAATGCATTTCCTAAAAAATTGATAAGGATGGTTCAATGCCGAGGTTCAATGATATATGGTCCATCTGTGGGGTTCAATGATATGAAATGAACCATTGAATCATTAAACCATTAAACTATTGAACCACTAAACTCTAATTTAAAAAGGTTTAAAAGGTTCAAGGTTTAAAATGTTCAACTAGAAGGTTCAAGTGAAAGGTTCAACTAGAAGGTTCAATTGAAAGGTTATAGAAAAAGGTTCAACTAAAAGGTTCAAATACATTGAATTCATAAGAAGACTGAGTGAATGTGATTCTTTGTAAAAAATAAAATTTTAAGCCACTGAACTATTGAACCATTGAACCATTGAACTATTGAACCATTGAACTAGTGAACTATAAAAAAGATGCTTCAAGGTTCAAAATGGTTTAATTGACTAATGACATCTTCATGGACATAAAATTTAGGATAATGGAATAACCATTGGTTTTCAAATGATGTAGACCTGAGGATAAACTCAGTGACCTATTGAGAAAGGAGCCAGAGAAGCTAGTAGAAGGTGAGAAGATAGGCATGAGAGCTTCGATCACCAGGAAGAGACAAAATGTAGCAAGGAAAGAGGGATCAAAATAGAGAATATAGAAGCATCAACAAAAGAGTTATTCTAGTGGGTGGAATAGTCCACCAAGTGGTTATTAGAGAGCATAAGCATTTAATAATGCAACCTATTTTTCTTCATTTGAGTAAAGATGAGTGGACAGTCGTGTAAGTATCATAAAGAGGAGTGGCCTTGCCTTTTATAGGACCAAGAAACCCATGCTTTGGAGTAGACATTTGATATGATTTAAGCACCAAAGTCAAGGCTAGTAACATGCTCCCCTTCACAGGACTTTGTCTTTCTAATGCATTCAATTTAGCATGGGCCATTTTGTGAATTAAAGTGCTAAAGTCTCTCTTTTGAATGTTATATATTGTAATCTCTAATTTTATCAAAAAGATATCTCTCAATTATTGGAATTAAAACTCTACCCAAATTGAAAGACATTTTTGAGACTTTGAGCTCAGATTGTTAATCAAATTTTATCAGGTGAATGAGAAAGCAAGTGACCTTTCAAACTTTGTGTTGAAATAACTTGTGTTATGTAGGAAATTGTTATTATGTCCTTTTTATAAATATAATCTTATCCATTTGATCAAATAAGTAGAGAAAGTGAAAATAATCTAGAAGATGTCCTGAAGTTGATTATGGAGACTTTGTGCTACCATTATTGTCTTTAGTTTGTGTGTTTTGTTTTTTAGTACAAAGGATATTGGAAGGGATTTTAACTGCTTTTATCCTTTGTAATCATATACTTTATTGCAGTTTTTAGTGGAGACTTTGGGCTATACTTCATTCTACTATGATATTAGTTATAAATTAGTAAGAGAAGTAATGAAAGACATTATGCTTTTATGGGTTTCTTGTGGATTCTGTTATTACCCAAGAAATTTTCCTTTATTTTTATGAACATCATTTATAGAAAAAGAGAAATGGATTCAGTTATTACCTAAGAGTTTTCCTTTACTTTGTGAACATCATTTCTAAAAAAAAGCTAAATCGATGGTATGATCTCACCCCTAAGTTTATTTTTAGTTTAGATTAGTTCATAATAGTTTATAGGGAACATCCCCTTGCTAAGAGGAGAGATTTATGTCATTATGTTGTGGTTGATATACCCATTTTGCCTTTAGTTAGTTGATGACAAAATATTCACCCAACATTTTTTTGGTGACTCCACTAAGGAAGAATGTGCAAGTTAAAGCCTCTAGCTTCAAATTAAAGCATTTCTAGTTTTTTTCCATTCTACACTCTAGCAAATCCATGGTATACATGAAGCTAGAGAGCTCAAGCTATTATTGGTCTTATATTCAAGTTTGTGTAGCAAAATAATTTTGATCTTTCTCCTCTATAATCTTTCCTTTAGTGAACTAGGAGTTTTCCTCCTACCAACACCAGGTTTCTAATACTAGGTGAAGCTTCTCCTTCCTCTGGTAATAGAGCTTTGTCTATACACACTCTAAATTTTTTTGTTATCCCTCATTTCAATCATCATATCATGGCAGCCCAAGGCCCTTGGGGTGACACTTTTGGCCCTCTGAATCTAACCCCACCTTTACATGAACTACCTCATAGTTCAAGAAAGAATTTTCCCAAGTTCTATGGTGATGGGAAAGTTCATCTTGATGAAAATATTACAGCTTTCTACATATCTTGTGGTGTGATAGGCATTGAATATGAAGATATAGTGGTAAGACTATTTGTAGAAACGTTGCAAGGTGTTTCCATAGATTAGTTTTATCATATTCAATCTTAGACAATAACTGACTGGAACACCCTCAAGGTCAAGTTTGAGGCTAGATTCAAACCCATAGAAGATGCACATGCCTTGTTGGTTCAGCTTACACAAATGAAGAAGGAGCCTCATTAGCCTATGTGAGACTTCATTAATAAATTTGAGAAGCTGAGGAATAAGATTCCTACAATAGCTTAGCCAACACTAGAAAACCTTAAGTGCTTCTTCATCAATTCTCAACTTTTTGAACTGAGGTTTCTATTGAGGTAGGCTAGCCATATAGATCTTTTTGTAGCTCATATTTTGGATACCAAGGTCAAAGATGATCTTATCCTTATAGGTAAGATATGAAGAGATCCCAATAGAAATATTTTTTTTCATTTACTGAAAGTTCTTCCACAAGCACCATTGATCCTATGGTGCAAAATTTAGTAAATGAATTTCTAACTCTGAAAAGGCAAATCGCCAAAGGTATGTCTACTCCTCTTTTTCAGGATATACCAAGGAAGACATTTTCCAACTATTCATATCAAGGCAATGCTACCAAAAATCAAGGGCAACCTAATCATCTTCCTCCCACATAAGGGAAGATTGCCATTAAAGTAACACTAGTTAACTCAACAGTTGGCTGTCATGAATCCAAACATGATTTATTTTTCCAACTTGAGTTGGACCAAGAAGATGATGCTAATATATTTGCAGAAGGAGAAGAAGAATTAGCTGGTGACTCCAACATTGGTTTTTTGAATTACCAAGATGAAGCTAGAAAAAAAGGGAGAAGTGTTTGATGGATCATATGCTATTTTTACTAGGTCCCAAAACCAATCAACACAACAAGCTAAAAAGGGAAAAGTAAGAGAAGAACCTCAACTAGTAATCTCAATTTTTGAATGGGGGACTTCGTTGCCTTTCCAGTCAAAGGACCCAGTGACCAATAAGAAAGTAAGTACCTCAAACAATCCTGTACCTTCTAATTCAATTTCACAGACTAGTACAACACCAAATAAAACCTAGAATGATGGACTTCCCTCCTTTGTTTCTAGTTAATTTTAGTTATTTGACATAATTGATCATGATAGGAAGACCAATATCTAAATGTATGAGTTTGAGTACTTATAAGCCAACCCTGAGCAGTTGGATAGGTTCGCTAAATGTATCAAAAACAAAATGATGCCTATAGGATAATATTTTTCAAAAGTGACTTATGATCCCCCAAAGAAAAAATCCACCCAAAATAATCTTGTCATTACTCCTATTGCCCCTAGGAAAATAGAACCTTTCTATGTTTCTCTTTTTATAAATGGTCATCAATTGAGCAACTATATAATAGATTCAGGAGCCTTTGATAATGTTATGCCCACCAAGGTAGTAGATTCTCTTGATCTTACCTTAAATTAAAATTTTGGGAGATGTTTCTCTATGGAAAACAAGCAAGTGCCACTTTTGGGTCAAATCAAAGATGCCTAATTTGCATTTGTGGCTTTTCCAGATAAGAGGATTAAAATGATAGTCTTGGTGGCTGATGTTCCAACTTCCTATGGCATTCTACTCAGATGTAATTTTTTCAAAGATGTAGGTAAAGAGTTGAACATGGATCTATCTGAAGCAAGGACACCTATTAAAGGTATCATGCAAAAGTTGCTTCCCGAGAAAGAGTCAAAATATATTGTTACTCAAACATCAAACCCTAAAGTTTAAATTTTGTTTGAATCCTCAGGAATGGGTAATTATTTTCTATCCACAGAAGATGTTTCTATTTCATCAGACAAAAGTTCATTAGGTGACAATTCAAAAAATTTAGATATAAAATTAGAAGAATTGGTAGAGAAAAGTTCAGGTGAAAAAGAATCTTCCCTCCCTAACAAAGATAAATCTTTAAGAAGATCAGATTCTAATGATTTTTGGATCTAGAATTTGATGGCTGTAACTCTTCTACCAGTTTTGGAACCAGAATTATTTTTATATTATTGTCCCCCAAAAAATATCACTCATTTTTGGGACAACATTTGAACTATTTTGGTCCTACAGACAAAAATTGGCTCTTCCCTTTCTGAAATTTGTCCTGGGCATTCAAATTCCTCATTTTTCAAGCTTCTTAGGAATCTACAAACTCTACAGGCTTACATCTATGAACTCTGTAGGGAGAGAAATCTACGGACTCTGTAGGTAAAGAAAATCTATGAACTCTGCAAGCCAAGTTTAATGGGCTTTATAGGTTGATTTCTATGGACTTTGTAGGCAGGTTTAGTTCTATAGGTTCAAAGGCTTCCACAGGTGGGTTCAATCAAAAGAATTAGTTTCCAACACTTGATCATTTTCAAGATTAGTTCAACACCTTGTTTCAATCAAAAATGTCCCTCAACAAGCATCTAAGCAAGGATCCAACCATTGAACCATTGAACCTTGAACCATTGTAGTTCAACGGGTTCAACAAGTGCAAAGGATCAATGTCATTGGCAAGAGTTAAGCACTTTATCAAGGTTTAAGGTTCAATAACTTCAAAACACTTATCAAAGAGAAGAAGGCTTGAACCATTGAACCATTAAACCATTGAACCACTTTGGTTCAAAGGTTTAATGGGTTCAAGGTTCAACAGGTTCAACACATTTGGTTCAATGAAGGAATTTCCAAAGGACTTAACCAAATCAAAGGGAATGAACCATTAAACCATTAAACCAAAGCTTGGTTCAATGGTTGGTTCAATGCTTTGGTTCAATCAAATGGTTCACTCTGTTAGTTCATCAAATGGTTCATTTACTTGGTTCAAAGCTTGGTTCATCAGCTTAGTTCAAAGCTTGGTTCATCAACTTAGTTCAAAGCTTGGCTCATCAGCTTGGTTTAATCAAAGGGATCATCAGCTTGGTTTAAAGCATGGTTTAAATCTTGCTTCAATAGTTGGTTCAAGGGAGCGGTTCAAAGCGAAAGCTCAAAAGAGCCTACCTAAGGACAAGTGCCCTTGTGGAAGGTACTTGGTTGATAAAAACATCCTTCAGAAGGGTCATTTTCAAAGAAACCACAAAGGTAGATTCTTTCAAATTTTTATTTAAGGCAGTTGAAAAAGACTAAGACAAGAAAAAATTCTATCAGACTTTTGTCTGAAGGAATTCCTTCAGATAAAAAGTCTGAAGGATTACGGGAAAGCAGCTGTGGGAGGAAAACCCAAAGGAATTTCCAAAGATGAAAGGCAAAGTGATTGGAATAATTTTGTGGACTTTTTTTTTGCAAGAAATTTTTGTGGACTTTTTGTCCACGGGAAAATGCCTATAGAAAAAGCCCGAGGAAAATGCCCACAGAGAAAGCTCAAGGAAAAAATTTGTGGGAATGTCTGCGAGAGACTCCAAAGAAAAGCCCATTGAAGGACCCCAAAGGGCAGGTTCCCTTGTAGAGGACTCTTAGCTTCCAACTTAAAGGACACTTCCCCAAAGTTGAAGGGTCACCTTCCCTTGGGGAGGATGCAAAATAGGAAAGCCAAAGAAAAACCAAGGGGTGACGCACCCAAAGGTGTCAAATTCAAGAATGGCGAACTAGCCATTGAAAACATAGTGATGTGAAATGGACTTCAAAGTTGTGACAATAAAATAGTCATTCATCGTTGTAATCTATAGACCCAAATGCATTCACAAGATTTAAAGCCAAGATCAGTTGGAAGTGATTAAGGAATAGAGTATCAAATTGAATCAACGACCCAATTTAATTAACCAAAAACGGAGGAATGATGAAGAAGGATTAGATTACCAGGTGGACATTGAAAGGTGTAAAATTTCAATAGTGTGACTTGTTTCTTTACATTGAGAAAATCAAATGGGTAAATGCCCCTAAATTCTAGCCTGTCTTCTTAACAAATTTCAATGCAACATGATGTGTTACTGTTATTGAGTCCTTCTTGAAGAGGCTATATAAGGGACTCTCTTTTATTGTAAATGTATCTCTTTTTTGACAATCAGAAATGAAACTCTACCCAAATTGAAAATCATTACTAAGACTTTGAGCTCAGATTGTTGATCATATTTTGTTATTGGAATAAGAAAGCAAGTGACTTTTTAGACTTTGTGCTGTGATATCTTTGTTGTTGGGGAAAATTTTCTTATGTCTTTTTCCTTAATATATTTTATGTTCCTTTAATTCAACAAGAAGAATTAGTGAAAGTAGTCAGGAAGGTCTCATAAAGTCAAATGTGGAGAGTCTTTATGCCCCCATAATTGCCTTTCATTGTGTTTTCTTTTCATTTCTGTGTAAAGGACCTTGGGATAACTTTGTGACCTCATTGTCCTTCATATCTCACTCTTGGGAAATTCAGGTGGAGACTTTGTGCTACATCTTGATTATCTAGTTACTACGTCCTTGGTTACATTTTGCATTTACTACCAGAAGTATTCTTGTGGTTTGATGAATAGTAATTTTGAAAGAAGAGGAGTGCTTTCTATCATTTCTCTTGATTTTTTCCTTTGATTTACATGCATCATCTCTGAAGAAAGAGAGCTGGATGGTTTGTCCTACCCTTGAGTATTATTATATATATATATCATATCTATAGGGAACCTCCCCTTGATGAGAGGAGAGATCAGTCCCCTTGTAATGTGGTGAACCTACACATTTGGATGACTAATCTTCCTACTTTGGCTGATTAGACCTATTTTGTTTATTAGTATGTTGATCGACAAAATATTCAACCAACAATTTTTGGTGACTCCACTAGGGAATATACATAATTTTGTGCAATTTGGAACCTCAAGTTTTAGATTGAAACATCACCTAGGGATATAACCCATTATTATTATAACCCTTATCCATTATAGACTCTAGCAACTCTATTTCATGTCTTACCCATTATTCATTATAGCCTTACCATCTTCCTCCACCTCCATTATTTTATCTTGTCTATAAAACTAGAGCTGATGGGAAAGAGTGTATAGTTTGAAGTCTCAAGCCTCAAGCTGAAGCTGAGCCAGTCCTTTTCCATTTTTGTTCTATAATCTAGCTATTTTGTCTAGATTTATTATCTCTATTTTTCTTAATTAAATCATGGGAGTTTGAGGCCCCTGGGGTAACTCTTTTGGTCCACTCAACTTGACTCCACCTTTGCATGAACTCCCACGTAGTTCAAGAAAGAATTTTACCAAATTATTTGGTGATGGGATAGTTCACCTTGATGAACACATTATAGCCTTCAACATAGCTTGTGGTGTTATAGGGGTGGAATTTTAAGATGTGGTAGTTAGGCTTTTTGTGGAGACACTACAAGGTGCTACTATAGACTATTTCTACGATCTGCAAGTTGGATCAGTGATTGATTGGGATACTCTTAAATCCAAGTTCAAAGCAAGGTTCAAGCCTATAGAAGATGGACATACCTTACTGGCCTAGCTCACTTAGATGAAGAAAGAGCCTCATGAGCTTATGAGGGATTTTATTGCTAGGTTCGACAAGCTGAGGCATAAGATTCCCATGATCACACAGCCAACACCTCAAAACCTCAAATGCTTCTTCATTAATTCTCAGTTACCTGAAGTAAGTTTTCTACTGAGATGTGTTGGTCAAATAAATCTTGATGCAGCTCAACTTTTGGCCACTAAAGTAGAAGATGACCTCATCTTGGCAAGAAAGATAAGGAGAGACCCAAATAGAGGCAAACCCTCTTCATCTTCTAAATACTCACCCATAGTCACCACTGATCCAATGGTACAATGGCTGGCAAATGAATTGCTAGCCTTGAAAAGGAAAATGGCACAAGGTATGTCTTTTGCTCCTCTATATAAAGATATACCAAGGAGGACATTCCCTAATCAACTATATCAAGGAAATGTACCAGTAGTCAAGGGCAATAAAATAATTTTCCTCCCCCATAGAGGAACCTTATCCTTGAAGCACCTCCAACCAACTCAATAGTTGGATATCTAGAAATAGAACATGTTTTTTATTTTCAACCTGAGTTTGAGCAAGAAAATGG
The DNA here is from genome assembly GCA_037957365.1 of Torreya grandis. NCBI lineage: Eukaryota > Viridiplantae > Streptophyta > Pinopsida > Cupressales > Taxaceae > Torreya > Torreya grandis. The sequence continues at coordinate 1,583,437 of JARHVA010002725.1, read as the reverse complement.
CACTGGTCTCTTTAGGGAAGATCTAGAAGAATCAGCTAGTGACTCCCACATTGGTTTCCTAAATTTCTAGGATGAACCTAAAAGTAAAGGTGAAGCAGTCGAAGGATCATACATAGTATTCACCCTATCCTAGAATTAGTCAGCTCAACAGGCTAACAAAAAGAAGATAGAGGAGAAACCCCAACCAACAATTTCAATTGATAAGCAGAGAACCCCTCTTCCTTTTCAATTAAAGGACCCAGTGATTGCCAAAGAAGTAAGTGCATAGAACATCTCTACACTTTTCACTTCAAATTCATAGATTAGTCCTCCCCCTCCCAAAAACCAAAAGGATGAAACTCCCATCCTATCTTCAAAGTCCATTCTAGTCATTTGATATGATTGATCAGTCAAGAAATCCAAAATTCAAATGACTAAGTTTGAATCCCTTCGAGCCAATCTTGAGCAATTAGACATTGATGGAGAACTAGGTGCGGACCTGTCTAAGGAAAAAATTGTGGTCACCCAAATGTCGGCCCCTATAGCTCAAATTCTATTTGAGACTTTAGGTAGGGGTAATTACTTCCTTACCATAGATGATGCTCATGTCTCAGTTGATGAAAGTCCTATAGCTGGCAATCTAGGATTTGATTAAAATAAGGCATTTGAAGAATTAGTAGGGCATAGTACAAATAAGGAAGGATCTTCCATCTCTAATGAAGAGAAATCTGATAGGAGATCAGCTTCTGATGATGCTTGGATCCTAAAATCTAATGGTAACAATTCTTCTACCAACAATGGAGTTGGGACTGTGTTGATATCTCCTTAAGGAGATATTCTTCCTTCATGCAATTTGTAAGTCAGTAACACCAACAACACAACTAGATGTGAATATCTATTGCTCAGATTGAAGATTGCTCAAGATGAAGAAATCAAACTCCTTCACATCTAAGGAGATGTTAAGTTGATAATTTGTCAAGAGTTTGATGTGGACAATCCAATCATGTGCTGGATTGAACCAAAAGAATAACCAATTACGATAATGGACCATGCTCCTACAAATCAAAATTAGGCAAAGGAACCCTTCACCAAGAAAGCAAGGATTTATGGCTTTCAAATTAAAGAACGCATCCTACCATGGGGCAAGAAAAAGAAAGAGCCAAGAGGAAGATGCAAAAAATTGGTTTCCTGGTGGAGAGCTCCATTTGCCCATCACCATTTCTAGGGGCAAAATGGTTTCCTACTGGTTTATTAGGATAAAGCACTATTTTCACTGTCTCTTAAGAAGCAGCATCTGAAATACTTCAATTCTTGAAGTATCAGATCATTTCATCTATACATATGTATATTCGTATAGGTTTTAATTCTATTTTGTTTTATTTGTTTCCATTTTGATGCCTTCTATTTCTGGGTAGCATGACTCTATAGCCCAATGGTACACATGAAGACACTGGAGATTCTAGATTCTACTCCCTTCAATTCTTTTTACAATTGATAAAAGTTCCCCAATTGGAGCTAGCTATTGTCCCGCAAAAAATATCACTCATTTTTGGGACAACATTTAAACTATTTTGGTCCTACAGACCAAAATTGTCTCTTCCCTTTCTGAAATTTGTCCAGGGCATTCAAAATCATCATTTTTCAAGCTTCTCAAGAATCTATAGATTCTGTAGGCTTGAATCTATAGACTCTATAGGGAGAGAAATCTATGAATTCTATAGGTAAAGAAAATATATGGACTCTACAAGCCAAGTTCAATGGGCTTTACAGGTTGATTTCTATGGACTTGGTTTCTATGGACTTTATAGGCAGGTTCATTTCTACAGGTTCAAAGGCTTTTGTAGGTGGGTTCAATCAAAATAATCAATTTCCAACACTTGGTCATTTTCTAGATTAGTTCAATGCCTTGTTTCAATCAAAAATGTCCCTCAACAAGCATCTAAGTAAGGATCCAACCATTGAACCATTGAACCGTTGAACCTTGAACCATTTTGGTTCAATGGTTCAACAAGTTTAAAGGTCTAATTTCATTGGCAAGAGCTAAGTGTTTCATCAAGGTTCAAGTTTTAACAACTTCAAAACACTTATCAAATAGAATAAGGCTTCAACCATTAAACCATTGAACCACTTTAGTTTAAAGGTTTAACGGGTTTAAGGTTCAATAGGTTCAACACGTTTGGTTTAATGAAGGAATTTCCAAAGGACTTAGCCAAATAAAATGGAATAAACCATTGAACCATTGAACCAAAACATGGTTCAATGGTTGGTTCAATGCTTTGGTTCAATCAAATGGTTCACTCTGTTAGTTCATCAAATGGTTCATCCGCTTAGTTCAAAGCTTGTTTCATCGGCTTAATTCAAAGCTTGGTTCATCGGCTTAGTTCAAAGCTTGGTTCATCAGCTTGGTTCAATCAAAGGAATCATTGGCTTGGTTCAAAGCTTGGTTTAAAGTGTGGTTCAAAGCTTGGTTTAATGGTTGGTTCAAAGGAGCAGATCAAATCAAAAGTTCAAAAGAGCCTCCTGAAGGACAAGTGCCCTTGCAGAGGGCACTTAGTCGATAAAATCACCCTTTAGAAGGGTCATTTTCAAAGAAATCGCAAAGGTAAATTCTTTAGAATTTTTTTAAGGTAGTTTAAAAAGACTAAGGCAAGAAACAATTCTTTTAGACTTTTGTCTGAAGGAATTCCTTCAGACAAAAAGTTTGAAGGAATTCAGCAAAGCAGCTATGGGAGGAAAACTTGAAGGAATTTCCAGAGATAAAAGGCAAAGTGATTAGAAAAATTCCACAAACTTTTCGTCTATGGGAAATTATTTTAGACTTTTTGTCTGTGGGAAAATGCCCATGAAAAAATCCTAGGGAAAATGCCTGTAGAGAAAGCCTAGGGAAAAAGTCTGCGGGAATGTCTGCGAGAGACTCGAAAAAAAAAGGCTATTGAAGGACCCTGAAGGGTAGGTACACTTGCGAAGGACTCTTAGCTTCAAACTTAAAAGACACTTCCCCAAAGCTGAAGGGCCACCTTCCCTTTAGGAGGATGCAAAATAGGAAATCCAAAGAAGGACCAAGGGGTGACACATGGGTGACGCACCCAAAGATGTCAAATTTAAGAACGGTGAACTAGCCATTGAGAATGTAGTGACGTGCCTATATATGTCAAAGTTGAGACAATAAAATAGCCATTGATCCTTGTAATCTACAAAACCAAATGCATTCACAGGATTTAAAGCCAAAATTAGTAGGAAGCGATTAAGGAATAGAGTATCAAATTGAATCAAGGACCCGATTTAATTAACTAGAAAAGGAGGAATGATGAAGAAGGATTAGATCACCAGCAGGACATCAAAAGGTGCAAAATTTCAATAGCGGAACTTGTTTCTCTGCATTGAGAAAAGCAAATGGGTAAATGCCCCTAAAGTCTAGCCTATCTTCTTAACAAATTTTAATGTAACATGATGTGTTACTATTCCTGAGTCCTTCTTGAAGAGGCTATATAAGGGACTCTCTTTTATTGTAAATGTATCTCTTTTTTGACAATTAGAAATGAAACTCTGCCTAAATTGAAAGGCATTACTGAGACTATGAGCTCAGATTGTTGATCATATTTTGTTATTGGAATAAGAAAGTGACTTTTTAGACTTTGTGCTGTGATATCTTTGTTGTTGGGGAAATTGTTCTTATGTCTTTTTCCTTAATATATTTTCTTTTCCTTTAATTTAACAAGTAGAATTAGTGAAAGTAGTTAGGAAGGTGTTTTAAAGTCAACTATGGAGAGACTTTGTGCCCCCATAATTGCCTTTTAGTGTGTTTTCTTTTCATTTCTGTGTAAAGGACCTTGAGATGACTTTGTGCTCTCATTGTCCTTCATATCTCACTCTTAGGTAATTCAGGTGGAGACTTTATGCTACATCTCGATTTTCTAGTTACTACATGCTTGGTTACATTTTGCATTTACTACGAAGAGTATTCTTGTGGTTTGTTGAATAGTAATTCTGAAAGAAGAGTACTTTCTATCATTTCCCTTGAGTTTTTCCTTTGATTTGCATGCATCAACTCTGAAGAAAGAGATATGGATGGTTTGTCCTACCCTTGAGTATTATTTTTGGTTTATATATATAGCATATCTATAGGTAACCTCCCCTTGATGAGAGGAGAGATCAGTCCCCTTCTGATGTGGTGAACCTACACATTTGGATGACTAATCTTCTTACTTTGGCTGATCAGACCTATTTTATTTATCAGTATGCTGATCGACAAAATATTCAGCCAACATATATCTCCACAAGGAGATATTTTTCCCTTTTCATATAATTTGTAATTCAACAATACCAACAACACCATTGAGTATTAATATTTATTTCTCAAATTGAAAGCTACTCATGCTAGATGTGTTAAGATTCTTCACGCTTGAGGAGATGTTGAATTGATGGTTTTCTAGGTAAGGAATATGTATCAAACCAAAAATGAAAGATTATAACATTATCATAAACTTGTATTGGATTGCATTTAAAGTTTTGATGCTTTCAATATTTATGTGATGCCAAGAGATTTTAATGAATGTGAAGATTCATTAGCTATCTCTAACCCTTTCCTCATTAATATTTCAAAGGGAATAAGTACACTATCGAGCTGGTCTTTCAACCAAGTGTACCTGATAATGCCAACCATTGGTAGGTGGTTAATGGGTACAATCAAATCATTTATTTTCTAAAATATATGGATAGCTTTGAGGAACTTTATTTTGAAGGTAGTGAATCTCCACCATGGGAATCAGTTCCTAAAGTAGATTAAAAAATTGGCTCAGAGATGTTATCAATGTTAGATGGTTTTTTTTGGGTATAATCAAGTGGAAGTCAATGAAGTAGATCAATATAAAACTACTTTCACTATACCTTGGGGCACATTTGCATATCACATAATGCCTTTTTGTCTAACTAATGCTAATGTCACCTTCCAAAGAGTAAGGATTCATGATTTTTAGATTAAAGATCAAGTCTTGTTGTGGGATAAGAGGAGAGAAACAAAAAGAATGCATAGAAAATTTGATTCCTCATGGAGAGGTCCATTTACCATTCATCGATTAAGTGGTGAAAACAGTTTCTTAATAAAATATCAAGATGGAATGCCATTCTCACTACCTCATAGTGGGTAGCATCTGAAGCACTTCAATCCTTGAAGTATCAGATAAGTTCATTTGTATATTTGTATAGTCTTTATTTATTTTGTGTTGTTTGTTTAGTTTTTAGCATCTTGATCTTTTTGGTAGCTTGACTCCATGGCCCAATGGCAAGGATGAAGGCACTTAGAGTTTGGATTCTACTCCCTTCGATCATTTCAAAATACAATCAATGGAAGTTCCCCAACTAGAGCCAGCGATTATTCCTAAAACTAGTCACTCATTTTTGTGGACAATCTATTGACTATTTTTGTCTTACAAGCTAAAAATGGTCTCTTTCTTTCTCAAAAATGTTCTGATTAGTCAAGTTATTCAATTGCACAAGCCTTTTTAGAAAAAGAAATCACAGGTTCAAAAGGTGGGTTTTCACAAGAAAAAATTTTCAAAACACTTGAAGGCATTTCCTAAAATTTTTATAAGGATGGTTCAATGCTGAGGTTAAATGATATATGGTTCAACGATGGGATTAAATGATATGAAATGAACCATTTAATCATTAAACCATTAAACCATTAAAGCATTGAACTCCACTTCAAAAAGGTTCAAAAGGTTCAAGGTTTAAAAGGTTCAAGTGGAAGGTTCTAGAAAAAAGTTCAACTAAAAGGTTCAAATAGTTTGTTCAACAATACATTGAAGTCATAAGAAGACTGAGTGAATGTGACTCGTTAAAAAACATAAAATATTGGGCCATCTAACTATTGAACTATCAAACCATTAAACCATTAAACTGGTGAGCTCTAAAAAGATGGTTGAAGGTTCAAAATGGCTCAAGTGACTGGTGACATCCCCACAGATGTCAGATTCAAAATAATGGAATAACTACTAGTTTTCAAATGACACATACTTGAGGATAAACTTAGAGATCTATAGAGAAAGGAGCTGGAGAAGCCAACATAAGGTGAGAAGATAGCCTCGAGAGCTCAGATCACTAGGAAGAGACAAAATGTAGTAAGGAAAGAGGGAACAAAATAGAGAATCTAGAAGTGTTGGTAGAAGAGTTATTCTAGTAGGTGGTACAGTCCACCAATTGGTTATTAGAGAGCATAAGCATTCAATGGCATGGCCTATTTTTCTTTATTTGAGTTAAGATGAGTAGACAGTCATGTAAGTATCATAAAGAGGAATGGCCTTGCCTCTTAGAGGACTAGGGAACCCATAATTTAGAGGAGACATTTGATATGATTTAATCACCAAAATCAAGGCTACTAACTTGATCCAGCATGGCCCCTTCATAGGACTTCTTCTTTCCAATCCATTCAATGCAACATGGGCCATTTTGTGAATTGAAGTGCCAAAGTCTCTCTTTCAGATATTATATATTTTACTCTATAATTTTATCAAAGAGAGATCTCTTAGTTATTGGAAGCAAAACTCTACTAAAATTGAAAGACATTTTTAAGACTTTGAGCTTAGATTGTTAATCAAATTTTATCAGGTGAATGAGAATGCAAGTGACCTTTCAAACTTTGTGTTGAAATAACTTGTGTTATGTATGAAATTTTTCTTATGTCATTTTCCTAAATATAATCTTATACATTTGATCAAATTAGAAGAGCAAGTGAAAGTAATCTAGAAGATGTCTTGAAGTTGATTATGGAGACTTTGTGCTACCATAATTGTCTTTAGTTTGTGTGTTTTGTGTTTTAGTACAAAGTATATTGGAAAGTCTTTGAACTAATTTTATCCTTTGTAATCATATACTTTGTTGTAGTTTTGGTGGAGACTTTGGGCTACACTTCATTCTACTATGATATTAGTTATAAATCAGTAAGAAAAGCAACAAAAGAGTTTTTGCTTTCATGGGTTTCTTGTGGATTCAGTTATTACCTAGGAATTTTTCCTTTGGTTTTATGAACATCATTTATAAAAAAAGAAATGGATTCAATTATTAACTAGGAGTTTTCCTTTACTTTGTAAATATCATTTCTAAAAAAAGAGAAATGGATGGTATGATCTCACCCCTGAGTCTATTTTTAGTTTAGATTAGTTCATAATAGTTTATAGGGAACCTCCCCTTGTTGAGAGGAGAGATTTATCTCATAATGATTTGGAATGATATACCCATTTTGCCTTCAATTAGTTGATGACAAAATATTCACCCAATAGGTTGTTTCTCCTTGCATGCTCCATCAATGGGATATCATACCTACCAACAATGTTGAACCTACAAAAATGACATAATATAACATTCATGACATATGTGCAAGTTAGCTAATGACTTCACAAGCTTTAAAAAGTGTATTTTATGGATATTTCATCTTTGTCAACTTTGACATATGCTATATTTTTTTTATATGCAATTTTCACTTCAACTTCATTCACTTGGGCATGGCACAAAAAACTACAAAGCTCTCCAGGCCATTATCCACCAACTCTATGATGAGGATGATATTTTGGTAGATGACCTTCCATCTATTCCTCCACCATCACACCCAAAAACCAATCACCAACACATTACTATTCCCCCACTCTCACCTTAGAATAATAAATAATCTGCCTAACCCCATATCACACCTATCCCCTCTATCCATACCATTAATTTGGTCACATGATTACAATAAAAGGATAAAGGGAAGGCCAAAGTGTCCATTCCATGAACATACCTACCAACTCACCCTATATGAAACCAGATCCAAACCTCCACATCTATAGTTGATCCTAAAGTCACCATCTTAGACACTTTAGAGGTTAACCCCTCTAAATCCATCAGGAGGGTCATCCTTAAACAACTTCACAAGACTCCTTCTAAAATGAGCCTCTATGAGCTAATTTCCACCTCACCTCACCTCACCATTGTCAAGCCATGATCAAGGATGTGTAGCCATTAAAATTAGAGCAAGGGATTCCTAACCTATAGAGGCCTTAAAGGACTTAGAGATACCTTCTATTCATCCTAAGGACATAGATCCCCCTCTCTTTATTACTACCCATATGAACCAAACTTGCATTAAATGGGTTATGATTGATGGGGGAATTGGTATCAACATCATCTCTTCCCATGCCTATGAACAACTCCAACTACCAAATAATGTCATGTCTAAAACTTCAGCCATCCTTAGATCCTTTAATGAAACCATAACCACTACCTTAGAAAACATTATCTTTCATATTAATTTAGGACCTCACATGCTTCCTAAACTCTTATATGTGGTAGAAGGTGAATTATATTATAATGTTTTGCTAGAGAGACCTTAGATTAGACCATGGGCTATGTACCTTGTACCCTCAATCATTGTGTCAAGTTTGCAAATGAAGGTCAATTTTTTACCATAGAATCTGATCCTAGCCCTTTTGTAGCATGAAATATGACCTATTATCCTAATAACATTCTCCTACCTCCATCTAAAGCACTATAAACAACCACCATCAAGCCCTCACCCAAAAGTTGAAGCCATTACTTCTTCCCCTTTTATTGAGGCCTCTACTAGTTCATGTGTCCCCATAGCCTAAATACCCATGACTTATCCTTTGGAACCTACATTCCAACACCTTAACCTTGGATAATACCATATTCTCACCCTTGATGCCCTCTTTACTCCCCAATAATATGGGAAACTCAAACACCAATCAAGTTATGACCCCAACAATGGAGCCATTACCCCTTTGGGGCCTTCAAGCTATCAAAAACATTCTATTTATGGGGTAATTGACAAGCCACTTAATTATACCATGACTCCCTCTCCACGTCAACCATTTACCTTTACCTCCTCTTATTTAGACAACCCAAACTTTGCCAAAATATGCCTTCATAGATGTTCCTGGAAGGCATTTGGTTTGGGATGATATGAGTGTGACCCAAACATGTTGACCTTGATTTAGACTTAAAATCCTCATAAGAATCATGGAATTATATTAATTATACCTGATAATAATAAATCCAAACAAACTACCCCTATAATTGTGGAAGGAAACAACCCTTCCTCACCAACACCCCCTCCACCTATGGGTGAGGATGAGGACATCATCCAACCTAGATATTTTTTCATCAATATGATTACCCTCTACCCCTTGACTTATCAAAATGGTAACCCATATCCATCACTTTGACCCATCCTAAATGCATGGGAGAAGACTCTCCTACCATTCACATTGTTTAGTGCTAGGATGATGATTCTATTCTCACCTACCTTGGTGAACTTAATTCCTCCATCCATAAATCCTTACATATAGAGATCTTAACCATGTTGAATGAATCTACCATGTATATCAACATGGGCACTCTAGACAACCACCATTTCATCAATCCCAGCCAAACTATCACCCCTGAGGAACTGTAGGATTTCTCTACCTTCCTCCAAGATTGTAGTATTGCATTCACTTAGACATATGCTGATATGCCTAGTATTAACTTGGTCATTACCACTCACAACATCATAACCACTCATTATGCCAAACTTGTTAGATAAAAACTTCATCGAATGCGTCCTTGTATAGCCCTCCTTATCAAATAAGAGATCCAATGCCTCCTTTCTATCAACTTTATTCAACTTATTAGGTTGAAAATATCTTTCCTATCACCAAAGCCATAGGGGGACTATTTATCTATGTGGATTTTCATGACTTCAACCTTGCCTACCCAAAGGGTGACCTTCCTCTACATAACATTGACCAAATTATTGATCTTATAGTAGGCCAGAATATGCTATCTCTCATAGATGGATTCTTAGGTTATAGTCATATTTTGATTACCCCTGAAGATCAACACAAAATTACCTTTATCACCCCATGGGGGAATTTCTATTATAGAGTCATGCCTTTCATCCTTAAGAATGCTGGTGCAACCTACTAATGTGTCATGACCTATATTTTACATGAAATTATCTATATAATCATCAAAAACTATGTGGATGACCTCCTTGAGAATTTCAAGCTTCATAAAGACCATTTAGTAATTCTCAATATTATCTTTGAGTGACTTATTGACTATCACATCTGCCTTACTCACAAGAAATGTATTTTTGGGATCTTATTAAGCAAAATTCTTGGCTTCATCATTTACCTTTGAGGAATCAAGGTTGATCTAGATAAAATCAAAGCCATCCTTGAGATGCTACCTCTAACCAATCTTTAAAAACTCTATAGCTTATAGGACAAGCTTCAATCTATTGATCGCTCAATCTCCTAACTCTTCAATCGATGTCAACCCTTCTACAACCTCTTGAAAATTGACAAATTTTTCAAGTGGAATGTCAATTATCAAAAGGACTTTGATGCACTCAAAGAGTACCTTCTATCTCCACCTATCCTTATAACTCATAAGGATGACAAACCTTTCTACCTCTATATATCTACCATAGACCATTCCCTAGGGGTGATTCTTGCCCATAAGGATGAACAACATAATGAATAAACTATCTATTACATTAGCTACAAACTTGTTAAATATGAGACTCGATACACATATACCAAAAAATTATATTTATCCCTAGTCTTCATGGCCACCAAACTTTGCCACTAGCCTCTTAATAACAAATTTTTTGTCATAACTAATACTGACCCCCTCAAGTACATTCATGCCCAACCATATGAAAACTAGTGTATGACTAAGTGGCTCATGATTTTATCTAAGTTTGAATTTGAGTTCCTCCCATAGAAATAAATCAAGGGGAAGGTCATTACCAACCAACTAGATGACGCACCCATAGAAAAAACCAACCTCCTCATCTTGATTTCCCAGATGATTCTATCTCAAGGCTATCTCAAGTAGATTTCACAAATTAGGTAGCCATGCTTTGTTATGGTTCCAAATGTAAGCATGGTATGGAAGCTATTATTATCCTTGTTCCCCTTATCATTAAACCACTTATTTTTTCATTTAAACTTGAATTTGAATTTGCCAACAATGTGATTGACTATAAAGCCCTAGTAATAGGTCTCTAAATTGCCTTAGCCCTTAGAGTCTAAATAATCAATATCTTTGGTGACTCCCAACTTATGGTTAACCAAGTCACCAAAGTTTACCACTGTAAGAATGATGTTTTAAAACTATATAAGAAATTGGTTATATTACTTTCAGCATTCAAGCACTACCATATCTAAACCACCTCATGATATACTAATAAATTTGCTAATACCATGACTTTGCTTGCCTCTCAAATGTCATTGGCACCCTTGGAATCCAAAATATTAGTCATTTTCCATTGCCTTATCGAACCATCCTACACCAAGTCAAACACTCCAACCATATTTAGTGTGGATGAGATCCTACCTGACGTTTGGTATCAACAAACTTTTGACTACCTTCACCTTGGCATAGTTCCCTCTAGCCTCTCTATTAATGCCCATTGAGTGTTTATTTAGAGCACCTCTTGTTATACCATTCTGGTTAAAATTCTCTACAAATGTGGTTTTGATGGCCTCCTATTACATTGCCTTCATATTCTAGAATACTCTCACACTATCAAAGAGACACATGAGGGTATCTATGGGGGGGATTTTAGTGGACTCACTATGGATAAACACATCCTCCACCTCGGTTATTATTGGCCCACCCTTAACCAAGATTCTTGTGATTATGTGAAAAGTGTGTCAAGTGTCAATGACATGATAATTTACATGATGAACCTACCAATAGTCTTTGTATTTTTAAAGACTTTTTGCCCTTTTTACAATGGGGCCTAGACCTTATCGATGAAATTAACCCCCACTCTGATTTACATCATTATATCATTATCACAACTAAATATTTCACCAAATTGGTGGAGGCTATTCCCCTTGTCTTGACAAAATCTAAAAATATTATCGAATCTATTACCCATCACAACATTTTCCATTTTGGTGTTACCCATAAGATCATCACTACTAATGGTAAATATTTCAAAAGCAAATAAGTTCAAGAATTTTGTGATATATTTGGTATTAAACTTAGCTTTTCCTTACCTTATCACCCACAAGAAAATGGACAAGCTGAAGCCTCTAACAAAACCCTTAACAACATACTTTCCAAAATGGTTAATTCCTCAGGTCAAGATTGGAACTTGCACATCCCTTTCACCTTATGGGCATATCACACTAGCATCTAAACTCCTACAGGTGCTATGCCCTTTTATATTATGTTTAGAGTAGAGGTTGTATTATGTCTTGGAGTCCAAATACATTCTCTTCACATATATTTGCATTACCTTGTTTTAAAAAATGATTATCATCAATAACTTTTATCTCAACTTGAGATACTTGATGAACATCATTTGGTCACTCTTTCCCATCTTTGTGTCTATTAGTAATGAGTCAAACAAGCCTATAAAAAACACTTGAAATTATGAGAATTAAATATTATAGATCTTGTTCTTAAGGAAAATAAACATGTACCTAATATGGAGAAAAACAAAAGGGGTAAATTTTCTTTCAATTGGCTTGGCCCCTACATCATTAACCATAAGTATGGATCATAATCTTATCATTTGTCCTCTCTCAAAGGAAAATTATGACCTAATCCTCTCAACACTTTGCATTTGCATCCCTTATATTATTAGCTATGGATCACAATCATCATTTATCTAACTTAAGCTTGTCCCTTGCAAACCACATTCATTTCCCTCTTTTTAAGGGTAATCAACTAAAACTATATCATGTGATTGTCTATCACAATTATAGCCTAATCTTCAATTGTGGATATGATGTATCTATCCATGGCATGATTCTCATAGTACTTCCCATATCTTTGATATTAGTTCCTACGGTCACTATCTTATATACCTCTCTTTCACCTAATAAACCTTCATGTCAGCTTAGTTTTACCTTCATAAATGTAATCCATTAAGAATGTGTGGGAAATTCTATGGTAATAAAAAAAAATCAATATCAAATAGAAAAAAAAATCATGGCTCATTTTTATCATTAAAAAACTAATCCCTTGAAGGGTAACTATTATAAATCAACTAAAATTACCAAATATAAGGTGGACTGCTCCCTTGAAGGACATCTATCAAAAACCATTTAAACTAAGAACATAAACTTAGACCACTCCATTGAAATATTGTTGAGTAAATCAATAGTCAAAACTAAAAATTTCTTGGAATCTTCTCACATCGATCAACTTCTCTAACTCCCCATCAAAATCAAAAGTAAAAGAAAAGCAAGAGTAAGAACAAAAGAATTTTGAAAGATGTAATTGACATTCATAATAGAAATAATCTTGGAAATCTACCATCAGCTCTCCTTAGTAGACTTATCACATCATTCAGTCTACACTTCATAAATAGACATAGACTTGTTTATACTACCTCTATGGACACCTACAAAGAAGGCATACTAGTCTCACTAATGGTTCCATTTTCACCCATTATCTATCCACATATCTTATGCATAAGACTATGAGCTTACTTAACACAATGTTATCAATTTCCCTATCTATCAACCTAAGCATGTGAATGTGAAGCACCTAAAAGGTTTATTTTTACTAAGCTAATATAATTTTAGGTTTTGTGTCTATCTTTACCAATGAAAAGGCATCATGTTATTTTTCTTATCTTTTATTAATTTATGTAAGCCTACCAATATGAACATGAACAAAAAACATCACATCAAAAACATGAACATCATGAGCTATGTCAATAAGTAACAACTATCCATCAATGTGTCAAACATAATGTAAACATATCACCATAAAACATGAACATCCATCACATCTTATGACCCTACACACATGTCATTGCACCATTAAAAACATAAACCAAATCAATGAGTAAAACACTGAGGAATATATCATTTACCATTTCACCTATATAACCATAAATAAATCCATAGCATGTATACATCCATAACCTATCCTATCATAACCATGAGTATAATCACATCATCATAGCTAACTTCCTAACATCACATTCCTAAGCTACTAAGTGAAACACCATAAGTAGAAACCATGAGCTATAATCATAATCCATAAGCATCCATCACACATAAACATCAAAAGTATACATCATATACATTAAATCATCAAAAATATAGTACATGTCATAATATGTCAATCTCTCTAAAAAATATATACATCTCACAAAATCAACATGCAAGCCGATATCAATATAGTACATTAAAATAAATATATATGAACATAGTCATGGGCCTATACCACTACCACTATCCCTATTTATACCTATGCCTAGTATTGGTTCCCTTGGGACCCTTACCTATCCAACTATATCAACCCACTGAGCTAGAATCACTATCAATGGCCCACTAGCTAATGTAGATATGTACTCTACATAACTCATGGCCTAGGGCAACTATTCTAATACCATCACCTCATATTATTTGAGCTTCATAATGTTAGCTAGATAGTGTACTCAAGGCATTATGTTTGGTGGCCCTCCTATTTCCACTACTCCTACCCCAACCCTCTACCTGAGTAAATCTTTCTCACCTATAATGGTGGTGAGTTACCCATATAATGCTTGAATCTAGCCCTGTAATGTGGCCACCTATCCCTATAGAACCTGTACCTGAGCTTGGGTTGTAAACAATGATACCCATACCTATGCACCTTGGTTATTTAAACCTATAGCCATTAGTGCCACCCCTCCATCATCTCCACCCATGTCTATAGATACATAAATGGTTTGGTACCAAGCCATATATCCATTTGTATACCTTACATCATCTATGGGAGCCCTGATAAGAAGCTCCTCAAACCCACCATCCAAAGTTATCTGAATAGGCTAGGGCATTGATAACTAAACATTTGAGTCCTACCTCTTATACTATGGATGTGGACCTAGTACACCCTATAACAAGTGAAATTAACACTGTACTTGGTCAAAGGGAATCAACTCAACCTCACCCTCTTAGAAATACACTATCCACCTATAACTCTTTATAGTGAGGGTCTCCCTCCTCTAGCCTAGCTAAATATAGAACTATAAATATGGTCTCTATTTGATGTCCATAGCTACTAATATCCTTAGGGCCACCCTAAACCACTCAACATCATGTACTCCACCTTTAACCCTTGATGTACCATAGTCATCCCTCTACCTCATTAAACCAATAAGGGACTCTAGCTATGTGTACACCATCCATGACAATCCTATAAGCTTCAGTAATTGGATATGCTCATAGGCCTAGTAGTGTATAATGAAGCCTAGACTAATGCCATACATCTTGTGGTACTTGAATCCCCATAACTCTCTATAAATTTTAACAAGCAATAGTAGGACCCACCTAAATATGGTCCTCTTAGGTAATATCTTGACTAAAACCCCCAATAGTACATAAGGTAATCTCTTGTTGCTAGAATATAAGAGCCCAAAACAAGTAACCATGATCATTATAATTGTCATAAGTCTCCTATTGTTGGGGTTCCTCTCATAGAGTGTTATGTAACTAAACCCTCTACAATTCTAGTGGACTTAGTCGTTGTCATCTCTATATAGATATTCAACATACTCATCTTGCTCCTCTTGCTCAATCTAGTAGATTGTATCAACATGAATTGGGAGTTAAGTGATCTTATGAACATCCTCTAAGAGAATAGTCATCTCCCTAATTAATATCAATAAGGTGTTAGTAGCAGGATCTTATCTTTTGATGAGTGTTACTATCATAGATGCATCCCTAGGCATGTGTTGGTAGTGTCTCGTCCCTTTTAGCCCTACCACCTCTGTATGGGCCCAATCATCAATAATCATTCCCTTGAGTAGAATAGGGAAAACCCATGGCACATGGTCATGCATGTGTATCTTCTCTTGAGATTTCACCAAATCAAAATGCTTTGTTTAGACCTATTAGTATCATCTACCCTATCTTTTAAAAATGTGTCCCTAACCTTAACCTATTTGACCTAGTCATAACCATACCCCATTTACCCCTTATACCCAACCTATCAAGCCAAACTTTATGCTTAACCATTACACTTTACCCTTAAACCATGTTTAAACCCTTTTCATGTTTTAAATAATCTTACCTTGTCATGACTAACCACCAATAATCATGTTGACTATTAGGGACCCCTAATTCTTAAGGTGTCAACCATTGATGGCCAGGCCTGACCATTGATGATTACCTATGGGCATTCCATGGCTAAAATTCCCAAACCTACCAGGACCTAAATAGGGACCCACTTAAATAAACACCTAACCTAAACACTCTACCCATCTAAACTACTACCCAATCAGCCACCCACCCTATCAATTTGATGTTTTACCCACTCTATTTGACTAGAACCCAAAAAACCCTGCCTAGGGCATGTAGGCCCAAATAAATATTTTGTAGACCTCTCCCCCTAATAAAACACAAACAATAATAAAATCACATCTATACATTAATTTAGTGCACCCTTACCTCATTTTATGACCTCTTCTATGGTTTAAGCCATCAAATATGTTCTTGGTCATGTCATCATGATCCCTACATCTTGGACCCATGGAATAAATCATGTACCCCTATTTAATGAGAAACATCCACCTTAGTGCACACTTCCCTTACAAATCACTAAAATCATCCATTCCTCAATCAAATAATACATGGTAAAATAACAAATTAACTTTTATATTTTTACTTTTATCATTTGGACTTTTAGGGTTTCCCCTAACCATCAATGGCCAAGGTGACCATTGACAATCACTTTCTGGGGACCCTAAAATTTGATAGTCAGGTTACCTTCTAAACCCACTTTTCACCCTCTACCTACAATCTACCCATTTCAAACAATTTACACTAGGCTCTTGCCTGCTTTGGAGATTCATTTCTTACACTAACCAAACCACCTCGTCACCTCACCATTGGTCTCTTTTGGCTCATCTAGAATGTAATTTTATGACAATTTTGCCTGGCCCTTTGAGTATAATGATAATATTTCCATGTTGACCCTTTTGCATTTTGCACCACCTAGCACATATCAACCCACATGTGTCTCACTAGTAGCACTTACTACCTCAGATACCCATGACATTTAACCCATTTCTATTTTCCTTGAGAGTACTTCTTACCTTAGAGTACTTCTTACATAAATCACTTAATAGACTTACATTTATGAGTGTTCCTATCCACCATGCCTATAGGTAGTCATGTGATTCACTTGTCACTTATCCTTCTTAGTATTAATCCTTATTTTTATAAACATTGGAAACCTAGTTTATGCATAATCTTGGCTATCATTCCTTTCATTACATTTTATGTGTAAGTTTGTGTCTTAAATTCCTAACCTCATGTCACCACCTCATGACTCACCATATACCTTTTTTCAAACCTATACCTACTTCAACTTTACCTCACTAAATCCTAGTTTGAGGGGGAACACCTTCTACCACCTTAGGGTAACTAGACCCTTGACCCATACTCTATTTTTATTTTGCACCTCATTCACATAAGACACACAACAAAAAGGGGGAAAATGTAGACACCAAAAATACACACACCTATGATTTTGATTTTTAAAATAGTCCTAAAAGTACCCTTGGACCCTCTTAGGTCCAACCTACACCTATCAGTCCTAGACCAACCAATATGCACTGAGTTACACCTAGTTGAGTAACCTTGACCTTTAAGATCCTATTCTTATGGACCCTAATTGTTGATGGTCAGGATGACCATTAATAGTCAACCATGGGAACCCTTGACCATCGATGGTTAGGATCCACCTTTTTATAAAGAGCATGTAATCTCTATTGACTCTTTTCTAAATATAACTTGTCTATTTTATCTTGTAATCCTTTACATGCACTAATTATATCTAGAGGACCTAGTTAAACCTTTATTTCCACCTCTTTCTTATGCATATAAGAGAGAAAGTCCTAGGAGGTTAAATCCGTCTATAATAATTATCAGGAGCTCAAGCATTTAAGAGTCTTCTTTTACAAGTCAATCAAGTCAATTAGCATCATCAATGTTATCAAGAATTATCCACCATCTTATTAAGAGACAAATTTTCATCATCTCTCAACCAAAATTTTAGGTATTATTACTCTACTAAAATCGAGCCATATTTCATCAATAGGATAAATGCATTAACCACCCACCCAACTAGCTTCTAGTAAGACAAGTGCTTTTTTGTTACTATTCATGTACTTTTATTACATTTCATAATCAATATAGCCCTTGCCTAACTCCTAGAATCCATCTATGAAATCTTTTCATGTTTTATTGATCAAACCCAAAATTCCATAATCAATCACTAATGGTTAGACCTTAACTATCATCAATCAAGCCTAACCACCAATAGCTACCCTAACTATCGATTCTCACCTATGGTAGAAAAACTAGCAAATTGATTTTACCCACCCACACCCAACCAAATCCACTTTTTTGTGTTTACAAAAACTCATAGAACCCCTTCTAATTTTTTGAATCATACCTCAACCTGTTAGCATAAGTATTAATTATTTTATCACTAATTAGATCATTTCCAATCTACTTTTCTAAAAATCTTTCTTATATTTAGTTTTAGTACCTTTTAATTATTGATGCAAGTATGTTTTTTCAATTTATCAACTTGATTATTTAAAACATGCGGATTGATAGCCTCTAACGAAGCTCTCACTTCCAAGATCTAGCTATCACTAGGAAATCCATGCAACTATCTATCTAACAAACAAGTTTGCTTTAGTGATTTATTATCTACAGGTCTTCCTCCTAAGCCAAAGAAGAGATCTCATAATCATTTGGAATCAAAATTTTGAAAAAATGATAGGGTTTTCAACCATACCCATATCAAGTATTTTTTCTCTCTTTGTTTAGAACCTTAAGCAAAAATTTACATGAAATAACTATCACCCAAGTTTATGAAAATAGGTAAGTTGATTACACCCATGGATATAGTTTTATCACTCAGGCTAGCACCCTTTTAGATACATTTTTTGTTCTCGAGCTCTTTCAACAATTAGATGTCTACAAAGATGTTTTGTATACAACCCTTCACAATACTATAATTCTAATTTCAACTGAACCAACTTATGTTGCATCTATCATCAACACAATGCAATGGAATTAAGAGCATATTTCTTTTAAAAAAGAGTATTTACATTTATAGAAGATTAAAAATCAAGTTAGTCAAAAAATTAATCCATAAATCATGAAAAATGCATAAATAACTAACTAAGCCTATCTATTCCTATGGGAATTACAAAGGATAACAAGAAACAAATGAAAGAAATAAGACATCATATTACCTTCCCAAATGGATTCACCATACCCATGTGGCTCAAAATCATGTTATACCTTTAAAAAACATCCTTGTATTTGTCAAAAAAGGTAGAAAACTCATCTAATGTCTCAAGAACACTCCATAAAACCTAGGCTCATGATTCCAAATCACTAAACTAGCCTATCAATAAAGCTTGTAACTAATTTTAATGGTCCATTTCAAAGGATTTTAGAGACAATTATACATAATAAATTTGCATAAATCAAGCTTAAAATTCATGTCCATGGCCTCTCTATTTATATATTTTTGAGATTGGTTAAGATCAACCATGACCGTCCATCTCAAGATTGAGATGTGTGGCCATGGATAATCCTAAGCTTTGGAGTAAAAATCATATATATCCTCAAGAAAATTATGAATTAAAGAGGCATGGGAGGAATTAACTAGGCATGGGTGACCCATAATCATGATATTTTATGTACTTATTACTTGATGGATGCTACCCCATAGATGATGTCACTAGGTGATGTGGATATTCAAAATCAATTTGTAATAATGCGATATTAAAAAAAATCTATGGAATTATTAATTAAGATCTTAAATTAGACTACTTATCTTAAGTAAGTTTAATTAGTGAAATTCTTTAGAAATTGGTGAAAAATTAATCAAAATGGTCAGAAAGTCAATTTATTGGGTTGTAATTTTACTAGAGAGGAACTAGAAGGAGATGTTAGATGTGTTGGAGTAGTATTCCCATTTAAGATGTTTCCAACACCAAATAACAAAGGTAAGAGTTGTGTACCAATGAGTTAGAATAAAAGAGTGATATAGAGCACTAAATAGAAAAATTATCATTTTGACTCGAAATGATTTGATCAAAGTTAGCTAGCCCTTAAAATGTATTAACCTATTTGGGGATACTTTGACCTAAACTGGCACTTGCAAGTGACAAGTTTGAACCATTTAGGGTGTTTTATGATTTTGACCTAAAATGTACATCTGAGTGCAATTCAAGTAAGATTGACAATTTCAACATAAATGGTATTATGAATTAGATTTATACATTTTCCTCTATTTGAGAAGGTATAGCGAGACATTCAGGTAAAGCAACATCTTTTAAAAGAAAAGAGTTGTCAAGAATAAATTAGAATATACACCTGATTACCCCTCGAGAGGACATACAAATATGGAAGAAAAGGATGGACTCTCAAAAAGAGAGATAAAATGAGAGATTAACCCATTGAATATATCTCATCCAGATGAGCTAATGCTTGTGCATGTGATTACCATCAATGATACAAATATAATTAGGAGTATAATAGGCTCCAAAATATGGGGGAAATGGGACACATATAATTTATAAATGTAATAGACACAATTTAAACATACCCAATTTGAGAGTACAAGCTATGTGCTTATGACATTTATCAATCTTGAGACAAGTTACACACTAAAATATTACCATTGTGGGAATTAGTGTGGAGAGCTTGGAATTAGAGTAAAAGAGATAATGTTCCACTTTAGGAAGGGAAGCACCACTAGAATAGGTCCTCTAAGGAGAAGATAATAATAAGTATTCTAGTAGATCAAATGTGATCATGATAAAATAGTTTTTCCCTATTAGGGATAATTTTGATCATTTATAAATAATAAATAATGGTTTTTCCCCTATAGATCTTATTTGATTCAAATGCAGTTTAGATGGTGGGCCCCATAATGGGCTATTAGCAAGCAATATAGCTCAAGGATATAACCAAAAAGATAGGTTAAAGTGACTAGACACAAATGTACATGTGATGGGGTAATGGCTTACAAAACCATATAAATCCAAGCATATAAGAATGCACAAATAATGAAAGAGAAGAAAATAATAATAGAAAATAGCCAAGCTAATTCCAATAGAAATTGAGTGATGCTTACATGAACTTCAAGCCAATGTAGTTCACCCATGTTTGGGAGAGAATAAAATGAGAAATGATAAAAATGGACTAAGAATTTTATTAGACTTATAATGTATGCAAAGAGATGCACATCTAAGCATAGACAAAGAAGTCTGAAATGCATGTTACCTAGAAGTCTAATTCCATATCATGAGCCTATGTTTCGCAAAGTGTTCTTCAAAATCGTTCATCAGAGTTGATGTTGATGTTAAGAATTTGAGACCTAAGCACAAATTTCTTGCTATAGAAAAATAAATTAGGCATCATAAGTATGAATAACTTATAATGACATAATATGCCAATTGTCCTAAGTCAGTTTAAATGTGAATACCTATAACTAAGGATAATGGTAAAAAAATGACCAAATCTAGAGTTACAGTGATTTACATTTAAACAAAAAATAAAAGACAAAGAAAAAGATAAACATAAATGAACCTGACTTGAAATCAATATATGATCTTAATTAGGAACAATTTAAAAAAAAATAAAGATCAAGTTAGTGCAGTCTAAAGACAAATGTTCATGCATGTGTTGTAGAGGTGTTACTTTCCACCACATCATAACAAAGAACAATAACATGATAATTGTTCCCTAATTAAAGAGGAATAATGACAAAATAAATGGGAGAAGAGAAGAAAAGGAAGGGGTTGGTCAATCTGAATCTATATGTATAAGACAAGTGGACACTACCTACATAGTTCTATGAATGCATGTTCTAACATGAACTTCATGCCAAATCTAGTTCTCCCAAGAAATGGGATAGAAGAAAAATGATGATCAGACCAACATGATTAATGTTATAGAAGAAATAGAAGATATGAAAAATAATGAGAATGGTTTGGAAAATAAGAAGTTGATGAGATGAGAAAGAATGGTCTTGGAAAATGACAAGTGCATGGGACAAGATGAAATGAATTTATGTTTTTTTACTTGCAAAATGACAAGAGCATAGCATGGTGGAATGGGAATGTACAAATGTATAAAAGTGTGAGATAATGTTTTTGTTCTTATTTGGATCATGTTCTAATGTTTTTGGTATTTTTAATGTTTTTTGTGTTTGGGATAAAATATACACTAGGTTGGACCATCTAGTTGAGTAGATATACATCATGCGAGTAGTTCTAATAAGATATCTAAGATAGCTGCCACAACCTATGCTCACAAATCAATGATAACTTGGATCTTGATAGAATAATAAAGAGTAGAAAATGTGATATCGAATAATGTGCAACCTAAAGTAAAAAATAAGTATCTACATTCACCTATCTGTAATAGTGTAGCAATGTTCTAGAACTAGGAAGAAGTTTTTGATCACTTGTCTAAAACTGTACAATACTGTCCTAGTTGAATTGCTTTGTAGAATTATTATTAAGGATGTTCATAATGTTTATGAGACATAATGAAGATCATAATTGGTAAAGGGATAAAAAGTTTTCAAGCTTATAACATGACCTAGACATAACAAATAATTTTATTCTCAAAGAGAGAAATCTAGAATGGGATGAAGAATGTGTTCAGAGTGCCAAGGATTCAAAGCTTTTACTATCTAAAATCATGAAAAGTGGACTAGGGTAGTATAAAATGCATTTAAGGTAAGATAAAAGGGTGGGATAAAATTACATTAGCATAAATTGCCCCCTAAGTTAGGGGTCTTATAGACAATGGCTCAAAGTTTTTCATGTGTAGAACCTCTTAAGGTGTATGATGTTCATGGGCTCTAAAATTTCTTCATCATTAGGTTTATCTAGTCGATATGATTTTTATCCATATGTTGTTATGATAATATATGGTCCCAGCCAATCAGGTTGAAACTTACCTTTATTTTTGGGTTTAACATTCATGTTCTTCTAGTTTTCTTTCAAAACTAAGTTTCTAAAATCAAACTCTCAAGGGATTATGCATTTTTTGTAAATTTTGCATAATTTGTTTTGATAGGCATACAAGTTTTCTGGGGCATTCAAATGCTTACCATCAAGAAGCTCTAGTTATTGCAGATGTGAGGCTCTATAGTCTTCATCATCTTCAATGTGCTCTAGAAATATTCTTAATGATGGGATCTCAATCTTGATAGGAATGATAGCTTTAGTGCCAAAAATAAGGGAGTATGGAGTAGCTCTAGTTGGGGTGTGATGATTGGTTCTATAAGCTCAAAGGGTAGGAAAGAGTTGCAAGTGTTGATTATGGCCAACTTCATTGACAATCTTATTTAAGATGGATAGAATGGTTTTATTTGATGCCTCAACTTGTCTATTACCTTGAATGTTATATGGAGTGGATTTCTTGTGTTTGATCTTGAATTTTACACAAAGAGATTTCACATCTTAGTTCACAAAGCATCCACCATTATCAAATATAATATAGATTAGGATATCATATCGATAAATGATATGGTAATGAATGAATTTTGATATTTGTTTCTTGGTAACATAAGTGAGAGGAATGGCCTTAATCCACATGGTAAAGTACTCAATTGTAGTCAAAATGTGCTTATGGCCATCTGAAGATGTTAGTTTAATTTTCCCAATGAGATTGAGACCCCATTTTAAGAATGGCCATGGTGTTGTGATCAGCTACAATGGTAAGGAAGGTGCATATATCAAGTTACCATGCTACTAACAAGGAACATACTTTTTTACATAATTACAAGCATCTATCTCCACTTTGGGCCAATAATAGCCTTTTTGAGGATTTTTTTGCTATGACTATGCCATTGGTATGGGCCCCACAAATTCTTTCATGAACCTCCTTTAATGCCATCTTCAATTCTCCTAAATATAAAAAATGAAGAAGCATTCGATCATAGCCTTTATGATAAAGCATGTTTACAAGGAGGATATAACATGTTAAGCAATGAAGGAATAGTTTTTTTGGTTGTTGGAAAGGTCAGTGGGGAATACATGACTATGGAAATAGTTATAAAAAATTTGGTACCATGGTAGCTCAGGTGAGGGATTAGGATGAACAATGGTGCATATCCTCTCTAAATTTGATAGAATATGTGTAGACTGAAGAATATTTTCAATTAGGAACTGATATCCTATATCACTATCATGCATTTGAATCATGGAACCAATTATTACCATGGCATCAACATATCTATTATTGACTCATGGAAATTTCTCAAATTGTAGAGATTTGAAATGTGTTTTGAGGTTATTGATAATTTTCTTGTAAGGAACAAACTTATCATCCTTTGTTTAATACTAGTCATTTGTATAATTTATGATTAGATATGAATCTCTATAGCCCTTTAAGATTTCAATATCCCACTGTATAGCAAGATGGATCCATACAACTAATGCCTCATATTTGACCATATTGTTTATATAATGAAATTGTATATGGAATGCTCTGGGGATCAGATCCCCCTATGTCATGATCAATAATAAGCTAGATCTAGACCCTCAAGATGTGAAGGGTACATAAAAAAAGAGTGTTTACTATTTAGGTTCTTATGATGCTTATTATATCATCATGATAGAATCATCTGTAAGGTCAAAGTTGAGAGGCTGAGTGGCCTTAATAGGAGCTTCTGCAAGTTGGTCAGCAAGAACTTGTCCTTTAATTGCCTTTTGATTTTGTTACTCAATATCAAAATCACTTAGGAGCATAATCCATTGAGCCATGCCTCATTGAAGAGCTTATTTAGATAATAAGAACTTGAGAGGATTTATCTTGGTGATAATAATAGTTTTTCTATTTAACATAATGTCACAATTTTTGAGTGGCAAACACCATAGCTAAACATGCCTTCTAAATAGGCATATAATTATGTTCATAACCAACCAATGTTTATCTTAAATAATAAATAATGTGTTCCTTATCATGATCATCATGTTGAGCCAAAAGTTCCCCTAGTGCATGTTCAATGGCTAATATATAAAGAAGTAGTGGCTTTCCTTATGTTGGAGATCATAAGACTAGTGGATTGGCCAGGTATGTTTTAATATTTGCAAATGTTATCTAAAAATATTCATCCCACTAAAAAATTTCCCCTTTCTTTAAGATATAGGTAAATGGGTGGCACTTATCTAATAATTGAGAAATGAACCTACATATAGATTGGATCTTTCTTTGTATACCTCATAGCTATTTAATATTATTTGGTGGAGGCATTTACATAATAGCATTAACCTTTGTAGGGTCTGCTTCAATCCCACATTGTGATACGATGAACCCTATTAATTTTCATGATGTGAATCCAAAGACACATTTCTCAGGATTCAATTAGACTTTATATTCATGAAGCCTCTCAAATATTCTTCATAGAATGTTAGGATGTCTAGATGTTGTTCCTTATTTTGATAGTATATCATCAACATAGTCCTCGATAATGTCATGCATCATGTCATGGAAAATGATAGCCATTACACATTTATATGTACCTCTATCATTTTTCAAACCAAATGGCATGTCTTGGTAGCAGAATGTCCCCCACAAACTAGTGAACATGGTCTTATGATGATCTTTAAGGGATATCTTGATCTAATTATAACCAAAAAATCCATCCATTAAGGATGACATCTTTTACCTAGCAATTGAGTTGATGATCATGTTGATGTTAGATAGAGGAAAATCATCTTTAGTGATTGCTTTGTTGATATCATGCAAATCTATATAAATACACATGTCTAGGGTCTTTTTACTCAATGATACCATGTTGGAACCCATTCAGATTAGTCTAGTGGTTTGATAAAATTATCTCCTCAAAACTTTTCCAACTCAGCCTTAACCAAAATGACAATGCATAGATACATCTTTCTTAATTTTTTCCTGATTGGTTTAACACTAAGGTGAATAACAAGATGATGCACAACTAAATTGGGTCTAAGCCTATCATGTCAAAGTATTCCCATGAAAATATGTCTATATAATACTTAAGAATAAATATAATATGTTCTTGTTCTACTTTAGTAAGGGAATCTCCAAGATAAACAATTTTAGGATCCTCATAGGTTCCCAAATTCACTTCTATTGTGTTTTCCACAAATAGTGTGAATTCATCCTATAGAATTATAGGTAATGTATGGTTGTGATCATTTTAATCTACTATATATTCTTTTTATTCCTCCTAAAGATATATATAATATGAAGAATCAAAATTTGTCTTCTCAGGTAAAGGCCAATTAGTAAAAACCTCTAGACTCAAGAGCGAGACACTCAAATACTTGATTTTATACTATTGTGATGTTTGTACTAGCTATGTAACTTGGGATAGATATACTTTATATGTCCTGAGGGGATGAGTAAACTTTCTCACTTGGGAGTGCCTAAAATAGGTTTTAACTCAAAGGTTTGCCTTTTCATTTACTTTTTCCCTAATCGACAAGTGCCTCAAAGACGTTTTCACTTCAAGATCTTGATGTTTGTTCTTTATTATGACCAATAAATTTTGCTTGTTTTCCAAAGTAGGTATAAGGATCCAATGAAAAATCTAAATGCTACTTATGATCACCGATGGGGAATGCATCTCATAGGCCCATATATTCTACAATTGATTCTTCATTTTGAAACTCATCAAGGCATATGACCAAATTTTTTTGGTCCCAATCTATGAGTTCAAGATGGTAAAGCCATAAGTTATAGTAAGAGTTTGGTTTAAGATGAGAAGTATAAATGGTAAATATATAATGTCCTAGTTTAAGAAGGGAAGCACTATAGGATGGGTTTTTTCTTCAAAATGGGAATCTCCAATAGGCATATGGTCAATATGGCATTTGAATCAAACAGATCTGAGTCAACAAGCTCATTGAAAAGGCTATAGTGGGATTTTGTGTTACTTCTAGGAATCTCATTACTATCCACTTTAGAAGAGTTACTATCAAATGTCTGAGTTCATCCTATGGTGGTTTAAATCTGTGACCATGATTCCAATTAACAACTCTAGCTGACAAGGGTTCTAAAATTCCTTTTACTTGTGGGCCAAGGCCTTTCCCTATATAGCCAAGATGATCCATTATCTTGTTAGGGATATGATAATTTGGATTCTAAAAATAATTATAAATGATTTTAGAACATAACCAATCTCCCTCAGTGAAATCCTCTCAATCTTTCTTTGGTGTGATTATAAGTACAAAAACCATAAGAGGTTTTGGTTATTTCTTCTTTGGTTACCAACTATGATCAGGTCTGTTAGGAGTCTGGGAAGTCTTAGGCTTACCAAATGTTTTAGGTGATTTTGGTAATTTTTCAATATGGAGGATGTCCTTTACATGGTATGTGGAAATGCCTACATCTTTAATAATAACCTAATTGGCTATAATGGTAGGAAATGGATCAATCAAAGTGGAGGATAGATCACCAAGGTTGATATAACTAGATAGAGATGGATGTGAAATAATGGATTTATTATTCTTTGAAATGAATTTAGAACCTAGCCAATAATTATAATTATGAAACTCTACTTCAAAATGTTTATAGTATTGATATGGCTACTGATCAGTGGGAATAACAACCTCAATCCCATTATGGGGAAACTTAAGGCATTGGTGAAAAGTAGATAGAAATACATGTATTTCATGGATCTAAGGATGACTAATAAATATGTTATAAGGAAGCTTAATATCCATAATATGGAATAATGTGTGATGAGAGATAGACCTAACCATGATTGGCAACCAAATTGTACCAGATGACTCCCTCTCAATGTTATTGTAAGCCTTGATTGTAATAGTTTCTAGCTAAATGTCTTTATCCATGTATTCCAACCATCATACTAATTTAAGAGATATGATGTTCAGCCCTGAACCATTATCTATAATAACCCACTTGATCTTGTGATCCGTAAAGATTATCTCAATGTATAGTAGGTTATTATGCTTTGGGCCAATGGTGGACATGTCTTTTTGATCAAATGTGATTTGCTAAAATGAAGACAAGTGTCCAACTAGGTTATGGAATTGATCAAAGTTTATATCATTAGGCACAATAAACTCTTAAAAAATTTTGTTGAAGATTGTTCTATGGACATCATATGTCCACAAGAGTTCTAATATGGAGATTTGTGCAGGGATTTTATCTAATTGATCTGCTAGACTATAAGGCCTTTGAATTATAGATTAAACTATTGTTGGCATAATATTTGGCTTTAGAATCATTGGCACAATGTTCTCATTGGGTTTAATGGAAGAAGTGGGAAAAGGGCCCTAGATGGTAACTCATGGGCATCTAGTTACAACTTCACAACCTAAAGGTGGCAAGGAGTTATTATAATTAGAAGAGGAAGGAAAAGGGCCTTGGATGGTGACTTGAGGGTGAATAATTGTAGTGCTATAACTTTGGGTCAAAGAGGAGCCTTTATAATTAGAATAAAGGTGTTGTTGTTTAGAATTAGTAACCTATGTAAACTGAGTCACAACATGATTATACAAACCTAACATGGTATTACTAGGGGGAGAGGGTGTTGACCCTATAACGATGGGTCCCATGTTATGAAGAACATGAGATTGGACACGTGGTTTCATAATAATAGTGGTAATGTGGGAATAAAAAATGCATCCCATAGTATTATTATAATTGTAAGGTACATTGTTATAAGCCACATTGCTAGCATGGGCATTATGATCTTGATTATGCTCATTATGGTTTTGACCTTGTTGTTGGTTTTAATTTTGCCTTTGTCCTTGATTGTGACCATTTTGATTGTTTCTTGGTGGTGGTCGATCATGTCAAGGAAAGGGGTCTTTGTAGATTCCCATATCCTGATTTGTGTCTTGATTAGGAGCAAAATTAATTTATAATTCACCAATTTCAATAAAGTCCTCAATAATATGTCATAATTGAATACAATAATATGCACCATGAACAAAAACATGCTAAAAGTTACACCATTCATTCTCTTTATACAAAACTATTTTTTTATCTTGAGGAAATGGCCTTGATACTGGCCATACAATTAAATTAGCTATAATGAGCTTTTGTAACATTGTGTCAACTGATTCTCCTAACTTTCTAAAGACTCTAAAATTATTATGAAATGTCCTTCATGGAAGTTGTCTCTACAAAGTAGGTAATGGATTTGGGGAATTTAATTATACATTTGGAGGAAACATGGCCTGTACCATTTATACATGTCTTGTTTTAGTCACCCCATTTCCAGCCATGTTCTTATTTTTGCTAAAGCCATTAGGCCTATCCTACATAACTATTTGAACTAGTGATTTAGGCTGATTAGATGATTGACCTTACATAGAATTTTTAAGGCCCTTAGTAATAAGAGCCTTTTTAATCTACACTCCTTTGTCAACAATTTCATCAAATTGGTTAGGACAAGCTAACCATAGATTATGCACAACTTTAGGATGTAAGTTATGTGCAAAGATATCAGCCAACTAGTTGTCTAGCATGTTATGTTGAAAGTAGCCTACCAATGTTCTCCACCTTTATGGATATGCGGTGAAAATTTCACCATCACACTGCTTAGCATTTCATAAGTAAACAATGGTTAATTCATGTTCTATGTTATATTATAAATGGTTAATGAACTTTCCTAATAATTCATTCCAATTTATAACTAATCCCTTGGGTAGTTTAAGTAGCCAATCAAGAGCTTGTCCTATTAAACTTCATGTAAATAGTCATAGTAAGTACTCGATACTATGAGAAACATCTTGACATAAGATAAAGAATGTCTATATGTGCTTGCATGGATCTCCTTTTCCTTTGTACTTGTCAAATTTGGGCTCCTCAAAATGAGGTGGAAAGGGTTTTTAGAGAATAGATAAATCAAATTGATATTGACATATCTCATTGAATTTGTACCTTTTGACTCTATTATTCATCTCTAATATTTGAACAATTTTCTTCATAGAATTTGATTCTTTCATGTTTATTGCATTTGTGAATTGAAAAATATGTTGTTGGAATGGAATGTGCCCCTAGTTTCATTGTTTTTGGGGTGGAATGTGCCCCTCATTTTGTTGTTGTTGGGGTGGAATGTGACCCTGGTTTTGTTGAGGTTGGGCTGGAATGTGCCCTTGGTTTTGTGTGGATTTATAGGGAGTGTATACCTTTCAATCCATGAATTGGTTCTGATTTGCTCCTTGATTTAATAACATGGGCCATTAGTTATTGTATTGTAAAACATTCCTTAAATTTAGTTGTTTAATACTTCATTGATTTTGGAAATTTCTATGTTTAAAAAGAACTAGCCAAATTATCTTGAGGTATTTCCTCAATTTGAATTGAATGTTTAGGTTTTAGAGTGTTTAAAGTAACAAGAGGTTTTTGATGATTGTATAATGTATGTTCCATGTCAAATGGAACACTTTATAAGGTCTCTTTTGACTTTAACTATTCATTTAGATTGCCTTGATCCACTATGGTAATGTCCCCATCCAATATTTATTGCATACTCTCAACCATATTTCCTTGTTATTTTGAAGCATCATTGTGAATTGAAGTGGAAGTTAGGGAGTCATTTAAGTTTGTGATAAGTTCATCTACATATCATTGACTTATTATCTTGATCTTAGCTAGAATATCTAGATTTGTGGGTTTTGACTCTATTTGTATTTCTTTTCCTATGTTAGAGGAAGAAGGTATGTCTATTCATTTAAAAGATTGATCTTGCCATCATTATGTTCCTTCTGTAACAAATGTATGTAATTTTCTTATAGGAAATTTAGAAGGTAGTCTAGCACCTAATTATATCAATCTAAGAAGGGCTTCATATTGATCTTCTTGGGGTTGATATTTATTGTAATCATCTTCAGATCCTACTATTGTGGGGATGTTGTAAAAAATAATGAGGTTATCTTGATCATCCTAAAATTTATCATCTTCATAACTAAGTCCATAAGAGGCCCTACTACGAGTAAAATTTTAACTCATGTCTAAAAGAGTTGTTATATGTGTTTGAATAACTTTGGACCAATGCTTGGTAACCAAACAATGTATGTTTTGGCTCTCTTTTAAAAAAATAACCAAGGTACCAATAAGACTATAAGGGAGGGTGGTTTGAAACCATGAAAAATTAGAAGATTTGGTTCATGAGTTTACTCAACATTTGGTAAAGTTTAAATCAAATAGATTGGAAGAGGGTAAGGTAACTCAAAGACCCAAGGTGAAAACTAGTACACCATAGCCTAGATCTTTGTGATATGCCCATACTGTAAAAGCTAGTTTCAACTTCGACAAGTTAACCCTATAATTTTAGAGGAAATACCTATGGATGATGAAGAAGATAAAATGGACTAAGAAAATCAAGATGTAGAAACATATGTGAATCACTAAGTATAAAGCTAGGACCGAATAAGTAGCACAACATTGCCACATGGTTCCAGTAGGATAAAATATGTTCTAGGACTCAAATCATGAATGATACATAAGATGACTTATGTCCACCAAGATGATAATGTGATTTGAGTATATTAAATAACCTTAAAAATAAATGGATAATTGAACCTAATTTAGAATAATATTAGTGCACAAATGGTGAACCCAATTTGACAAACCAACCCTTAAAACTGAGAAAGGTTTAATTTCAAATGTGGATTATAAACGAAGGATTTCAACAAATTAGGTAAAAGATCTGGACTCAATTGGGAAGCATAATTGTTCCAAAGTGGATGACATGACACAAATATTTTGATAATAATTTTAACAAAGAAAAGATGAATTTTCCAATTGGATAGCATAACACCTCCCTTGCTCAAGGAAATTGAGGACAATGTGTTTTGGTTAATTTCATTGAGTTAATAAGCAGTTTTAGACAAGGGTGTTTTATAGATTTTGACCTAAAATACTCACAACACATCATTAAACAACATATAACTTTTTATATTCAATTGAGAATTAATGATGTGGGGGTCAAAAGAGTGTTAGTTGATAATGGTTATTGACTTAACATTTACAACATATCTTTTGGTAAACATATCAATATACAACCTCAAGATCGAGACCATTCCGATATAAACATGAGGGGTTTTTAAAACATTAGATGAAAATTAATGGGCCAAATAACACTTAATCTTACCCTAGGACCTAAGATACTACCAACTCCTTGCCAAGTCATGTTAAATGACCTCAATTATAATTTATTACTCATTTAGCCATGGATTCATGATATGCATGCAGTCCCTTCTGTACTCCATGCTTGTCTAAAATTTAGTCACAAAGGTTACATATACACATTCCCAGTCAACAATGAACCTTTCAAATAATACCATGTTTTTGAATCTCCAGATAATTATATTCCACACTGTAATCTCTGTAGTATATCTATACAACCTATTACTCACAATGCACCCTCATACCATATACCACATTAGACAATTCCAAATTATTTTATAGCACCAAAACCAAATCACTGATTTACTTCACCTTTTGCATTTAAATATCTTAATAAGATGGGCTACCAAGGTAATGGACTTGGAAAACATGAACAAGGAATATTCAATCCTATCAAGGCATCCACGGAGTGTAGAATGCAAGGGCTTAGATATCAATTTAGCAAAAATCATGATAAGTATTTTCCTACCCTTTCAAAACACATTATATATTGTCAACCCATTGCACATATAAATAATATAGTTAATCATACCTCTACATTATCATTATTTTGTCCTGATCTTATCGACAATACAATTTCACCTAACATGTTTACATTAGATGAATTCTCTAATGATGAATCCCCCCTATAATTCCTTGGAACATATGATAACCTCCCATCTTGTTATCATAAAAATAGATTTTCAAATCACACAAATTCCCACATGTACTTCAGAGAAAATATAGATTCTTCCCTAGATATACTAGCTGACTTAGATGATACTATTACTACAACTCCATATACACTTGATCATTTGACATTACTTAATGAGGAAATAATAAATTTAAACTTTAGAACTAACAAGGATCCCCACGTTATCTTATTAGTTGTTGCCCTATGAAATGAAGAGGATGCAGATATTTGTCAAACTTTAACAAATATTCTTGAACTCTTTGTTTGGTCCTATTTAGATATGCAAAGAATTGATACATCTATAAAAGTCCATCATACTCCCTTATACCCTAATGCTAGACTAGTTAAGAAAAAAATACAAAATGCATTCTAAGGTGGATCTCCTAGTCAAAGATGAAATCCAATGCCTCTTATATGTTGGTTTCATTCAACCAGTAGCACATCTTGAATGTATTTATAATATATTTCTCATATTAAAACCTAATATACAAATTAAATGTTGTTCTAATTCTTGAGACATAAATAAAGCATGCCCCAAAGATTATTTCTCTTTACCAAACATCGACATGATCATAGATTCAATAGCCAGATATGAAATGTTAACATTTATAGATGGTTTTTTTGGTTACAACCAAATCAAAATTTATGAATAAGATTAATAAAAACATCCTTTACAATACCTTGGGGTATGTTTTGTTACATTAGTGCCATGTATCAACGTACTAAGATGCACATTTTTCATGACTTGATTCACCATACCATCAAAGAGTACGTAAATGATATATTAGCTAAATACAAATAATGGAAACATCACATTATTGATTTATGAAACATATTTCAATGACTTAGGTAATATAATGTTTGATTAAATCCAAAGAAATGTGTATTTGGAGTTACATCAGGAAAACTTCTAGGCTTCATTATTTCTCAACATGACATAGAATTTGACCTTAATAAATTCAAAGAAATTATTTATATGTGACCACTTATGAACATAAAAAAAAATTGATCCATATAAGGCAATATCTAGGCAATCCATCATTTTGTAGCACAAGTTGCTGATAAAATTAAGTCATTCACATGATTACTAAAGAAATATATAAAGCTTGTCTAAGACCAAGCTTGTTCAGAAAGCTTTGATATAATCAAGTAATACCTTATTAATCCACCTATTATAGTGCCACCTATCCCTAATAAGCCTTTCCTCATATATATCTCAACAACAAATCATGCACTAGGAGCACTACTAGCACAACACGATGATCAACATACTAAGTGAGTAATTTATTACATTAGTTGCACACTAGTTGATTATGGAAAAAATTATTTTGCAATTGAAAAATTATTTCTATCATTAGTTTTTGCTACAAAAAAACTCTAACATTACATATTCAATAATGAGACTCACATCATAACAAAATCAAACCCCTTCAAGTTCCCAATGGAAAAACCACTTCTTTTCAGTCACATCACAAAATGGTTTATGTTATTAATAGAATTTGACTTAAAAATAATCCTCTAAAAATCAATAAAGGGTTAAATTATTGTATAGCATTTGGATGTAGCACTCTTGGATACCAACCCTCTTAGTAACATATTTAGAGATGATTTCACTGTTGATTCTAATTATTTAGATACCTAGACCATGTTATTTGATGGCTTTTAATGTGTATCTGGTGTAGGGGTAGGTGTTATCTTTGTCTATCCTTTTAACACATACTTCTTATAGCATACCAATTAATATTTTCATACACAAAAAACATTGTAGAATATGAAGAACTTATCTTAGGTCTATTTATGACCCAGTCCCTCATAATTAAATCTATTTGAGTCTTTGATGATTCCCAACTAGTGGTCAACTAAGTCAATGACATATATCAGATAAAAAAGGAACATTTTATCCCATATCAAAACATGTTACAATGTTTATCATCACAATTTTATTACTTTTCTATAGAAAACATACTAAGAAAAGATAATCAACACATATATACAATGGAAAGTGTCATATCTCTGATCCTTATCGACCTAAATGATGATGAAGCTTTTTTAAAAATTAAATTATTAAAATCACCATCAATATCCAATGCAGATCTAATTAAACTATCCATCCTAGCTACTACACATAGTTCTCCAACTCCATAATGGTTTTTTGACATCTATAATTTTTTATTCAAATCTATTACACTAGATACTTTATCATGAAAGAACAAGTGTAAGTTACACAAACAAGCACATCATTATTCCATCATTGGTGGGGACCTCTTTAAGAAATCCTTTGATGGATAATTACTTATATACTTGACTTTAGTAGAAGACAAAAATTCCTCCTACACATACATGATAATGAGTCTGGTGGTCATTTTAGTGGAAAGGCCACATCACACAAATTGATTTGACAAGGTTACTACTAAGAAACTATGGAATAATTTTTTTTACAATACACAAATCAATAAAATAAATGTCAAAAACATAATAACATGTAGCATCCACCTTGAAAACAATTACAGCCTATTAATTTTCCATAGCCATTCATGTTATGGGGATTTGATCGTATTGGAAAATTAACCATGAATCTACTAGCGAGCACAAGTTCATCATCACAACTATCAAATACTTTACCAAATGGGTAGAAGTAGTTCCACTTCAATCTATTAAAGGGTAGGATATTTATAGCTTCCTCATGACTGACATTGTTTCACACTTCAGCTTACCTATAGCTATCATTTTCAATAATGAAACATAATTCAAGAACAAAATTGTCATAAAATTTTTCACAAAATATAAGATTAAACATACATTCTCCAGTCCATACTACCCATAAGGAAATGATCAAGAAAAATCCACTAATAAAATAATCAACAGCATTTTGAGCAAAAATGTGGCTAAATTAAGAGATAATTGGAATAATCAATTAGTCTTTACCTTATGGTCTTACTACATAAGAATTTGTACACCCATAGAAGCCACTCCTTATTCACTTGTTTATGGCACACAAGTAGTTTTACCATTGGAATTAGAAATCTTATCTCTTGGTATTTTCGTTAAAGGTATTTTCATTAATGATCAATATCATGAAAAGCATTTACACCAGATTGAATAAGTAGACCATACACACATTCAAACAACATAAAATTTCAAAATCTACCAACAATGTATACAACACTCTTACAATAAACTTGTTCACACAAAATAATTTGAAGTAAATGATCTTGTTCTCAAAGAAAATATTTTTAATGCTAATGCCAAAGATGAAATCAAAGGAAAATTCAAACCAAATTGGTTAGGCCCATACATCATTAAAAAAAATCTTATCCCTAAATTATATCATCCAACCCCACTCAAAGGAAATAAACTTAAAAATTCAATGAACATTATGCATCTATGCAGATTCTATGTATAATATGTTATTTTACACATTTCTTTGTACATAATCTCTTTTAAGCTTTGATTATACATAGTTTCTTCTAATTGATTGTACATATTTTAAATTTTTCAAAATAAAAGAATAATATAACATCTAAAAAATCCAAACACATTCAAATATATCAAAACAAAAAAAACATTGTGATTATATGCATCATCTATGCTTTACATTGCTACTACTATTTTAGGACTTCAATTTGTTGTTTCATGTTATTGTATGTTGATTTATCTACGTTATGATACTTCACTTGATCTTATTTGAGTGTGTTCAATAATATCTATCTCTTTGATTGCTTCACTCTGCCTATTGAGGGGGTATCCGACATCTACATTTGAGACAGACTTCGATATACATACCCATTGGGGGCATATTATACATGACTAAACCATCTAGGTTACGACATTCATACACTACACATTCCAAATTATCATGTTGATGTACATTAATTACTATATTACATAGATTACTATATTGACATTTCAATAGTATCTAGCACTTGTGTATCTCTTAACATATACCTAGTTTTGTACTAAACATGTCTTTCATACTTTCACTCTTGTTTTAATTAGTTAGATGTTATTCTATCTTTCCAATTATTACATAATTTATCTTATTGCTTAGTGTAGCTTATTGGATTACATTTCTAGTTCCTACTTGTCTCCTACATGTGCCTTAGGACATTTTCCAATGTCCCTCTCTTCTATTTATGTATGCACATTAGGACATTTGCCAATGTCCTTTACCTATACTCCTATATGTGATTTTGGATTCCAAACTAACTTGCTTATTTCAATTCTATGTGTATGTGGAATTTTAACATGCTTTGTATTCTTATTTTCTAGTTTGAGTGACATGCATCCATGTCCATTATTTGCATTGGAACCTTGGCCATTCTTACTTGCTTCTTATTTATTGTTTCATGTGCTTGTTGCTTGATTGATTTTGATTGCCTATAATACCATGATCAATATCATGCATTTTTCCTATTTTCTTAGATGCCATGATGGACACCATGTTCTATTAATGTAATTAACAACTAACAAACTAATAATTAACACTTTCAATTTTTGTTTAGTAAATTGCACATGTTATTACATTGTTACATCTATCTAGGCATACCCCTATTTATCATAAAATATCTCAAATAAAAACATGCTATATCTTGAGATATCTTGTTGATTATCATTGTTGTATCATGTCTATTTCCATCTTAACATACTTTTAGGACTTCTTTCAAGGGAAGTTATTTTAGGGTACCTATTCAAACTCTCAAAGGAGGGGGTAAAAATAATGGGTTTTTTTATGGAGATTATATCTCCTATCAGTAAAAAAAATCTAGTTATATAATAACTAGAACAATAACCAATCATCAAACCACTCAAAATAGACTAGGTAGATAGTCAATATTATATAATAGTGATCAATTTTATCCTAAGATAATAACACTAAGGTTGGAATACAAATCTAGACACTAGGGTGTCCATTTTTTGTGCTCTTGTCTAAATAATTAAAAAACTATGTTTTCTAGAATTAGGTAGAAAGCTAGGTTCAGTTACACTTTTGCATAATTAGACCAGTTTAGATCAGTAATTTTTAGTATAATTTTCTCATAGAATCTATACATGGGGTAATCATGCATGGAATGATTGGTTCTCACTTCTAGCTTTAGATATGATAGTTCGCAACTAGTGACTAGGTGTAGATTGCATAACACTTTTGGTTCTTTTCTTTTAGTTTTTAGTATTACCTAGGCATTCTTAGTAATTACATACCTTATTCCATCTATAGGTGGTTGGCATAATTTTGGAGTTGATTTCATACAAGCTTAACCTTCACATTGCTGAGTACCTAAGTTCTTAACTGACTTTCACACAAACCAAATTTTCAATTTTGGAGTGGCTTTCATACAATCCTAATCTCTATCTTTTTAGAGTTGGCCAACAATGGCCTAATTTATAGTACACATTCAACTATCCACACCACATTTTTAGATTTATTGGGAATTCAAGGGCCTTAGAAGAAATCTCATATGACATATACATTCATATATATTAGTATCAATTTATAGCTTCACTTAATGCGGAAATGATGGAACCAAAGGGCCAACTTTTATATTCTTGAGCCACCTATTTATAAAGATTAGATGCTTATTCCAAACACTAATCAACACATGTATGACCACCTATATTTACTTAGTGGAAAATTATGGATTCAAACAACCAACCTTTACATTATCAAGCCACCTATTCAAAGGGATTGGATACATAGTCTACACATCAATTATCACACACATGATCATTGAAATTCATTTAGTAGGTAAAAATAGAGCTAAAGGGATAGCCTTCATATTCTTGAGCCACTTATTTAGAGGGATTAGACACATAGTCTAGGCATCAATTATCACATGAATGATTATATAACTTCACTTAGTAGGGTTGATGGAGCCAAAGGGCCAACCTTTGTATTCTTGAGCCACTTCTTAGGGAATTGAGCACTCATCTCTATTCATGATATAAATGTTGGTATGGCATCATCCAATGTTACTCATTCTTACTTATCATCACAATAGGTTTTATATTGGTTTGCATACCTCATGAGGTGAATTTATTCATCTCTCTTACCTAGATTTGTATTTTCTTGTTTTATATTACGTATAATAAGAATTGATATATTCTTTATTTTCCTTTCTTAGATTCACACTTATATAATGTGCTTTCTATACACTATCCATCATTACTGAACATCATAAGCTTCATGGGCTTCACCTTTATAGGTAATCTAAAGTATGTTTTCTATTTTCCTTTATCTTATCATTTCACTTAATTACATCACTAGAATAAGAGGGGGCAAATATAGTCATATTAAATAAAAAAATTGGTAACTTGAGAATGGATAATAACACCCAATCCATAGGTCCCTCTTGCTTGCTCTCATGACCCTCTTAAGCTTACTTTCACTGATTCCTAGTCATCTATGGCATTCTAGACTTGACCCCAACTAAGCCAGGACCCTCTCTTCATGAATAAACCATCCCCTCAGGTCTCATCTTCCCAAGATAATAGAACTAAATTTGGACAATAGTGCTAGACCTTAAGGTGTCCCCTTTTTAGTGCTCTTTTCCAATCACATTTCAATCATAGTTTACCATTTTTTCCTAATTCCTCTTGTTTATTATGTTGACCTAGTCCAATTCCATCTAACCCATGACCAATAGATCTATATAAAATCACATTCAAAGATCATTTGGAAAGGTTTGGAAAATATCATTTAAAAAAGCAATAATACAAGCAATACCACTCAATAAATCTTTCATATTTTTTTCATATAGCTATCCCATATATGTTCAAGCTAATTCAAGATCCTACACTATTCCCTAGTCATCTCAAGCATACCCAGTTTTAGAATTTCTTACATTTCATTCATAATTTCCTCAAGCACTCTAAAAAGGAGAACTAAATATGGCTTGATCCCTCTTTAGATTATTGGTATGTGGACAACATTCCCACACATGAGGTGTGAAGTGCATCTAGTGCATATTACACACAATATCTTCTTTCCCCCATTTACCAAAGTTTCTTTAAATTGCATAGAAGATATAAGTACACAAAGAATCATCTCTAATTAGGAGTTCTATTAACAGTGAGGAACTAAAAACTGGTACATAAACTCACACTAAGTAGGCAAACAAAACCCAAAACGTTTACA
Source organism: Torreya grandis (assembly GCA_037957365.1). NCBI lineage: Eukaryota > Viridiplantae > Streptophyta > Pinopsida > Cupressales > Taxaceae > Torreya > Torreya grandis. The sequence goes on along the minus strand of JARHVA010002725.1, from coordinate 1,543,458 downwards.
TCCTGATGACGATAACACTAGGGAAGGACTATGGCACCAGATCATAGGGTGTCAAGTTTTGGTACTCCTATCCAATTAGAAAATAAAGTCTAGGATCTTGTTTGTGATAGTGTCCTAGTGCTACACACATATTTCTAGACCTTATCTTAGTCACAATAGTCTATAATAAGCAAATTTACATTTCTATTTACTCTCTTACTAATTTTAGAAAGGTTAAATTATAATTAAATTTCACAAATTAGTATTTATAAGTAGGAATATTATTTATTGATTTATCATACTCAAACTTAATTATTAAATAGGAATAAATATCCATTATTCTCAAAAATAACAAATCACTTCCCCTCATATTTCTCTTTTTAAACAAATGTTTGTGCATTGTCCATCATATTATATTAGCTAGTGCACATAATTTATTTTTGGTCTGGTCATACCTTATTAGTTTAAGTGTGTGTTAATGTATATATTACAAAGATTTAATATGTATTTTATATTTTAGTTTAAAAGTAACACTTTTTGATATACATTTAATCACTGATCAAATACTAAAAAAAAATCATTAACCGATGCAATATGCAACTTGCATTTTATAAAAGATCAATATTTAAATCATTTTAGTTACTTTATAGAATGTCTTTGGGCAAAAAAGGAATTCTTGCACTTGAAAGGCAAAAGAAGGCCTCACTCGAAGAGAATTTAGATAAAAGGTAGAAAAAGGCCTCACTTCAATATAATTTGGATAGAGTACCATTTAAAATACCAAAACTAAAATTAAGTCTAGATCAACATCTTCCATTTTATGGTGGAAACAAAATTATTCTTATTAATTTTTATTTTGAATTGTATAATCAACCAAACATGCATGCATGCATACATACATACATACATACATACATACATACATACATACATACATACATACATACATACATACATACATACATACATACATACATACATACATACATACATACATACATACATACATACATACATACATACATACATATATATATATATATATATATATATATATACACTTATCTAGCACTACATCAGGAAAAGAATCTTTGCCAATTGGAATAATCCTTGTCTATGATATGGATGAACTTGAATATTTCCTTCAATTCTAATTGGAAGTATGGAACAAAGAAAAGGGAAATCTCTGTTGAGCTACAACTAATTTAAATAAATTTACACCTAATAAAATGGAGTTAACAAAAATTAATTTTTCTCATTCTTGTGAAACATTTGGATTTCATTTGAATAGCTATGATAAAATTCAAATATATGGGTTGATAGACAAAGATAAGTTGGTCATTAGAATACAAAATATGTTGAAAGAAAAACTGAACAAGGGGAAACCAATTCTACTTTCCATCATGTAAACATGTATTTAAGATACTCTACAGTCATGATAGAAAAAACATTGAAGAAAAAAAGATAAGAAATGGAAACATATTTGTATATTCTTTGAAAGAGGCCATGCAAGCACTTACACCAATGGAGAAAAATAAGATCAGAGAAAAGGTTGGAATACTTTTGTTGACATAACCTTCTGATGAGACACAGTGAATTCTCTACATGGTATATTTCCTCTATCAATTATGCCTTGAACATTCTTGTAGGACTCTATGAATTGGGGGACACTAATATCAAAATAAGAAATTTAAATTAAATGGGTTAATTATATAATTCATTCATTTGTAAAACATAATGAGGTTCTATTAAAGGATGTTTTGATTATTCCTTTTGATCCAAGCAAACCTGAATGTGTTATTAAATCAAAAAAGGTCCTAGAAGATATGATGGAGAAAGAAACCATAACGTTCAAAATTGTAGATGGCCAACACCTAATTATAGCACAATAGATAATTATTTTAGAAGAGGAATATAATTCATAATCATTGAGATATAAATATTCTATTAGAAGGGCAAGATTTTTGAAAACTTTTACTCCATTCCATATTGTGCATAAATTATGTAACCAATATAATGAAGCCAATGAAACAATTTATAAGGTTTCATTTGTAGAAAGAGTTTGATCTACTCATGACCTTATCAAACTAAGAGGTTGGAAGAATCTTGAAATAGGGAATAAAAAGATAAAATAAATACATGAACAAGATAGACAATTGTTCACACAAATAAACTATTTAACACAAATGTAGGAGATAAAATGCCTTATTTTCATGAAACAACCCATTTGGGATTATTTTGATAAGGAATTTAATTTTTTCGAAAGTGGTACTTTACCTAGTTTAAATAAACAATATTTAAATTTAATTGGTAAAATAGTACTTAGAAATTATTTCGCTAAATTTTGTCTATTTCAAGTTTAAATGAAAATAGAAAAGAATGTTAGGGATATGTGATTAGAATGAACCTATATTGGTTTGTGCACTGTATCTAGACTTTGTGAGCACTACTCTTTGGTTGGGGAGGACTACCAAAAGGTAAGAAAGCACTACCACAAGATGTTTGTTAGTAGATACATGAGTGGATTGCCAAGCTACGTGCTTGTTCTAGGAAGTGTGCAACTTCATTAGAGATGATAGTGCACTTTTGAGAGACAAAATAGTAATAAATAACTAAAAGAGAGGTAAATAGAAAGTGAAAGAGAGATAATATTACCATTATTAGCAAACTAAATGTAGCAAAAAGTAACAGACTATAGCTGTTATATTATGTTTGTGTTTTTGAAGTTGTTTGGGTAGGTTTTGGAAAGGTTAGGGAATCCATAGTCATTGACATTGGTAGAGGAGTGACTAATGTCAGTTATACTACCAAGGTTGGTGGTGAAGGTGATCGATGTTAGCTAGGATACCGAGGCTGGTCAGGGCAATAATTATCTAAGAGCTTGCAGAAGAATATTTTAGGTCTAGGAAATGGTTTTGATTAGGTCTAGGAGGTTGGGGAGAGTTATGAGAGAGAGTATGGTTTGGGTAGATCTAGTCAGAGGTTTGGTGTGTCAAGTCAAGGGGAAATAAGGAAGGAAGCTTTATAACTCCCTCATGGGGGTTTGTTTAGGAGTGTGTAAATAAATGCATAGTAGATATAAAGTGATATCAAAATAAATGCTTAAATGACCTATAAAATAAGTGATGTACTTAGCTATAGTGGTCATTAAATGATAAGTACTAGATTGATGGTCCCTACCAAGTAGTCTAAATTGAAGGCCTAAATAGAGAGAAAAAATGGGTGTTGTTGGTCCTCAAGAGCTTATTTGTTTTATCATGATTGACTTACATAAGATGATAATAAGCCAAGATGTTGAAAGTTGAATGTTGAGATCTTGAATGCAAGTAAGATTCAATTTTCTTGATTTCTTCCCACCTAAACTTTAGGTTGGAGTTTGTCTTATATCACTGACATCGATGATCCCACCAATGTTAGTCATGGGTTGACTAATGTTGATGGCCCTATAATAGGTAAAGATTACTATTTTAGGCCTATTTTATATTTCTCTTCATGACAAGTGCGGTACCCATTACAAAATAATAAAAATAAGAGGTTAAGAAGGAGGTAGTTGATTAGGAATTTAGTTTTGAAGTGAGAATAAGTCTTGGGTAGTTAGAATGAGGGGACTAGGTCTTGAGGTGACTCATTAGGTGAGAATTAGTCATAGGGTGAGGTGGCTAAGTGAGGTGGCAAAAGGGGTTTTTAATTGACTTAATTAAGTACTTTAAATTAATTAAATGTTTGAGGGGTAAAAGTATGGGTTAAGGAGGCTAATTATTATTATTAAAAAATGGGCTAAAAGGGGTTTCAACATAGGGAGTTACACATGTGTGTGTGACATAATTTTTGTGTCTATATTTACCCCTTTTTATCTTGAAATTTATATTAACATGTTTTCAATATAAAAACAAGACATAGATTCTCTAAGTATTGGGTGAGGTATCACCCCTCAAAATGGGAATCAATGAAGGAGAAACTAGAATTGGGTACCAGTTTGATAAAAAGGTAATTGGGTGAGTGGTGGAGAATTGAGTATCACTTCATGTGCATATAATAATATGATTTATAATCAATAAAGTCAAGAACATGCAAGGTTGAGGAGGACTTGGATAGAAATAACCAAAGCATAGCTTGTAAGTGATAGCTAATAGGTTAAAACAATCAAATTTGTAGCTCCAATGGTCGATGTGTCTTAGGTATTTGAGGTAGGAAGTGCCCTTGGGAAACACAAAAGGGTTAAAGGTGATAGGATGAGCTTGGTTACAATCTAAAACACCTAATATACATGCATGTACATAATATCCAACTATAGTAAAATAGCATAAGTGATCAAGACAAACAATGCAAGGTTGGTGTAAAAGGGTCAATGAGTGAGGAGATATTCATGATCTCTAAGAAAAGTCATTTTGAGAGAATATTTAAGTGATATCTAACTGTATTTGTCATGGTTGGGGAGATACATGTGATCTCTAGTTTCCCTAGAGTATGGGTAAAGTCTTAAAAGTTAGGGTTGCTTTTTGGGGAAAACATTATTGTAATGGTGCTGATGTCAATGACATTATTGATATCAGTAATAAATAGCATTGACATGGACACTTTAGGGAAATTTTGTCGAGGTCAGTAGATTAGGTCAAGAATACCAATGTCACAATTGACCAAAATTGAAAAAAGGGGGTTTGGTGGCCAACCAAACTCATTTTCAACTTGTGATAGGAGAAAAAAATAGAGCTATGAGAGCGAATAAGATGGTAGAACAAGGAGGGGACCCAGTGAGAGGTGTACCATCACAAGAGCTAGTTGCGCTAGCCCAGAGGAGATGGAGAGATGAGGTAAGATCCTCTATTAGTTGTTTTGAAAATTTATTTGGTTATATATAGTTTTGAGGCTAATTTAAAGGTGGGGTTATAAAAAATGTTAGTATAGGGGTAGGAAATAGGTTAGGGTAGTTTTAGAGAAAGTTGGGGGGAATTTGGGGTAGGTTTTTAGGTTAAAATTGTATTTTTGGATTTTAGTCATTTGGACCTAGGGCCAAACTAGTCATTGACATTAGTGAGGTCCATCGACATTAGTAGGTATCTATTGATGTTATTTGACACTTATGCCTACAAAGTGTTGATGTTGGTATTGAAGCCAATGTTGATGACTATGAAGAACTAGCAAAATAGGAAAAAGGGTCAACTTAGATCACTAGTGAAAGTAGTCAACTAGCCTAATGGTTGAGCTAGCCTCAGATGACCTTATGTTGACTGAGTGCTACTTACATAGCCTAATTTAGGACCTCAAGCCAATGTAATTCTCCCAAAGACTAGGAAAAATATCTAAGGTGTGGTTAAAAGATATGTTAGGGGAAATGGGTAAAAAGGTAGGTTGAGATAGGTCAAGAGGTCTAGGGCTTCAAATACAAGGCATAGTGTCAAGGGTTAGGGATAAGTCATGAGGACTAGAGTTGTGATAGATAGGTATGCCTAGGGTGGAGATAGAGAAGAGCCAATAAATCCTAGGTTAGAGAGAGAGAGGTAGTGAAGCCTAGGGTAGAGAGAAAAGAGTAGGGTAATTAGTTAGGTGGGTATATGGCTAAGCTAACCTCAAAAGACCCTGTGTTGACTGAGTACTACCTACATATCCCAATTTAAGGCCTTAGACCAATGTAGTTCTCATAAAGAGAAGGGGAAAAAGGTGGTGATAGAGTATATTAAAAGGTATGTGACTTGAGTTATGTGTGTATAGATCCAAGCGAGGATGGAACTGACTTTATGGGATCATCTATCAAATCTTTTGACACATATGAGGAGGGATGTCACTCTAGATGAGTGGGAGCACATGGTAGCCAAGGGGTTAGGAGTGTGATGATATTATAAAGTCACTTGATATGTGAGCATTATGATAGCATTGATTGAGAGGTGGGATTGCACCATCAACACATTCCATCTATCAATTAGAAAATTGATAGTGACCTAGGAGGATGTTTATAAGATTTTATGTCTACCACTCTAGGGTGAAGAACTCTTTGCATGCTTGAGAGAGGAGCATGATATCTACATGGTGGCATTTTATGGAGAGCATGTTAGTGAGAAGACTTATCAGTCTATGAGTTTTATCTATGAGCCACTATATATGGCCAATGAGGAGTAACATTGATTGAGAATCATGATGATGATCAAGATCATAGTGTATACATTACCAAATGTAGATGGTTGTAGATTTCCAATTGCATTGATAGTTGTGCTTGCATAGATGGTTGAGAAGTGGACTATTTTTACATGGGGTCCAATATTTTTAGCATAGTTATATAAAGAGCTATGGGGTTTGAGAATTTGATGGTGTTATAGTTTGTGTCAGCCATCTACTAAATTATTGGGAATATGAGCATATTATGGTGACATGACTATTGGGGTTACCTACCATAATTCTAGCCAGCTTTAAGGTTGGTTTTAGATGGTGGAGAGAGGGCATGGCACAAACCTAAGAGGATGGTGTAGTGCATGACATTGATTATTATAGGCACATGATTGAAGGTTTGATCCCTATAGATATTTTTTAGAGACCCTACTTGACATACCTAATATTCAAAGGACATGCACAATAACTTGTTAGTTTGCAGAGCTCACTATGAGTTAGGGGGAGATGAGTTGGTGAGTTGGAGATGGTACCCATGACATGGGTGAGAAGGCAGTTCAATCTACTATAGGAAATACCACTTTATTTACCTTGATATAGGAGGGATGACATAGAGGCACCCCTGCGATTGCCCTAGGAGATAGATGGGATAGATTTTGAAGAGTTACCAATAGGGCCAAGTGTTGGATATCTAGGATGCACAATGGCATATATAACTTGGTGGGTAGGTTTACATCCTATGGTGGAGCTTAGGAGTCCACCATCTAAATTTATAGGGGTTTGTGAGAGAGAGGGATGCAATCATATAGGCATGAAATATAGTAGTGCATGCTAGAAATACAACACATGCATATGTATTAATTTTATAGGGGTAAGTGGTGACATTGCATGGACAGGTTGGGGAACTATATGGATAATTTATAGAATTACAAGGCTAAGTTGGAGTGTTACAAGGTCAGGGGATTTTAGTGATAATGGAGAGGGATAGCCTTAGAGCAGTAGGTCAAGTTGCTCCTCCTCCTCCACCATAGGGACTAGTCTAGGTTGGGACATCATTAAGTGCTATGGGACCTCCATAGATTGTATATATGGTGAGATATAATACTACCCTAGATGAGATTGCCTATTACAAGAGGGCTATCAGAGAGTTTTCATAGATTTAGTGGTATTTTGAGTTCAGGGAGTAGGAGAGATCTATGTCATTTGACACAATTTCTAGCTCATAAAGACATAGACATGATGAGAATGGTGATGACACTACTTTGTCATAACCACTTGGAGAGCCTTGATGATCTTGAGTGCCAAATGTTTTCATTTTATTTGTTATATGAACACTGGCCTGTGAGCCAAAGATGCGAGATGTATATTTTGAGAGAGATGATATTATGATGATGTATTGATGGACATGTTATTTATCTTATATATATATATATATATATATATATATCTTTGTGTGTGTATATATACACACACATAGATATATATACATATATATATGTGTGTGTGTGTATGTATGTATATATATATGTATATATATATATGTATATATGTGTGTGTGTATACACACACACACATATATATACACATATACATATAGATATATATATATATATATATAGATATATATATAGATATACATACATATATACATATAAATACACACACACACACATATATGAGCTATTTATTTATTGTGATATTGATGAGGATATTGACATAGATGATGATGCTATATATGATGATTATTTGATTCTATGTTAATTTTGATTTTAATGCTAATCATGTTAGTTGAGTTAGACTGGTCTTTCCCATATATGTGATGGTATATGCATAATTAGTTTGTTAGTTTCATCTTAACACTTTTCCATATTTTGTGATGGTGTATGCTTAAAATAAACTGAGTAAGATTTGATAGTGTTGGTATGACATTATTTATCATCTCAATAGATATATCAACATGTAGTTTGGATGGGAAAATAAAGAGGCAAAATACTCATGTAATGGAAAGGACCATTAACGAAAACATAAAAAGGCTCAAGAAAATGTGCCTCTTTCATGCCTTATATCTTTTAACCATTTTGTTTGTTAGAGAATCATCATGTTACCTTATGTTAAGTGACCTCTATAGTCATTTGAAAGATTATGAGGGAATAAAGGGTAAAATGAAGTAAAATGTTTGGGTAGCATAAGTTACGCAGTGGGGATGATATGCCCCTATTGTGGTTGACCTGGGAGCTACTATAGGCAAGTCCATGACTTAAAGATTTTTTTTTGTGTAAGATGATCAATGTGGGAAGCCTAAAATGGGATTCTGAATGGATTAAGGTAGTATAAAGTTGATCAATGTGAGAATATTTTTTTATTTGTATTTCCCTTTGAGAATAAAGCTTGGCTTAGTTATCCTTCAGGGGAGTGGTCTAAGCATTGATTTTTAAGTTTAAATAGCTATCTTTCAAGGGAGTAGTCTATTGATAGTAGTAAAGAGAAGCTACATAGCTATCCTTTAAGGGAACAGTCTACATTGAGAAGCATGATCTGAAAGTTTATAACTTTTCACATATCTCATTTATTTATTATTTGTTTATTTATTTATTTTTTAGTCATGGACAAGACTATAGAGGCTGAGGAGTTTCCACGTTAATTTCAAAACCATACCACTGTGTAAGTTAACTAGGTATATAGGAGTAAGGGTGAAGAGGAAGGGAAATAAATGTAATAGGGATGCTCAAGGGATGAGCTCAAGTTAAACATGAGTGATGCTTGGTTAATACAAGAATGTTTGTAGGTGTAAGGCATTTAAAGTCTCAAGTTATGGCCTTCCTTCAAGAGAAGACAAGTGATAAGTTCCTAAGGCATACTTATTAGTTATGATATAAGGTCCAAGCCAATTAGGAGCAAACTTACCCAATTTTCTTTTCTCCATGTTCATCACATGTTGATTTTATTTTGAGATGAGATCTCCTATATTGAAATCTCACTCTTTGAAGTTTTTTTATAAGCTCATTTGATATGCTCTTGATATATTTGGAGGTTGTTGAGGGATATGAGATGGTGCTCATCAAATAATTCAATTTGATCCAAACATTTTTGGCAAAAGTCATCATTAGTAAGTATATTTTGTAAAGAAATGTGAAGATAAAGAATCTAGACTTCAAGAAAAAAATTGCCTCCATCCCGTATACCAAGTAAAAAGGTGTAGCACTCATAGGGAATTGAATGCTAGTTCAGTAAGCCCATAAAAAAAAGGAATATGTGTGTGCCAATCCTTGCCCACATCATCGACTACTTTCATGAGAATTTTGGTCAATGTTTTGTTAGAAGATTCTACCTATCCATTTATTTGTGGATAGTATGGTGATGAGAAGCTTAATTTGATTCCAAATGTATCACAAAGAATTTGAACAATCTTGTTTTTGAAAGATTTATAATTATCTATTTTAATTTTATGAGGGACACCAAAATGACAGATGATGTGATGGCTGATGAAGTCAAAAAAAATTTCAAATTTAGTGGAAATGAAAGGGATGGCCTCGACCCACTTGGTAAAGTATTTAGTGGAAGTAATGATTAATGATGAAAAAAAGATGAATGAGGGTTTATCTCCCCAATTAGATCTAAGCCCCATTAGGAGAAGGGTCAAAAGTCTTTGGGAACTTGTAATGCATGACTTGAAATGTGAAGGAGGTTAGCATGTTGTTGACACTTGATGCAATGCTGAATGTAATCAACACAATCTTGATGAAGTGTGGGTAAATTAGCCAAGTTAGAGGATATGTTTAGCAACTATGTGACCATTGAAATTCCCACCGCAAATCTTGTCATGGACTTATTTAATGGTGAAGGGAGTCTCATTACTAGTGAGGCATCTATGAAAAATACCATAAAAATGTCACTTGTAGTGAAGTCCCCCTAGCATAGTATAATGAGTAGCACATTTTATGAAGGCACATCTACCACTATTGGAGAGATCAAAAGGGGTAATAGAGAATGAAAGATAATTCATGAGTTTTTTGTACCATAAGTCATATGGGTTGGATGTTAAATATATAATAAAGAGGATGTTAGCTGATACATAAGAGTGTAATGTTAAGTGATGAATGATGACATATACTCTCAAGGAAGAAGATGAAGAGGGTATGTGTGAAGAAAGTGAAGCCATCATGTCATAAAACTTGTTTGTAGATCAAAGAATAATTTTTAAGAGATAAGAGTCAAATTCTCCTAATAACATATCTACATGATGTTTATACTATCATAGAATCTTGTTTTTGCATAAGTGGGAACCATTAACTTGGTTAACCACTAGCTAAGAATCATCAAAAATGGTTATGGATTTGATACCTAAGAAGAGAGTTGTTTGAAGTCCTAAGATCAAATCCTCATATTTGTCCATATTGTTAGTGCATTCAAAATCTAGTTTAAATGACAAAGGTATAGGCTCACCATCTAGAGGAATGATAATGACCCCCACACCCGTACCATATTGACATTTAGATCCATCAAAGAACATCATAATTTGACAAGAGATGTCATTGGTAGAGAGCATTACAATAGATTCATTAGGGAATTTGAGGTTTGAAGGTTGATTATTAGGTAAAGGGGTAGCAACTAATTGGTCAATGATTGTTTTCTCCTTAATATACTTTTATTGAATAAATTATAAGTCAAATTTAGTAAAAATCATGAGCCATCAACCTACACATTGGTTGTGATATGGTTTGGAATGCATGTATTTTAGGGGATTTGTATGGGTGACCACATAGGTTTTGTGATTTAAGAGATAATGGTGAAGCTTGGAGGCAAAAAAGACCAACATGAGGCAAATTATTTTGGTATGCGTATATCAAGTCTCATAATCAATAGGTGTGTGGATTATGTAGTAAACCACTTGCTCTCGATGTTGGTCATCTCAATGTGTAATTATAGAACCTAGAGAATGGTCTATTGTAGAGATGTATAGGTAGAAAGGCTGATTTTCCTTAGGTAGAATAAGAACTAGTGGGGAAAGGAGATATTTTTTAAGTGCATCAAAAGATTCCTAACAATATATATTCCAATATAAGGAGACATAATTTTTGAGGAGATGGTGAAAGGGTTGGCAATGATTTGAAAACTAGGAAATGAAGTAGCAAATTGACTAAAGTTTTCCCTATAGGCTATGGAGTTATTTTATATTAGTAGGTGGAGGAATCTCTAGGATTACTCTAACCTTAGCAAGATAGACTTCAATACCATGAAGAGAAAAAATGAAACCTAATTTTTTTTCAAAAATAACACCAAAGACACATTTCTTTAGGCTTAGTCAAACATTATATTAGAGGAGATGAGTAAATATGGTTTTGAAAATTGTCAAGTGATCTTGATGAAGTTGAAACTTGTTGAGTAAGACATCCATGTAATCTTCCATTAGTTTGTGTAGGAGATCATGAAAAATGTAGGTCATAGCCCACTGGTAGGTCACACTAGCATTCTTTAGGCCATAAGGCATAACGCGATAGCAAAAATCCCCAATGGGGAAATGAAGGTTGTTTTATGTTGATCCTCAAGATTGACCAGGATTTGATTATATCTAGATAACCCATCCATAAGTGATAACATCTCTTGGCCAGATGTTAGATCAACAAGTTGGTCAAAAATTTGCAATGGGAAGTCATCTTGTAGACATGTGAGGTTTAAATCATGATAGTCAGTGAAAATATGGATTCCCCTAATCACTTTTATGATAGGAACAATATTGGAAATCCATTATAGGTAGTTGATGGGTTGGATAAAGTTAATAGAAAGGAAGCATTAGAGGTCTTCTTTGATAAGGAGAGAAATACCAAGATGAATCTTATGAAGCTTATACTTAATAGGTTTAGCATCTTGGTTGGTGATAATATTATGGGTGATGATAGAGGGGTCAATACCAAGCATGTCATTATAAGACCAAGTGAAGGATTTTCTATGGTCATTAAGAAATGTGGCATAATCATCCTGCTTAGAGGAATCCAAATATTGGCCATTATTGAGGATGAAAGGATTATTATGAAAGCATAGATTGATTTCAAGGGTTGATTCATTTAACATAGCTTGTGTTTTGGATTGGAGAGACCATTAGATATAAGAATCACCTGCACCCATAGAGTTGAGAATTGTGTTATCATCCTAACATTAAATAGTGTTAATAATGGGAGAGTCTTCATCATTTATTTTAGGATGAACAAGAGGAAGGGACCTTGTTTCCTTACCCTGGTGATAGGTAAGAGGTCCCAAATGGATAGAATTTATTGAATTTTTTTAGGAGGTATACATATCTCTGATTCAGTAGCCGATGGTGGAGAAGGAGAGACTACTTCTTCAATAATTGGTTCATGGGAAGTTTTAGTGAGTTTAGTTATTTTATCATATCCCACTCCATGTCTCTTTTTGGCATTTCAATGGTGTTACTAGTAGTATATTAAATAGGCATATGGACACCTTGTTTGCAATGACCCAAACCTAATACTTTCTAGGCACAATGATAGAGATAAGTGTGTGCAAAACTAGGGTTTATTAAGAAAGAGAAGTCATATGTAAATAGTCATGGTGAATAAGATGGAATGCCAATAGTGGGAACTTGATCAATTCCCCCATATGTGAAATTGGTTCAAAGGTTACGGGATCCATAAGGGATGACCATCCCAATGTGAGGATCATAATTTAGGTGCATGTGAAGCTTTCCATACTTTTGTGGAGTATAAAAAATGTCTATCGTCAACAAATGATATTCACCAAGTGAAAAATACTAAAAATTCTCCTCCATGGGATCCTTGTTAGGAATTTGTGTTGTTGATATCTATGTAACCAAGGGAGTGGAGCTTGTGGAAGCTTCAAAAGTATCATGTAGGGAAGATGATGTTTTTAATGGAATGAGAACATCATTGGGAATATAATTCATATTGCATGTTTTAAATAGAAGTGGGTTAGTAGGTATAACATGTACTTGTCTATCATGTTCAAACTTGACATAACAATCTAAAGTTGAGGGTACAGATGCCATAACACATATCCAAGGTCACCAAAGAAGTATGTTGTATTGGAAATCTCCGTCCATAACATAGAAGAGATTGGGAACAGTGTAAGGACTAACATAAATATGTAAGACAATAGTGATCATTGTAGAAGCTATGGTATCTTTAAAGTATCACAGTATCACATCAGTTTAAGAAATGCAATTATCTAGAAGGGCTAGTTGTTTATAGGCATGGGTGGAGATAATATTAATACTAGTTCCCCCATAAAACATGACTCTCTTGACATGAGTTTGATCAATATATGTGGTAATAAAAAGGGCAAAATCTTGTTCTTCAATGTGTTGAAGTGGAATTCTTAAATCATCAAAAGAAATTAGAGGGATGGAACTAAGGGATTTGATCAAAGCTTCAAGAGTTTGGGGATCATTTGATTTTACCTCAATCACTTGAAAATAACTAATCAAATCTTGATGGTGTTGGGATGAGTTTTAGATTAACTCATACAAAGCCATTTTCATAGGAGTTTAGTGAAGTTGTTTCACCATTGAGATTTGAATAACATTTAAAGATGTTATTTTAGCAAATCCCAAGATGAAAATATTAGGATTGGGAGGAGGAGTGTCTTTAGTGAAGGGATGAGCCTAAGGAGTAGTGACCTTTTCCTTAGGTTTATCTTTTTGGTTTTATGACCATGTGGCCACATTAACAGTGTTGATATAAAATGTAGGTGAAGGAGGTGGTAAAGGGGTTACAATCACATCATTGGGTTTGAATTTAAGTATAATAGTAGGAGGACCTATGGATGCCAAAGGTGGAATAATAAGAAGGTTAATGGAAGTATCATTAAAGAGAGTGTCGGCATCAAAGTGTTGTTGAATGATTGTTGTGATGGATTTATAACTATCATTATTGTGTCTAGGTGAATGATGATATAAACACACTTATGTATCATTAAACCAAGATGGGCTCATTCTAAGAGGACTATAAGGCTTAATGGGAGGAAGAGTTATTATGGAAGATTGTAATAACTGATGTAGGAAAAAGTTTTGAGATCCTGCAAGTGGGCTTAGACTTGTTATGATAATAGGAGTAGACACCTTCTTTTGTTTTGATGTTGAAAAGGTAATTTAATGTGGTGCTTTGTTTGGTGATAATGGATTTACATGTTTTGCTATTACTTTCTTAGTGTCAAATGTGAAAGGCCTACCAGATGGTAAAGGCAGGAGTGGAGGTAAATTAACCTTTTATTTTTCTTGGGTCTATAATATTCCAACTAAAGTAGAGTGGTGTGGTCCTAAAATGGATGGTAAATTTGAGGGTTAAAGAAGGAATTGGTGAGATCTAGGAAGCTTGACATTGTTTTGTAATTTAGGCTATAAAACTCTAACTTCTGGGTTAGGAGTTAAATCTAATTTCCCATATGGATGAATTAAATTAGAGATAGGGCATATGCCTAAGGGATTGATCTGATTTAATATGGTATATTCCTATGAGGGTGAGGGTTCTGACATAGATGGCTAAACTTTAGGTGCTTTTGGTGAAAAATCTCTAGCTTTGTCAAAGACCTTGGGGTGAAGGGTAGTGAGAGGGTTGGTGGTAAAGGTTGATATTAATTGTGTTGGATAAGGAGTTTTAAGTTAGTCCCAAAATATTATATGATCTAGCTTTGTGAAGTTAAGAAATTCTAGACTTCCACCAAATATGAGAAGGGTTTAGATGAAGTTGACGTAGGCCTTAAAGTTGTGTCTTTAGAAGTTTGAGGTGTTTGGGAAAGAGGGAAATTGATGGTTTCTACTAATTTGGGCCAAAGATGAGAAACAACCCTAATGGGGTCCTCTTTGATAGAGATGAGAGAAGAGACATGGTTTTCCATGGGTGGAGGATAGGTAGGTGAAGAAGGTTCCTAAAGAGGGTAAAGCATAGGTATTATGGATCCATAGGTAAAATAAGGGGTAAGAGGGGTAAGTATGATCCCAATGGGCATGCCAAAAATGTTTCACTAAATTTTTTCTATTTCAAGTCTAAAAGAAAACAAAAAAGAATGATAAGGATAAGTGGTTTTGGTTATCGAAGGTACTAGAAATGAATCTAGAGCTAATTTCAGGTTAGTTTTAGTTATCAAGAGGAAATCTATGTTAGACTAGGTATGTGGAATATTATAGGAGATTGGTCTCTAGACTTCATGGACCTAGAGTCAAGCCAAGCTACTTAACCAAAATATACCTTCTATCTAGAGTTTATACTCCACTAAGGAATAGAGTGGGTTCTCTCCTTGGTGGTGGAATCCAAGTAGGATAGTCTGGTAGGGTAATGTGATCCACCAGGTGATGAAATCATAATGGAAATTTTTAGAGGTGAGTTTATATGTTTGTTTGTGTGAATTTGATTTGGTTTTGTAACATAAGTGCACTACAATTTATTCATAATGCTTGTAATTAACTAGGTGAGCTAATATGAAGTAAGTAAAAAATGAAATATAGTAATTTTAAACCCAAATCTAAAATGTTTAGATTTGAATGCAAATAAAGATAAAAATAGGAGTAGAGAATTAAATTCACTATCCTAATGTGCATGTAAGAAGTAAAGAAGATATTCTTTTTAACTTGTAAAAAAAATGATAAATTGCTTTTAGAAGCAAAGAGAAAAGAAATAAAATTTTAGTTTAATGATTTTAAATAGAAAATAAAATGTTGAATTTTTCATATTAAGAGAGAAGAGAAGGAGAAAGTGAAAGAAATGAAGTTTTCACTATAATGCACCTATATGAATGCTTAAAACAAGAAATGAACTCAAGGAAAACTCTAGGATCCCATCGGGCATGCCAGAAATGCTTTGCTAAATTTTGTCTATTTAAAGTCTAAAGGAAAATATAAAAGAATGATAGGGATAAGTGATTAGAATGAACCTAGATTAGTTTGCACACCATATCTATACATTGTGAGCACTCCTCTTTGGCTAGGGAGGACTACCTACAATTAAGAAAGAACAACCAAAAGATGCTTGTTAGTAGATAAATGAGTGGGCTACCAAGCTATGTGCTTGTTCCAAAAAGTGTGAAACTTCCTTAGAGATGATATTCCAGTTTTGAGAGACAAAAGAGTAATAAATAACTAAAATATAGGTAAAGAGAGAATGAAAGAGAAATAACATTACCATTATTAGCAACCTAAATGCAATAGAGAGTAATAGACTGTAGGTGGTATATTTTGTTTATGTTTTGGGAGTTGTTTGGGTAGGTTTTTAAAAGGTTAGGGAATCTAAAGTCATCGACATCGATAGGGAAGTGAATGATATCAGATATACTATTGAGGTCAGTGGTGAAGGTGACCGATGTTGATTAGGCTACGAAGGTTGATAGGGGCAATAATTTCCTAAGATCTTGTAAAAAACTTTTTTGGGTCTAGGAAATGGTTTTGATCAGGTCTGGGAGGTTGGGGAGGAGAGAGAGAGAGAGAGAGAGAGAGAGAGAGAGAGAGAGAGAGAGAGAGAGAGAGAGAGTATGGTTTGGGTAGATTTGGTCAGAAGTTTGGTGTGTTAGGTCAAGGAGAAACAAGGAACCTTTATAAATCCCTCATAGGGGTTTGATTAGGAGTGTATAAAATAATGCACAATAGATATAAAGTGATAACAGAATAAATAATTAAAAGACCTACAAAATAGGTGATGTACTTAGCTATACTGGTCACTAAATGATAAGTCTCAGATTGATGGTCCTTATCAAGTAGTCCAAACTAATGGCCTAAATAGAGAGAACAAGAAGGTGCTTTTGGTCATCAAGAGCTTAGTTCTTGATCATGTTTGAATTACACAAGATGATAGTAAGCCAAGATGTCAAAATTTTAATGATAAGAGCTTGAATGCAAGTAAGAATCAATTTTATTAATTTCTACCTACCTTAAATTTAGGTTAGAGTTTTACTTATATCACTGATGTTAGTGATCCCATTGATGTTGACCATGGATTGACTGATGTTGATGGCCCCAAAATAGGTAAAGCTTACTATTTTTGACCTATTTTCTATTTCTCTTCATTCCAAGTGTGGCACTTTTTAGAAAATGGTAAAAATAAAAGGTTAAGAAGGAGGTAGTTGATTAGGAATTTAGTTTTGAAGTGAGAATAAGTCTTGGTAGTTACGATGAGGGGACCAAGTCTTGAGGTGATTCATTAGGTGAGAATTAGTCATAGGGTGAGGTGGCTAGGTAAGGTGGTAAAAAGTGTTTTTAATTAACTTAATTAAGTATTTTAAGTTAATTTAATGTGTGAGGGGTAAAAGCATCAGTTAGGGAGGCTAATTGTTATTATTAAAAAGTGGGCTAAAAGGGGTTTTGACACATGGAGTTACACACGTGTGTGTGAAATAATTTTGGTGTCTACAAAAATATTCAATGGATTTCAGACAAACAAAAAATAGAACTAGTATATTTATTAGAAAAATGGTCTATTTCCTTCTTGAAAACCCCTGGGTACAACAAGAGGGATAATTGGTGAAAAAGGTGAAGCTGGAAAGTAACATATTATCAAAATTGTAGATTATTTTAGCAACCATGATATAAAACTTCCACCAAACCAAACAATCACAATTTAAGAGGTAATGGAACATTATTAAATTTGTACAAAAGTTTAATGATTTGCATGTCTTGAATGAAGCTATTTAAAAAAATAAAAAAGGTTGGGAACCATTAGCTCAAGATTAATTAATCATATTGAAAAATTATCTACATAATGATGGAGGTTAGCTTCTTAGGATAGATACAAAAATATTATGCTACAAGTATGGGCCACCATGTCTTTGGCCATCCATTTTATAAGTTTTTAGTGAAACATTCATTCTTGGTCTGAACGTCGATTCGATAATTATTGATCTTTTGATTATCACTAATTTTTTTAAGGAAGAACATCTTTGCCTATTTATTTAGACATTGATTTAAAATTTTATTATCAAGGCCTTTAATGTATTCATCATCCACAAACAAGAACATTATTCTACCATTCATATCTCTCTCAAGAATCTGTGTTGGTGATTTTTGTTACATGAAAGATATGGGTGTGATACTATGGGGTATAGATAGTTATGGATTTCATTAGACACATATTATAGGTATCAATTTTTATTAGGATCCCACTCATTTTTAGTTGCAAGGTTTTAGCCTCCATTCATAACAAAGTAGATTAGAGGAAGGTTTTGACATCTACAAAGATGTACCAACATATCAAATGACTAGATCAGACAAAATTAGAAAGACATTAAAAATGAACTAGATAACATCTTTTTGGAGAAACTTATCTCTACTTTCAATGATTCATATGTATGTGACATGATAGAGGTATATACAAGAGCTAGATTAGTGTGTTCTTGTACAAAATTACAAAGAAATTTATCTTTCATTATAGAAACTAAAGAGCAAACAATTTTTAATGTTAAATTTCAAAATTATTTGACAAATTCAAATAAACCAATACAAGAACAACCACTTTGATCAGTACCAGGTGCATAAAATATTTAGTTTATTTTATAATCATGCTTCATTTTTAAAATATAACATCTTAATAATCTTTTGGTGTGTATGCTTTATATTTCATACCTAACATCATATCAATCTTTCAATGTGTATCACTAATTGAATTTCATGCAAGTGAATAAATAATAATAATGAAATATCATATTAATGAACATAACACATCGCAAGTTGATGTAGGTAACATAAGATCATGCATATTCTTTCAATTATATAAGTTTTTACTTAGCAAAGATTCATAATACTGATAAAATATTTCTTCATCTATTTATGTCTCAATTAAAATATTTCATAATGTAACTCTAGAACTGTGTGTTGCCAACACAACCACCCATGGCACATCTTTGTAGGTTGGTGCCTCCACGAAAATAATAAAAGCTAAAACTCTACAACAAGACAGATTTTTAGGATACAGATATCAAATAAATTTATGATGATAATTTTTAGTTATTACATTATATAATACCTTGTATGGAATAAAGAACTAAAATTTTAATGAAAGAGTGCACCCATACAAACTACAAAAATGCAAAAAAAAAAGGGTGAAAACCCCTTTCAATAAATGTATAATTATACAATTGCATAAAAATCTAAAATATATTAATTATCTCTATTTACCCATTAAAATGTTGTTTACATGTTTTATTTACCCATTGTAATGTTGTTTACATGTATAATTTACCCAATTTAAAATAGCATAATATGTGTTATACTATGTCTTCAATATAATAAATTTTGATGCAGAGTATCCATGTGTTCTTTATCAATAAAAAATAATAAAGCATATTGTGCTAGAAACAATTATATTGCTATTGATTTAAACATTCTTTAATTCGATGTGTCTTATTGTAAGTATATGAAGTGGTTTAACTATTAAGGTGTATATTCATCTGAATTTAGTGATAGTGAACTATGGCTTAGAAGATTAAATCATATTTTGTTTATTGTGATGGACTGCATAAACATATAAATATGTATTGGTATGAATAAGAACAACTGATACATTCATTACTATAAGAATATAGATGTGGTTGATCAATGTCAAATTCCTATCAACATCTATGAGAAATGATTTATGTGAAAATGAAACTATTTCGTAATATGATAAAGTCATGGCTAAGGTATAAGGATTCAATATAAACTTTTATATTCATATGTATGTTACAAAACTAGAAATAGAAATAATACATCTGTGTATAATGAGTATTATAATTATAATGTGCTTGAGCATGTATTTATTTTTATGTGTTTATATGAATCTTTATAAGATTTAAATAAATTTAGAAAAAATGAATCAAATGAAATGCATTATGTTTTTATGTTACTGTAGACACTAGAAAATTGAACACTTATAGTTTTTTATGACTAAATGCCTTAGGACCCCCTAAATCCATCTTAACCCTTAACCAACCCCTATTAGCCTAACCAAAATACTATTCATATAACACTATTCAAAATTACTATTTGAAATTACTATTCAAAAATAATATTCACTGTGGGACCCACTGTCACTATTCATGATGACATGGCATGTGACATGGTAAGTGACATGACATGTGACATAACAAGTGACATGGTAAGTGACATGGAAAGTGACATGGTATGTGACTTGGAAAGTTACATGGAAGGTGATATGGTAAGTGACATGGAAGGTGATATGGTAAGTGACATGGATTATAAGAGAGGTGGCTTGATGTAGGACATCATATCCCACTTGGGACCCTTTCCCACGGTGATTAATGACCTTATTTAAGCATCATAAGCGACCCCCTTTGAAATATGATGATTTTCCCCTTAAAGGTCCATCTTTCAACATGTATTTTGCCTTCACACATGAAAGTGGCCTTCAAAATGAGATACCTACCTCTTTAGTCCTTTGGAAAAGACAAAGGGCACCCATTTTTTACTTTTTAACCCAAATGGGAGACTCACCAACCAAAATGAGAATCCTCACACACCTCATATTTGAATCATTCATGCACCACATGGAAAATGGTGCCATATTTTTTTCCATCCCTTTAAGTGCTTGGATGAAGACAAAAAATGGTGGTGAAAAGTATTTAGTCTCATTTAGACCCATGTGAATGATTACCATTCAAAATTAGATTCATGCTCAAGGTGGGAGACTCACCAATAAAAATTGTAATCCCCACCAACTTCACATTTGACTCATTCATGCACCACATGGAAAATGTCACCATACTTCTATTATTCCCTCTTTTGGCATGATTCTTCATGACAAATGTTATAAATACCCCCAGGTCCTTCACCCAAGGTGAAATTTGAAGTTAGTATTTATTATTAACATTTAATGTTAGGTATTTAAATGAGGTCATCATTTTTGAGGTCATCCACATCTTGGAGGAAAATAATTCAAAGAAATAAAGCTCTTTCAAAATTGCCACAAGATTCCTTCATCACATCGTCAACAACATCAACAAGCCTCAAGGTAAACTTATTTGGTTTTTTTTATTTCAGTAATTTAGTTAACTCATTAACTTCATTATCTTAACAATTAACCCTTAATCCACATTCAATATTCATCCATTGGCCTTCTTTACCATCTTTTCCATTATAATTCCATTTACCTCCTTTTCCCACTTTGTACCTTTGCCACCTCCACCCTCTTTGCTCCCTCATCATTTTGCTACCCTAGTTACTTGTTGTTTTATATTTTTCAATGATACATCCGTATAATTTTATTATCTCAATCAACCCCAACCAAACCATTATTTTTACCCTTATCAAATTACCAAACCCAAAACGACAACCTTGCCTTAACAAATTTTCAACATTAGTATAATCAAACTAGTTGTTTCATTTCGATTAACATAATAAAGAATCTAAGTTTATCAGTTAAATAGCTATAATTTATTTTATTTTGATTTGATTTTATATTCATTTAAGGAAAACATATTTATTTTACCATTTCCACTTTATTGTTTTAAATGAGATGGATTGGCAACCTCCAAGAAAGCTCTCGCTTCTATGATCTAGCTCACGCTAGTCAATCCACCCAACTACTTGTCTAACCAATAAGTTTGGTGGTAGTAATTTATTATTTCAATTAATTATTCCCTATCCAAAGAATATTTATCTCAAACTCTAGATTCAATATGCTTCTACACACCCTTCTTGACTAGTTTCTTATTTTAACACTTAAGAAAAGCAAAAAATTAGATAGAAACTTTTGGCAAGCCCAATGGGAACCTTGAATTTTTTTTGGATTCATAGATGTTTAAGGAAATTTAATTGCATTATTAAAATGTAATTTATATGCAAATTTCAATTTTTAAATTTAAACGTGCCTTTTGTCCTTCTAAAAATATAAGTTTTATTCTCTTTTTCTTTCTAAAACTCATAAAATTAAAAAAAGAAAATTATCATTCATTTTTTTACATTTGTAAAATTAAAAAGAGAATTCATCCTAAGATTAAGATTGAATTTTTATGTTACATTTAGGAACTTTTTAGTTATTTTTGTTTTCATTAAAAAGAAATCAAAGAATTTCCTTTTGGTTAAAATTAACTACATTCATTATTTGCTTGTGTTGGTTAGTTCAAATAGTTTAATTAATCAAGCACATTAACCATAGTGTCAAAAATATTAAAAAAACCAAACCAATTACACAAATAAACACCAAACATGCTTTAGATGAGCCCCGACTAGTATTTCACCACCTATCAGATCACCTTACCCCCTCCTGGCTATCATACTTAGATTTGATCACCAAGGGGATAACCAATTGAGTTCTCTAGCTGAGTATAAGACTTGGAAATTAGTATATATTGGATAAGAAACTAGACTAGATATGAGATCATGAAGTGAGGGGATTAATCCCCAAGCACTAAGCCTCATTCTAAAATCCAATACATATTTATTCTTGAGTGCATAAACACAACCTAAAACTAAACATAAACTACCTTGTTTAGGACCTGTTCTACAAACTAGATTTATTCTTCACACTTTCTAAGGCATAAAAAAAGAGAGATAATTAAAACTTTAGAATTTAATGAATCTTAGTGTATGCTTTGAATGTCTTGAATATTTTATTTTTCTTACTTCTTGTTTGATGTGTGAATTTTATTTCTCTCCATTATTCATAGAGTCTTTACCATACTACAAATTGAAGAATCAAACCAACCAAGAACCTATTTTATAATACCTCATCTCCACTGCCTTGTTCAATTGAGAGCTTTCCTATTTTCTCTCTTGGAGATCCTAATTTTTTTAAGATCTTGGAGAACAATTCTTTCACCTAAAAGTGGTACCTTTCATCACAAGCCACTTATACTCCCTTCCTTACTAATAACCAACCCAATCCTATATACAACCAACCCAACCTTGTCTATAACCAACCCAACCCTATTCACAATCAACCTAACCTTATCTATGAATCATCAAACCCCAACTTCAACCAACCCACAAGCTATCAACCTTCACCTGAACTACCACTTGAGTTTTTTGCAATGATAATAGACTAAATAGTTAGATTAGAGTCAAAACTTAGGCCATCTATTTCTAGTATCCATGATCAATAAAACCCACTTACAACCAACGAATGGCCTATCATCATCCATTTAATTATTATCATGCCCAACCAGCAACATATCAACATCTATCATCTCAATCACCCCAACCTTATCAAATCTTAGGATATTTCCCCCAGTCATCATATCAACCTCAACCTACCTTGTTAACCCAATCAATTTCATCACCCTTAATGGATCAACCAACCTATCAATTAACCTAAAAACCTAACCAACTTGTTAACATATCAAACCAACTAGCCTCTTTAATCTAACCAAATAAATTACAAATAGTTTCATACCATAATGTGATAATTGAGACATAGGTACGCCCTCTTCTAGACCTTAGTAAACCTACAATTGAAGAAACTATAATAACACCAACCTTAACCAATCCACTTTTTGACCAAGTAGAACCTTTACAAATTTCCTTACAAACTAAAATTAAGGAAACCAAAAAATGTTTTTCACTTCCCCTTTTAGTGAATCAAATCCAACTAGAATAATCTCAAATTTATGAGGCTCCCATGATCAATGTTGTTATTGATAAACCTATTATTACTACTTCTTCCACCCCACTCATTGAAGTGGGGGAATCACTTCCTATTCCTTTGGATGACCGAACAAAGGAAATAACCACTTCCTTCCTTTCACTTGACACCATCACACCTTCCTCCCCTACCATAGACTCACCTACTCTTCCTTTGGAAGAGGTCACCTTATCCACTCCATCCATGGAAGAAACATCTTCTCTAAATTTTTAACCTTCCACCAAAAACATAGATGGAAAAATCATTCCCTCTTCTCTAGCTAAGGTTTTAAGATTTAAAATCAGTGATCAAGGAACCAAACCTATCTATAATCCCTTTTCTAGGATAATACAAAGCCTATATTTCACTTCTCAACATAATATTTATATAACCACTTTCTGGCATCATCTTGGCCTCCCCTATCAAAACAAATAAGAACCATTATCTTCACTTGAATTCACCCTCAAACCTATCACTACCTCAACCCCATCCTTAGATTCTCCATCCTCCAAAACCATAGGGGAACCATCCAACCCACTTCCATCTAAATTTTTTAAAAATCTTTACACCTTTGTAACCAAACCCATCAAGAATCTAAGAATACTTTCTATTCCTAGCATAACTCACCAATCTTTGAAATTGGAATTAACTCCATCAAATAAAACTTTGACTAAACCTATTAAAAGGGGGAAATATCTTAAACCATATCAAAATAGACCCATTCCCCCTCCTTCTCTTAAATATTCTACTTTAAAACTAACCAAGCAACCCCAATGTAACCAATCTACTAAAACCATTCCAGAACTAACAACTTCCAAGGTGAGGCCTACTCCTAAGAAGGACCCCACTCCAAAGCCCAAAATTCCATCACCCACAATGCCTTTACTTGAATCCTATTCAACCATTTTACATAGATTATTTAAAACCTCCTCCTTAACCTTACCACCTCTCAAACATTTCCAACCTATCAAAACTTTTCACCCTTCATGTCCTTAACTAAAATGGTTTAATGCTAGCTTAGTTATGCATACATAGGACACTTGGACATGACACAAATAATTTAAAATATTTCCAAGTAATCATCCATAACTCATATGAGGATAATATATTATCAGATGAACCTCCTTTAACTAAGCCATCCTAACCTAACTGACAAACCAAAACTACCCCACCACCCATAACTTCTATAGTTAAAACTAATTTTAGGAAGGATCATAGAAATAAAAACCTATCACCTCAAACACATTTGTATGAATCTTATTCAACCATTTTTCAAATGTTGTTTCAGACCTCTTCCTTAACCTTACCACCTATCAAACCTTTTTACCCTATCAAAACTTTTGAGATTCACACCGAAAACTGTCATGGTACAATCACCACCATATGTGCTCTTACCATAGGATACTTTCCCATGATATAGAGCAATATAAGGATCTTAAAACCATTATCCACTAGCTTTACAACAAGGATAATATGTTATTAAATGAACCTCCTTTGAGCCCATTACCAACCCAACCACCAACCAAGCCTAACTAACACTTGCCTATTCCTTAATTCTCACCTAAGAGTGAAGAGGAGTTGAAGCAATAAGCTAAACCAACACTTCCTTTTATCCACACCATCCATAGGGTTACCCACTCTTGAGCCTAACAAAAAGATAAGGGAAAGGCCAAAGGGTCCATTCCATAGACATACCCTTTGAACCCTCAACATTCTAACTGAACCTAACCACAAACACCTTTACTTTGGGATCTTTTCCCCACCCATAGAAAGAGTAAACTAGGGGAGCTTTCCTTCCATAAGGTTTTAACCATTTATTAAACTCAACCATACCTTAACCATTAACTGAATTAACCCTTGGATTTTTTACCTCCACCTATCAACCAAACCTATCTATCAACCCAAATTCAACCAAGTGGTATACCAAATTTGGGAAAGCCATTTGGACACCACCTAACCTATATGGGATTCAAATTCTCCCATTAAACCATAAGAGATTACCCTTCTCCATCAAACCTGACCAACTTTACCTCAAACCTCAAGACTTAAATATTGGATGCCTAATCCTAAAGGAAAACCAAAATGTGACCAACATGAAGAAGAGTAAATGAGGAAAGTTTGCTTTTAATTGGATTGGACCATATATAATTACCCATAAGTGTGGATCAATAGCTTATCATTTGTCTTCTCTCAAAGGAAAATTGGAAATTGAGCCTCTCAATGCTTCACATTTGCATCCCTTTTTTTGTTAAGGAATGATCAATCTCACTCTTTTTGTCTTACTTAATTTCATCCCTTAATTATGATATTTTAACCTTCACCCATATATTTCCTCTCCTTTTGAGGATAATTGATTACAATATAGAACCATGTGTTAATTGTCACAATCATATCCTAATCCTAAATGTGGCTACCATGGTTCTACCCATAGTATGGTTCTCATAGATAATTTTCATCTTTAACAAGATGGAATCCCATATTCATTGTCTCTAAAATACAAAACCATACCTTTTCATATCATTAACCTCCTTGTGTTAAAATTTTTCCCTCATAAAGGTCCAACCTAATTAGACCTATACATGTCTAAAAAATCATATCCAAAAACAATTTGAATACCAAAATATTACTTAGGTCAATATCCTAAGCATTACAAATTGTTCCCTTGAAGGACAACTACCAAAAAACAAAATAAAAATTTCCAAATATAAGCTAGACTATTCCCTTAAAGGATAGTTATCAAGAGCATTAAACTTAGACCACTCCCTTGAAGGATGGCTAAGTTAACTTTATTGAAAGAAGATAAATTCCTTAGAATATTCCCACATCGATTAGCCTCCCATAGAAAACAATAAATAAAAATACCCCCTATCACAATCAAAGCAAATTCTAAATAATCTTGAAATCCATAATCAACTCTCAAAAAGCATAATAAGTTAGAATCCAAAATTGGATTTCACATATAGACTTCTCACATTGATCCATCTACATATAAGCATACAATATTGACTTTTATATTACCATTCTTAGGTCACCTATAGAATGGGAAAACTAATGCACATGAGGTTTAGAATGGGCAAACTAATGCACATGAGGTTATCATACATATCACCCATTACCCTTCACGCCACCTATCATTCATATTCCCTTTAGACTATCCATAAATTAAGGGATTTAGAGCTTACTTGACACCCTATTATCAAGAAACCTTTTTTATCTACTAAAAACTTCTCATAAATAGCATTTGAAGGTCTTATATTGATTAAAGTTGATCCCACTTTGGGTCTATTTTCAGTCCTTGTCAAAAATAAAGCATTGTGCCCTTTTCTTAATGTGCTTGGTTGATGTTTTCATCATGAATTTTACCATCTAGTGTTGCAACAACAATAATCATTATTTTTACATTAAGTTATATTACAACAACCCTAACCATAAAAATCATAACCATAACAATAACATTCAAAAGTGTCCACACAACCTTAAGCATGATAACATTCGACCAACGACATCCAACACATTTTGTACATAATAAATTGTGAAATATTTTATTTAGGGTGCAATGAATTGCATAACACTTACAAAGTTATAAGACTATCAATGATTCACCTAAATCTCCTACATATAATATTTTACTACATAAGCACTAGGCTTATTGTCTAATGACTCTGGGTTTGTGTTCATCCATCTTTCTACTTGATTAATCCCTAAAATAGAATTCATAACATTACTTATCTCAGTGGTTGCTAAATAGTGTACTCTATTATACCCTTATGTATTCATCCCCATAGGGTGAGAATCATATTTTTTCTCTAGATCTTTCACCTTATTCACCTGTCATAGCCATTGTATCCATTTACTCTAGTTGTTATAGTCTCATAGGTACCACTAGTTGTTGCCTTAGTGCACATCCCCTTAGATAGTGAGGGTTCCTTCCATATACAAGTTGATTATCATGTTCTCTAGCCCTACATCTTAAGCAATGAAATTATTGCCTTCTTCATTGCTAAGAGGTAAGATTTCAATCTCAAGATTGAGATATGGTTGCCTTTCCTCTTGTTGTTGATATAATAATACTTCCATTATCACTATTACATGTAATATCTAGTAGATCTACACATTTACCATATTGATTATTTTAGGTCATGAGAGTTGTTGATTATCTCCACCATTATTCCTATTATTCACCATCTTCAACCTTGTATAGTTCTCTACACTTTCTTTAACCTATAAAAATAAATAATTTAATGATAGACATTCATCCTTATAATGATTCTTTAAATATAATACTTGACCATTCTTCCTCACTAACATGATTCTCCATTCCACCAATGAGGAAGGTTATATTATGTCATTGATTCCCTTAAATAGTCTTCCCACTTTAAATGGTCATGACTACTTGCCTTTTGTGTAGATACTACCCCTCAATCTACCTAGCCATTTCAATAAGTTATCATGTGCCATCATGATTTCCCTTTGTCACCTTTGTCATCCAATCTACATTTGATGTCTTTTATTTTTTTTCATCTTGAGATCCTTGTGGGCCTAATTATTATCAAATTTACCTTGATTAACATAAATTGGAATCTAGCCATGTATCACCACAATGATCATGCCTTAAAAAATACCACTATTTCTAGTAATGGAAGCTTTTAAATACTTTCTATTTTAGAAACTCTTCCATCGAAGGTAGGCCACCATGAATTCAAAATAATACATTCACCTTCTTGTACCCTCTACCCTCCTAATACTACCATCCCATTACCAAAGGCTCTGAATGTTAGACCCTAATAATCAGTAATACCTGATCAAACATGGTAGTCTTTTATTTTATGCCATTTAAATGTTCGTCCATAGCTAGGGAAAGATTGATTTCTCAAATTATATAACCAATATCCTAGGCCATGTAGCTTCTTGTTGGTTAGACCTGACTTAGCAAAACCCCAAGTCATCAATTTCAAGGAACTAGGATAGAAGATGCAGACTTGGCCACCTTTCATCTAGCCTACCCATATAGCTCTTGGGTTAGGAATAATCCATCCTATATCATTCACCACCCTACCAATTTTATACCTTATGGAATCTACTTCATCATCAGATAAATTCTTTATAGGTCATCACTTTACTACTTCCCTTAAAACATGGCTTTTACTGATGATGACCTTTCCCCAACATGACTATGAAGATCATGATAGATACCCACCTCCTAAGACCTAGCTCATAATGATAGATAACACCAATATGATTATACCTTGATATAATTTTAGAAGGTGTAACCTCTTTACAACAACACCTCTTCTTTGGATTAGCTCCATTAAAGGTCATTTGTGGTGCTTGGCATTGTGTTCCATTCTTATTTATCCTACCTTACTCATCTGTGTCTCTCATATTACTAAATTTGGGATCATTATGGTAATTATTCACCAAACTACACCATATGCTTTCACCATCACCTTGACCAAAACCTAAAACCAATATTTTACAAAACCTTCTCTATCATCTAAAACCAACCCATGTGGTCCATCAAATTGGGGTAACCAATTTGAACACCACTCACCCAAACCTTGTTGAACTACATTGGCTTGATGTCCATTAACTATGTAGGTGTTGCTTGACTTCTAAGGGTAGTTTGACCACTAAAAACTAATTACCATCCTCTTTTCCTTCTCATTAACTTCTATTTCTAATAACACCCTTTTGCCTAGGGTGTCCTATATCAAGGAATATTTTGATTTTTCCTAGAATTTTTGTATTTTAACATCACCTAATACTTACTCTTTTTTTTCCCCCAATTTCTAGGAGAACTACATTAGTCTAACATTTTTTTTGACTATCTAGGCAATACTTAATTACTGAAGTTAGCTTAGTCACATCCTTGACTTTATTTTCCCTTCTCACCTAATATATTTACCTCCACCTCTCTACCTATCTCCCTTCATCTTGTTAATCTCTTTTAACATAATAATTTACAACCTTATTCATTGGCCCCTCTTATATCCCACAAATCCACCACCTACTCTTCTTTGTTGGCCTCCTTGACACCTTCCTTGTGCACGCTTCATGGCTCACTTCCCCATCCACTTTTACATTTTTTTCCTCTCTCTCTCCACTTTTACCAACCTTGTCCCTTATCTCCTTTTTTCCATCCTCAACATTTCCCCTTGTCCTTGGAAATTTGTCACACCCTCTTCATCACTCTCATTTCTTTACCAATTCCACATCATACTGTGTATCTTGTTAGCTTTCTATTTCTTCTATTGTTGTAATTTTTCTTTACATGTACCACCATTCTCTGACATTTTTCCCCTCTTCCCACCTTTCCCATTTTTTATTCTTCTTGTTTGATTTATTTTCATCCTTTCATGCCTTTTATCTTCTTTTTTCCTACACAACTAGTTTCTACCTAGTTATTTATCATTTGAGAAGCCTTCCATAATTGCCCTTTTTCTTCTTATTAGTTCTTGGCTTTTGCCTTTCACATTCCTCTTAGTACTCACTTGTCTTTTGCATCTGTGTGAGTATCTATGCTTTATATCCTTGCTTTAATTCTTCTTTTTTCTTCTTATCATCCCTTATTTCATCTCATGACCTTTCATTGTGTTCCCCTATTTATTCACCACCTCACCCCTTTTTAGCTTGTCAACCTCTTCCAACAAGTTGATTGATGCATACCTTATCTCTTCATATTCTTATTCACCCATCCTTCACTTCCCCTTGTTTTTCTTAACACCTTTCTCATTTTCCATCCCATTCTCATCTCCAAAACCATCATCTTCTCTACTTCATCATTCCTCTCCTTACTTATCATCATATGTGCATACTTACTCAAGATACCACCTACTTATTCATTCTCCTATCATCCTATTTATGTCCTCATTTCACTCCTTTTTTCTCTTTTTTCCTTTTCTTCCATGTATCTCCTTGTTTTTCATTTTCATCACCAAACTATATTTCCCTTGGTCTTTTTTTCAAACCTTTCATGGCCTCCCCTTACCGGTCATGATAATTACACATATCACCCCATCATTTTTAATTATCTAATCTATCATTATTTAGTACATCTCTCACAACCCATCTTCTACCTTTTATTTTTCTTCTCTTTTCTCTATTTCATTTCATTTTTTTCATCTCCCTTGATGACATTCCTTGTTCTTTTTGACCTATATGTCCATGCCTGACTCTTACCATCTTTTTTCACCTTCATATTTATTTATGACCTCATTGTTTTCTCTACATATCTCTTCATCCATCTCCTAGTCTACCTTCACCTCATACCTTATTCGATCCCCATTATTTTATCCCATTCAACCTCTATCTCCTTAGAGTGTAATCACTAGTTATACCACTTTAATGTACATCTCCTTCTCTACTTCCTCATGTCCTCCACACCCTTACCTTAATGTACAAAATATAGTAAGGTTCATTACTTTAGTTGCATCCCTTTCTTCCTTTAATTCCTTTGCATGTTGAGCCTATATCCTCTTTTTAATCCCTCTCCAACTACTCCCTTCACCCTGCCTATCACCTTCTTCCCTTTTAAACCCTCTATCCATTTTTCTCTTATATGATCAAATCACATAGCATGTTATGGCCTCATAGGTCTTCAATTTGACTTTGGGATATATACTGATCCTATGACCCTATAACACAATTGGCTAAGCTCGTATGCTCATATGACCAACAAGCAAGCCTAAACATTTTTAAGCCATTAGGATGAAGATCCCTTTCCCACCCCCTTTGGTCTTGCCTATTTCAAACCCATTTTAATTTAACATTAAAATATTTTAGAATCAAAACTAAAACCACCTTCAAATAGAAGATTTGTGGTACCCACGTGTGGCTGCTAATTATACCCTATCATGTGACCTACCTCCCAACCAATACTTTCCCTTGATTCTCCCTACCTGACCTACATCTTCTTATACACTATAATGTCCCTAATATGTAATCAAATTTCACCTAGTAACCTATTATAAGAGTCCCCTCTTCCATAAAACTATCTTCTTCCTTGGTCTCTTTTAAACCTATTTCTCCCACCTTCCTTTTCAACTCCTCAATTTGTCTGTCTTAGTATATTCTTCTTCTATTTTTCATCTAAATTTTCAATTCATACCATTTATTTTCTTTCATATTTCAACCAAATACCTCATTTAATTAATATTATTATTATTCACCTCACTCCATATTCCAGAACCCCTCAGAGTCTTTCTCTATATTCCCTTCAAACTCAATACTTATTTTGGGGCCACACTAGCTCTAGGGTCAAGAGTTTTAATCTTCACCATTTCTCATTTACCCACTTTTCTACTTTGCTTCCCTAAATCATTGAAAAATACCCTTCCATATCTTTTTAATGACATTATTATGGAGTGTGCACAATGTCAAATTATTTGGATGGTGATGAAAGAACCCATCAAGTCATCATGGCAATTTGAGTAGTGCCATATCTTTGAAGTCTTATTAAAGCATACTTCTCCATTTTTAAATAAATTGTGACAAAAATTTAATTATTGAATGTACTTATCCATGGCTATAGATTCCTTTTACCTAGTTGAAGCAATCATCTAATTACCTCCTATGTAATCTCATCCACCATTTCTACAAAACCAATAAGACAACTAATTGATAGCCATATTTTCCACCCTTTGGAGCTTCCCTTTCTCTAACATCATTATAACTCACCTAACTACATGATACATCAATTTTGGGAAACCAAGTTAACTAGTAATACCAACCTCAAAATAATTACATTAGGCCTAAAGTTAATTTTAGACTTGATGTCAATGGAAATATGTAGGCAACATACACTTTCCTAGTGCATATGGAGTCTA
This sequence comes from Torreya grandis, assembly GCA_037957365.1. NCBI lineage: Eukaryota > Viridiplantae > Streptophyta > Pinopsida > Cupressales > Taxaceae > Torreya > Torreya grandis. The sequence goes on along the minus strand of JARHVA010002725.1, from coordinate 1,510,985 downwards.
CTCAGCTACCCTATTCCAATCTCCCAGCCATTCAACCACGTCTACCTCAATGTTGGCCCCTTTTGACCCAACATATCACATATTTTGTGATGACCTTGCCTTGGTATTTTTGAGCTTATATACCAATTTTTCCATGTTGAACATTTGAATTTTCACCACCTCATGCATAACCAAACCATTTATGTTTTTCTCAAGAGCACTTCCTACACTAGAGACATGAGTAAACACCAACCCTATCTAGGATCTTTGATAAGACTAACTCAATTAGATATGACCAACATTGAGGACTAGTTACCTTGTCATTTATCCTAGAACCTAACCTTTTTTTATCAATATTAGTAGTTTTAGTCTTTACAAAATCTTGACTATCATGCTTAGTCACATCATATGCACTGATTGGCATTTCACATGCCCAACTACCTTGTGGCACCACCTAGTGCCTCCTTACCAACTACTTATCAAACCTATACCCAATTCAACCTTTCCTCATCAACTCTTAGTGTGAGAGGGAGCACCTCCTACCATACTCAAGGTAATCTAACCTTTGACCAAGTGATTTTTTTTAATTTTTCAACTTGTTAATTTAAAGTTTCATAATAAAAAGGGGAAAAATGTAGACACTAGAAAGTGTAATAGTTTTTTATGACTAAATGCCTTAGGACCCCCAATAAATTTCTTAACCCTTAATCAACCCCTCTTAACATAACCAAATCACTATTCTCCTATTCATATATTACTATTCAAAATTACTATTTCAAAGTACTATTAAAAATACTATTCAATATCACTATTCACAATGGGACCCACTATGACTATTCATGCTGACATGGCAGTGACATGCCAAGTGACATGGCATGTGAGATGTCAACTGAGATGGAGGCTGATATGGAAAGTGAAATGGAAGGTAATATGACAAATGAAATGGCTTAGAAGTGAGGTTGTTGGATGTGGGACATCTTACCCCACCTAGGACCCTTTCCCAAGGTGTTTAATGACCTTATTTAAGCATCACAAGGGCCCCCCATTTGGAATAAGGAAAATTACCCTTTATTGGGTAAACATTCAACATGTATTTTTTCTTCACACATGAAAATGGCTTTCAAAATGAGATACCTACCTCTTTAGTGATTTGAGAAAGGCAAAGGGCACCCATTTTTTACTTTTTAACCCAAATGGGAGACTCACCAACCCAATGGGAATCCACACCAGCCTCATCTTTGACTCATTCATGCACCACATGGAAAATGGATCCATATTTTGTGTGCCATCTCTTTAAGTGCTTGATGAAGATAATAAATGGTGGTCAAAAGTCTTTAGCCTCATTTAGACCCATGTGCATGATTCCCATTCAAAATTAGACTCATGTGCAAGGTGGGAGACTCACCAACCCAAATGGGAATCCCCACTAACCTCATTTTTCAATCATTTATGCACCACTTGGAAAATGGTGCCATACTTATACTATTCCTTCTTTTGGCATGATTCTTTACAATAAATGTTATAAATACCCCCTCTCCTTCACCCAAGGTGAAGTTGGAAGTTAGTCTTTCTTATTAACATATTTTTGTAAGTATTTGAAGGATTCCATAATTTTTTAGGTCATACACATCTTGGAATAAAATAATTCAAAGAAATGAGGCTATGATGAACTTGCCATGGGATTCCTTGATCACATTATAAACAAAATCAACCACATCAACAAGCCTCAAGGTAACATTATTTGGTTTTATTTATTTAAGTCATTTACTTAAGTATTTCCATTAACTACCTTAAACTTTACCCCTTAATATACTTTCCAGCTTCATCCATTGACCTCCTTTACCAACTTTACCATTGTAATTACATTTACCTCCTTTTCCCTCTTTGCACCTTTCCCACCCCCACCCTCTTTACTCCTTCATCCTTTTGCTACCCTATTTAATTGTTGTTTTATATTTTAAAAACATCTATCCATCTCATTTTATTATCTCAATTAGCCCCAATCAAACTATTCTTTTTATCCTTATCAAATTACCAAACCCAAAACCACAACCTTACCTTAACCAATTTTCAGCATTACTATAATCAAACTAATTGTTTCATTTTGGTTAACTTAGCAAGGCATATAAGTTTCTTAGTTAATTGGATTTCATTTGTTGTATTTTATTTAAATTTTATAATCATTTAAGGAAAATATATTTATTTTATCATTTCCAATTAAGTGTTATAAATAAGGTGGATTGACAACCTCTTAGAAAGTTCTCGCTTCTAGGATTTAGCTCATGCTAAGAAATCTACCCAACTACTTATCTAACCAAAAAGTTATGTAGTAGTTATTTCTTATTGTAGGTCATTCTTACCTAGCCAAAGAAGAGTTATCATAAATTATATATTTACAATGCATGCATTCAACATGTATTCTTCTACACACCTTTATTGACTAGTTTCTTCTTTTCACACTTGCATCAATGACCAGTCTAGTAATAGTTACAATAAAAAATGCATATAAATGGATAGAAATAATTACAATAAGAAATGCAAACCAAAATTTCATCAATGATCAGTCTAGTAACATTTAAAACATTTTAAAATAAAATTTTCATGTTATATTTCTTAAAATATAATATTTTTAATAAATTATTCATTTCTTTTTTAACAAATTGTAGGCATTTCAAAGGAGGAGCTAAAACTGACTTCTAAAAAACTATTGATTTTGGGGTTTCATGACTTAATATTATTTTTTATGCGCGCGCGCGCGCGCACACACACACACACACACACACACACACACACACACAGACACACACACACACACACACACACACACACACACACACACACCCACACCCACACACACACACACACACACACACATATGAACATTCATGATATGGGAAAAAAAGAAGATTATAAAATATAAAATATGTCATACTAAATTCAAGATCATTCCAAAGAAATTTTGAAGGTGTCATTGCAGTTTTTTTCTCACGTTGGCATTTGGTCAATGATAAAGGACAATCATTTAAGGATACTCATTCAAACCATGCGTAACACATGTTCAAATTTAAATTTTTTTTAGGACAATATATTTTAATTAATTCAATATAAATATAAAATAAATAGATGGAGTTATTTTTAAAGGGACCATCGAAGATGATTTTTCAATTGCCAACACATTGTTCATTGATTGTAATTCTTAGAAATGTGTTACAAATCAAAAATTGAAAATGAGTTATGTTACATTGAGTAGATATATTAGAAATGGAAGCCAAAAATATTAAAAGTATTAGAGAATAAAAAGGACATCAATCACCACATTCTTGGGAGAAAGTAAAAAATCCATGCCAGTAGTTATGAACCAATGTTTAGAAAGATGTAACTTTGACTGATTATTTTAAGTGTATTTATTGATTATAAAATATAATTATAGTAATAAAAATTATCATCAATTTCATATAAATTAATTTTAAATTATTTAAAATATAGTTCAATTAATTTCAAAATAATTGATTCTAAGTTAGAATTACTTGGATCTGGTTAAGTGACATTTGATTTATAGTTGGAGATTCCTTGAAATTATTGAATTAATATATTAACACTTTATCATGAAGATATTTCCAATCAACAACAAAAAAATTTCAAGATATTTTATTATGTAGATGAACTAGATTACTTAATATATTTTTATCCATAACTTAGATAGTCAAATAGTACCATGTGTTCCAGTATTAGAAGCTAACTCAAAGGATCAATGGAAGGTATGAAGGCCCAGAAGGGTAACACAAGTTTTAAATAGTCCAATATATTCAAAATTATATGCTCCCAAATTGTTTGAAATAATTCAATTTATTTGGAATATATAAAACATATTTATGGAGAAAATATTCTCCACTCCACTTTAGTGGGTATAATTTCAAATTATTTAAAATATCCCAATGTAATCAAAATGATCTATGCTCAAATGGTTTGAAATAGTCTAATTTATTTGGAATAAACATAATTTATTTTTGGATAAAATCTTCTTTACTAAATTTTATAGGTATAAGTCTAAACTATTCAAGATAGCCCTATTTATTCAAATTGATCTATGCCCAAATGCTTTCAAACAATTCAATTTATTTTGAATATAACAAATTTATTTTTGGAGAAAATTATCTTCAATCCACTTTAGTGGGTATAAGTCTATTTTATTTAAAATAACCTAATTTATTCAAAATGATCTATGCCCAAATGGTTTTAAACACTCTAGTTTATTTAAAATTTAGGAAATTTATTTTTTGGAGAAAATTTTATCCACTTCACTTTAGTGGGTATAAGTCCAAATTATTCAAAATAGTCAAATTAATTCAAAATGATATATGCCCAAATGATTTGGAACATTCTATTTTATTTGGAACATAATAAAATTATTTTTGGAGAAAATTTTCTACACTCCACTTTAGTGAGTATAAGTCCAAATTATTTAAAATAGTCCTTAAATGATGAATTTGGTAGCTCATGAATATGAATTGTGATTCATTTGGGTATATTGGTAAAAATATCATGTTGTCCCAAGTATTGGATGACATAGGGTGGGACTCAAGGATGTGTTATAGTGATCACTAAAATTTCCTCCCACCATTGATGGAAATGGGATTGATGAGTAAGGGTTCCCCATTCCTATGTCTAGATCTGATTTTATAATTGTTGTGTAGGCCAATAGTTAGTGTCTAGATATACTTATCATTCCAAGGAATTATATTGTGTGAATAATAGTATAAATATGATAAACTAATCCTATAAATTTTGATTGATAGTCTCATGATTTTTTTTAATTTTGGTGATGAAATCCTACACAAAGAACTTGGGCTTATTGAATTACTCATTATGATGAATCATACTTCATATGATGTCAATGACACCCTTAGTTTTTTGGTTCACAAATAATGGTACATGGTTGACCAAGTCAAATTAGCACTATAATATGACTATAAAAAATGGATATAGAGTCATATAGGTCAACTATGTATTACAAATAGGGTATGAAACTAAGCTTATAAGGATACATGATTGACTAGGTTGACTTAGTACTATAGAATTTTTCAAAACTAGGTTGATATAACCCTAAATAATTATGAAATTTTAGGTTGATAAGGTTGACTAGGTCAACCTAGTATCATAATTGATAAAAATAAACTAGGTCATGGACTAGGTCCACTAAGGGGGGACCTTGTCCTCAGTAAGCTTTGTCAATAATAATACAAGGTTGATGTGGCTGACTATGCCATGTAAACTATCAAAAAATGGGTTTAGGTTAAGGAAAGGGATAATGAAGGTGGTAAATGACTAGAGGAAGAAGAAAAATAATAGTTACAACTTATGGGATTAGTATTAGGAAACAAGTATGTAGATATCAAGTGGTAAAAAAGGAAAGGGGTGGACAGACCATTGGTTATTTGCAAGATTATTATAGCTTTGTATCATTATTTTCATTTTTACATCCACTTAATATAAACACAACCTTCTCTTATGTACTTCACTAAGACTAATCTACTCTCTTTGACCCTCCTCTAGTCATTTTATGCCTTTATTAGACCTTCCTAAGCCTAAAACCTTTTTTGACTATTTACAATACAAAGTTGATTAGGCCAACTTAGTATTCTAATTGATACTTGTTATTATTAATTAGTAATACAAATTTGATTTGGATAACTTAGTATTCTAATTGATACTTGTTATTATAGATTAACAATACAGAGTCAACTTGGTTAACTTAGTATTGTAACTGATACTTGTTATCAATTAACAATATAGAGTCGATTGAGCCAACTCTGTCAGCTAAACTTTTGGAAAGGTTTAGTGTTATATATACCTATATAAACACATCCATTTCATCATTTATAATAAGAAGAGAACAATAATTAATATATATTTTTCATTTGAATGTCCACAATTATACTTGAGGATCAATCTTAGGGTTTGATACTTTCCTTGGAGATAAGGATCTTGTCTTGTGGAGAAGTATTTTGGATGCATTGATAAATTGTGTATCATAGAGATGATTTATCCTTCTCATCTTTACATACCATAATAACCTCTTGTGAATCACCTTGGCCAAGGGAGATATTGAGGCTTTATGGGTTTGTCTTTATAGGTAAGTAGTCCTAACTTTTTCCCTCCTTTTTAATAGTATATAGATATGCATTTGTACTTCTCTTCCATGCGATAAGATTTCATATACATTGATGTGAGTATATGTCTTCTATGCATGTTAAATTTTCATATTTACTATCCCCATTTTTTCCCACAATATTTGGTGAGAAATAGATTAAAATTTTACTTTATTTTATTGTTATTAGTTTATTGAATATGAAAACATAATACCTTGATCCAAGAAACATTTTAGGTGATAATTTGGGCAATGGTTCTACCCCAATTGGTGGCAGAACTTCTGGGAGCCATAACTTTTGCACCATAGCTCTGTTTGACTCCCCATTTGAACCGTTGGAAAGCTAAGAATGAGGGGAATATTGTGATATGGCATGAAACTTTGATTAAAAAAATTTACCCTTGAAAAATAAATATAAGTGCCCCAAATTTCAATTTTAGTAGTGCAATCTAAAAATAGTAAGTTTATAAAAATAGTAATTCCTCAAATTTTGTATTGTTGTAAATAGTAGAAGTTGAACTAATTATTCTCCCTCGAGAGTGGTGACCTTCCACATCCTTATCCTACATTCAAAACATGTACAAATTAATATTTAACTTGAAATGGAAATCAGACATATCTTCTCAAAGATAGGAATATGTTTGGGTCTACAAATTTAATGAATAAAACATCTCTTCTCAAAGATAGCATTAATATTATTTTGTTGTTTTTTTTTATTGAATTATCTTTCAACCAAAGCTTTTGAGTTTTGGGTTAGACCTAGTTAAGGATATTATGTAGTTTTGATTGACTGGAGGCTTTGGAACACTCCCTAGTGATATTATTATGTTAAGGGATACCTTGGTTAGGTCTAATGAATCCATATAAGTTATTACCCTAAATGTTTAATGTATCCACAATAAGAAGTGTAAGTAGGATTTATATTCTCTGATATAAGATTGATTTATAGATATGTTTCATTTACCATTGCATACATTCTAGTGAATTTGATGTTAATATAACCCTTGTAGGTTTTCATTCACATTATCATTTTTATCATCTTATTATATTTTTATATATTTGTAGTACTATATCAAGCTAGTCGACATAGTTATAACTTTATATGTGTAGGTTTAACATATAGTTTCATCAAAATGACTTTATTTTATCTGTGTAGGTCTTCATTAGATATATGTTACTAGATCAAATAGTTAACATTGTATTCTTATTCAGTTAGATTCTACCAACTAAGTTAATCTAATAGACTTTATTTTTAGTGTTTATTTTTGGTATTCTGGTTTTACCAACTAAGTCAACCTAGTTAACTTAGTCTTTAGTGCTTCTTTTTGGCAATCATGTTTCACCAACTAAGTCAACCTAGTTGACTTAGTTTTTAGTATTTATTTTTGGTAGTTAGGTTCTAACAACTAAGCTAGCCTAGTCAACTTAGTTTGTAGTATTTATTTTAGGAGCTTAGGTTCTAATAACTAAGCTGGCGTAGTTGACTTAGTTTGTAGTATTTATTTTTTGCATACAAGGTTTTGTAGATGATGTTGAGATAGTTGACCTAGTTGATAAAACTTTAAAGTAACATTTGAGCATCATAATATAAAAACCTACAATCTTAACCATATTTAATCCCACCAAGGTTCTTATATTTCCTCTTTCTATCATTTTAGTATGTTTTTCAATTTTATTTTTCACAAGTTAGCAATCTTTAAAATTACAACCCTACAACTAACTAGGTCGATCTAGTCAACTTAGTTCTATAGTTTGTCTTTTGTTTGAGAGACATAGTCGACTTGTTCATCTCTACTCTTAAAGACCTTTCTTATACAAAATATAAGTGACCTAATTGAATCTATTTTTACTATTTTCATACATTATCACCTGAACTAACTCTATACTATTCTCAATCAGGAATTAACAACTATTTGCTAGTAATTATTTCACATATTCTTTTTAGTTATTTGAATTCTTAGAGTAACTCGGATAGTCTAAATAGGTGGGTTTTCAAAATACCATTTTAGTTACACTATTTTAATATTTTATACACACTAATTGAATCTATTTTTACTATTTTCATACATTATCACTTGAACTAACTCTATACTATTCTCAATCAAGGAATTAACAACTATTTGCTAGTAATTAATTCACATTTTCTTTTTAGTTATTTGCATTCTTAGAGTAACTTGGATAGTCTAAATAGGTGGGTTTTCAAAATAACATTTTAGTTACACTATTTTAATATTTTGTACACACTAACAAGTCAGATAAATTTCAAAATGCATTTAAACATTTATCTTCCAAAGGCCTACCTACGTAGATTTCATCACCAAGGAAGAAGCCGACTTGGTTTTCTAGACAAGTATAAATACATGGTTAATGGTATATATTAGAAAATAACCTAACACCCTTGTCACTATGAGATTGTGAAGTGAGGGGGTGGACCCCAATACTAATCTAGTACTATTGCCAATAGAGATCCCTTTTAGCCTAAACTACCTGAAACCAACCTTAGATTGATTTTTAGTCCCTTATTATAGCCAACTCTCCATCACATTATTTACAAACTTTATTATAACTTAAAAAAACTTATGAATAACCACTTATCTATATTTTAATTTCAAATTATTTCTTTCTCTTTGATCATTGTATTATGTATTACAAAACTTGTAGTAGCCATCATTGGTACAAGATTTGAGTTGTGTGTTCTAATTGAAGCAACTGCATTGATCTAATTTCTTATATTTTTAATTTCATATGCTTAGAAATAATATTGTTTAATATTATCATTGATTAAATATGATATTATTGATCATTATCATTGAGTGTTGATCCTTGGTATTTAATATTGTCATTAATGTCAAAGGTTCTTTTGAAGGTACATGGTTCTATCATTAATGCCAATTAAATATCATTGATCTCAAAGGTTATTATGAAGATTCATGGTTAAGTAACTTGAAAATATTTGTCTAGAACTTGTGAGAAAGTATGTGAAGATATCATGATGAAATGAGTGACCTTTGAAGAAGAAATTGTATGCTATGAAGATCTATGTAAATAGTTCTAAAGATGATCTAAATGAGATATGAAGACTCTTAGTAATGATTGATAGTTTTTTATCATGAGAGAGGTAATTTGAGGTTGTATATGAGGTGTTTAGGGACTTGAAAATGATTAGAAAATCATCTCCAAATATCTAGGTATGCAAATCTAAAGATGATATTAATATCCTTAGTCAAGCTTCAAAGATATATAAGAAGATCTGAAGATGATCTATTGAATCTATGAAGAAAAGTGAGTGTATGAGGTTGCTTTAGAATACACAAGAGTCATTGGAACATATTAAAGTTTCAAGGTGAATCCTATAGGTGGTTAAAAGGTTAGATTCAAGGTCTAATGAGACTTGTAAGTCAAGGCTTAGAAATCAAAGGAGACATGGTAGCTAGATGAGGTATTAGGATCATTTTTCAATACATGGGTTAGAAGGTAAGAATTTATAGAGGAAATTCAAGTTTTTTTACGTATGCACATAAATTTTTATAACATGGTTTACAAGAAAAGGCTTGAAAAGTATTTCAAGGTCTCTCGAGTGCATAAAATGAAGAGTTGTCTACCTAAGAAGGTTTTTTTAGTGCTTGTTGGAAAGTGCATCATCTACATGAGAATATAAGTTATTAATGGTAAATAATCAATACTTATAAATAAAATTTATAAGCATTGGTTTTTGTAAATAGGAGCTAATTTTTATGAATGATTGTTAAGACTATAAGAGCGTCTAAACCCTCATAGAACACTAACAATGACTTGATGTTGAAGATATTATTTTAAAGAGATCATAATGGTTTGATATGGCTAGACAAGTGATTTTATGTTTAAATCAGCTCTCCCAAACATCTCTATATTTTATTATTTTCTTAGGTTAGTGAACAATCCCTAAAAAATTGCTTGTTTGTTGTAGATTTGTTATAGAAGATAGAATTGACCGATTCATAGTTTATAAATGGATTAAGATCAAAGGATGAGACTTGTAATTATTTTACATGAATTTTTATGGATAGGTTATATATATTAGGTGTGAAAATTTGGTGATACAAGTTGGGTAGTCACTAACAGACCTGGCGATGCAGATAGTAAGAAAATCAAGCAAAATTGAAAAGATGTGTGTAATATGTTTTCACGTAAGATTGATGCATTGAAGTTTATGATGATTTTATTTTATAATTTAATAATATATACATAATTTTAAAAATATTGGAATTTAGTGTAAAATTTTGGAACACTAAAGCCAAAATGGCTTGTCTGACCAAGTAGAGTCTGTGAGAGGACAAATCAATAGATTAATTTATAAGATCAATAGTGTACATTAAATATTATGATATGTTTGATGGAGGTTACTTTTAGGAAAATATTATATATTTTTTCATGAATTTAAATTATTTATTATGTTAAATCATGTGTCATAAGTTCATGTTTCCTTGATTGTGTTTTGGAGTTAGTTGGCAATTTTGAGTGAATATCTTGAAAAGAAGAAGTTGAGCTTGTATGCCCTGAGTTGAAGCATATGATTAATTTTTTGATAAAAATTAGATCAATATGTTTATAAATATGTGAATTTTTTCTATGTTCATTTTTGAAAAATTGAGTATATGCCTCAATCATTCAAAACTATTTTTTGTGTATGCATAGGCCTTTTATAAACAGTATTTTGAGAAAGGGTTCAAGTGGTGGTTAGACCTAAAAGGTGTTATAAACATAAATTTAAGATATATAAGATATATTAGAGTTTAAAATTATTTTTTCATACCATTTTATGTGTTTATATATGCTTCAATAAATATCAAAGGGTAACGTGTTGTTAAGAAGACCTATTAGGTCTCCTTAAAACCTAAAAGAGGATTAAGGGCTAATTGATGTATGTCCAGCCTAATGTATTGATTAAATAATATTAATTTTAATGTTATTATAAATATTTATGTCCTACCTAAGATATAAGAATATATGGCTAACTAAGAAAGATATGACCAAGTCACTTATATAAAAGCAAGGTGGTTTAGGCCTATTTTGGTATGCTTAGAGAGGGAGAGTAGAAGAGAAAAAGTGAATGATATATATCATTTATGACTATAATGAGGTCATAAAAACCATAAAATAATTTTAATGAATATATAATAGAGACTATGCATATGAGCATCAAGGTTAGAAGACCTAATCAAGTCATGAAGAGGGTTAATTGAGTGAAGAGGGCTAAAAACCAGCTTGAGAAGGATAGAAGTGAGAAACGATTAGAAGGAAAACATAATATATTTTATAATAGATAAGTATTTATAAATGTGAGATAAAAATTAGGTGGCTCAGTTGGTGATGAATCATCTAGGGGGTTGGTGCCTCCTTGCAAGTGGGTCCTTGTTAAATCCTAGCTAAGTTGGTGCTGAGATAATAGGGGTTGGTGATCCATGTGAAGTGGGTGATTAAATAAATATTTATGTTTATATTATAGGAATATATTCCATTTAATTAATTATAGGTTTTTATTCCCCTTGATATTTTTCCATATATATGTTGTGTTCATGTGTTTTATGTTCTTATGATTTGGTGTCTATGCTTACTAAATTAAACATGATTGTTAGAATGGTTCATATATGATTTAGTGGAATTGAATAAAAATAATTTAATACTATTTCAAATCCCCCATCTATGTCATCTTACTTACAATAATTGGTATCAAAGTAGGTATTTTGGTATAGGCTTGACAAATTAAACGAGATCCTAAGAAGCAAGGATGACTAGTCAACAAGCTCAAGGTGGTTTCTATACAAGGCTTCATTATTTAATGGATATAAATATGAATTTTTTAATATCATAATGATGATATATTTAGTGTAATGAGTATATGATATTTGAAATTAAATTATGGATGGTTACATTGCAACTCCTATTCTACCAATAGATGCAACATGTAAGAAGGCTAGTGAAAATAACTCTAAGTCATTGAATGTAATTTTGTGTGGCCTATAAGAAGTAGAGATTGTAAAGATAATGCATTGTATATCAACCAAAGATATATGTGATAAAATTAATACCATCTATGAAGGAGACACCAAGGTGAATTTGGCTAAGTTTTAGACCCATAGAAGATAGTTTAAAAGCTTGAAGATGAAACTATTGCATCTTACGTATTGAGGGTTGATGAAGTTGCGAATATAATTAGAGCATTGGTATTATAAGTAAAAGAGTGTAATATTGTCCAAAATTTATTGAGATCAATAACTCCTAAGTTTGAATTTAAGGTGTATGCAATAGAAGAGATGAAATATTTGGACAAGTTAGAGATGGATGGGCTTCATGGCATCTTGACTACCTATGAGATGATAACCAATGAAAGAAGACCTCCCAAGAAGGAATAAAATTTCAAAATTGAAAATAAGTCAAATGCTAAGAAGGTCAAAGATGAGGTATGTTCATATATTGGATGACGAAGTCATAGTTATGTTTTTTATAAATTTAAGGTTTGGCTTAGGTAATTACAAGGGTAAGTTACCCTTCAAATGATTTATCTATGGAAAGGTCACTTTGTAACCAAGTGTACTTAAAAGGAAAAATATAATCATAATGAAGAACATAATGAGTACCATGAAGATGACAAAAAAAGTCTATAATTTTTAAAATAACAAGAGACATTTCAAGAAGAATAAACAAAGGAAAGGATCATTCAAAAATAAGAAGAGTTTATATACCAAATAAGATAGCTCATCTAATGTAAGTGATTTATAAAAATCTGATAGTGATGATGTCAGTAATGAATCTAAACATGATAATAATGAAACCTTTCTCATAGGCATAAAATAAGACAATGAGACTTGTTCAAATGAGAAAGACCCTATGGTTAATATAGAATCAGATGAAAAATTATACTATGAAAATGAATAAGGAGAAGCTAAAGTGGATATTGAAGCTAATATCATGAGTTTCTTAGATTAATTAAATCTTGTCAAGAAGAAAAAGAAGAAGTTGAAGTCATTACTTTAAGACTATGAGGAGTAGTTTGGGTTATTTGAGGAAAGGTTGAGCAACACTTCCAAGGAGTATGAAGAGATCATCTAGCAAGTAGAAACCCATATAGAGATTGTGATAACAAGCCTAAAGGCTAAACAAGAAAATTGTAGTAAATATGAAAATAAAGTAAAATAACTAAAATATGAGATGGATCAAGCATCTAGCAATGTGAAACACTTTGTGAAATTTGAAAATAACACTAGGGCTCTAGATGATATCTTGAGCAGTCAAATTTTTTTAAGTGATAAGACATGTCTTAGTTTAAAACAAGACTAAAAGGAGGCACCTCAAGTCAAGGAGAATAATATTGAAGACAAGAAGGTCAATAAGAAAATAACAATCAAGCACCCTCATGACATAAGGTATGATAATTCTTTCAATGGTTATTATTTTACATGTAGTCAGTTTGGTCATAGAGAAAGAAAATGTAGAAGACCCTCCAAGAATGAGTATTCATAGAACAATGAAAGGAGTCATAATTCACCTTATACAAATGCTATGTATAAAGTGTTATATTAGTGCTATAATATAGTACACATTTCAATATTATGTCTTGATGGAGTTAATAGGTCTTCAAGTCAAAACAAGAAGTTTAAAACTCCTAGAATGTGAGAAAGAAGGAAAATGAATGTATGGAAACCTAAGGTAGTAAAGATAAGTCATAATTAGTCTCCAAGGTTAAGTGGACTACTTGCTAAGATAGAGCATACCTTAGGTGATAAATCAAGTAGGGAATGTCAAAAACACTTGTTATCTTAATGTGTTGACAAGGTAAACAAAGAAAAGAAGAAGGATGACAAGATTGATGATGAGATCAAACCTATAACACCCATCAAGCCTAGAAGAATGTTAAAACATATTTAGTCTTGTAAAAATATGGAGATCTAGGAATCTCATAATTTCATATTTCTTTAGTTCCTTATAGAAAGGGGTGGCTCAAATAAGCTTTATGGAGACATTTTTCTATCAATAGAAGCATGTGGTTGTAGTCAAAGAAAGGTTTCATCTTAAGAAATTTTAGGTTTTTTATGTTGCAAGATAGGAGATGAAGATGGATATTATCCATTTATATGTTTGTATCTCTATGATGTGATCCATAGTAGGAAACATGATGAGTGATTTAAGGTTTTTATCATGTATCTAAAGTCAAAGATCAGACATTTGGTATATAAGAGGTAAGCTTTTGGTATCTATTTGTTTAGGTATTTGAGCTTAATCTATGAAGGCAAAGGTGGAGTATCTATTTATATAATTGATGTCAATATTGGGATAACCTTGTGTGTGGGAAAAGAGTTTGATATTATTTGGTCATATCAAGGAAGGTAAGTGATTTGTGTTTTAAGTTCTTTGAAAGAATTATGCTTGGTCTAAGGGGAAGCTTGGTAACTCTAAGTTCTTTGTTAATAAAGAGATTATTTTTTATATTAATAGAGTAAGGAGAGATTGTGTTTTAAATGATTCATAGAATTTATTTGTTGAGATTTTGATAAATCTGTTGGGAGATTGACCTAATTGAGAGATGTTTTTGAAAATGGTTGTCATAGTTGGTAACCATAATTTTTGAAGACTATGTGACATCTAGTGTCTTAGAAATATTATATCATCTCAAAAAGGGAGAGTATGATTTTAGTAGTTATAGATGACCCTTGATATCTATTGCTAATAGATTCATGGTGGATGGTTGGTTTAAAAGGGAGATATTCAAGTTGTTGATTGAGCCTAATTTATCTCTTGTAAACTAGGTTCATTTATCTCTTGAGCCTAATGATGATGGTTATGATAGTCATTAATGTTAGAGGGGGAAAAAATTATAAAATATAAAAAAGGGAGAAAGAAAAGGGGAGATAAAAAAGAGTAAGAAAAGGTAAGAACTAAGTCTAAGAGATGATTTTCATCAAGAGTGATTGACATAGTTCTCTAAGTGTGTTTTCCATCAATGACAAAGGTAGAGATTGTTTCACATTTTCATTGATTAAGGAGGATATTTTTGAACATTATTATTAAGTGTTGATCCTTGGTATTTAATTTTTTTCATTGATGTGAAAGGTTCTTTTAAATGTACATGGTTCTATCATTGATGTCAATCTAATATCATTGATGTAAAAGGTTATTGTGAATATGCATGGTAAAGTAACTTAAGAATATTTTTCTATTCCTTATGAGAAGGTATGTGCATGTAGCATGATGAAATGAGTGAGATCCAAAGAAGAAATCATATGCTTTGAATATTTATCTAAGTAGTTTTGAGGATGCTTCAAATGAGATATGAAGACTCTTAATAATGCTTCAAAGAATTATTGATAGTTTTTTACCATAAGAGAGGTCATTTGAGGTCATACATGAGGTGTTGAGGGCCTTAAAAATGCTTAGAAGGTCAGCTCTAAAGATATAGGTATGAAACTTTCAAGATGCTATGAAGATCCTTAGTCAAGATTTGAAGATAAGAAAGAAGCTTTGAAGATGCTCTATTGAATCATACACAAGAGGCATTGGAACACATGAAAATTTCAAGGTGAAGTCTACAGAGTGGCTATAAGGTTAGATTGAAGGTCTAATGAGACTTGTAGGTTAAGGCTTAAAAATCAAAGAGAGATGGTGGAAAAATGAGGTCCCAAGATTAGTTTTAATGACATGGGTGATTATGTAAACATTTATAGAGGTAATTCAAATTATTTTAATTATGTGCATAAATTTTTAGACCATGGTTTATTATATAAGGCTTAAAAATTATTTCAAGTTCTCTCAAGTGCACAGAATGAAGAGTTGTCTACCCAAAAAGGTTTATTTAGTGCTTGTTGTTAGGTATAGAATCTACATGAGAATATAACTTGTTTATGGTATATTATTAAGGGTTATATCTCAAATTTACAATTATTATTTTATAGAAAGAGGAGCTAAGTTTTATGAATGATCGTTAAGATTAGAAGATGGTTTACACCATCTTAGAACCCTAAAAATGACCCAATGTTGAAGATATTGTTCCAAATAGCTTAGAGTACTTTTATATGTCCCTATAGGTGATATAAGGTTGAATTAAACTCTCCTAATCATCTTTAGTTTTGATTGGTTTCTTAGGTGAGTGAGCGAATCCTATACAAAAGTGTTTATTTGTTAGAGATTTTATATAACAGATAGAGTTTATCAAGTCATAGTTGTTAAGTGGATGAAGATCAAAATTTAAGAATTTTGTTTATTATACATTAAATTTTATGGATATATTATATATCTCAAGTGTGAAAATTTGGTGATCCAATTTGGCTAGTTGTTAATAAACTTGGTGATGCCGACAATAAGAAAATCAAGAAAAAGTGAAAAGATGTTTCTGATGTGTTTTCATGTAAGAGTTATAAATTTAAGTTCATGATGATGTTTTTTGGGACATGAATAATCTATCCATGATTTTTATAATCTTGTAAGTTAGTCTAAGACGTTGGAACACTAAATTTAAAATGGCTTATCTGACTTAGTAGAGTTTGGGATAGAAAAGATCAAGAGATTGGTTTATAAGATCAACAGTTTCCATTAGAGATTATTATCCATTTGATGGAGATTTATATAATAATGATATAATATATTTTTCATAAATTTAAATCCCTTAATTATGTTCAATCATGTGTCAATTTCATGTTTCCTTAACTGTGTTTTAGAGTCACTTGGTAGTTTTGAGTGAACATCTTGCAAAGAATAAGTTGAGCCTATATGCCCTGATTTGAATCATATGATGAAGTTTGTGATGACCCTGAGGTCATGTGGTTTTTGAATATGTGAATTTTTTCCAAATTTTTTTGGAAAAATTTAGTAAATGCCTCAATTTTTCAAAACTATTTTTCTATGTATGCACATATCTTTTATAAACAACATTTTCAGAAAGGATTCAAGTGGTGGTTTTACCTTAAAGGTTTTATGAACATAAAGTCAAGTTGGATAAGATTTATTGTAGTTTCTTATGATTTTTTAATACCATGTGAGTTATTTATATATGCTTCAATAAATATCAAAGGGTAGAATGTTGTTAAGAAGACCTATTAGGTTTCCTTAAAGCCTAAAAGAGGAGTAAGGGCTAATTGATGTATGGCCAACCTAATGTATTGATTTATTCATGATTAATGAATACTATTTTTAATATGTTAATACCTATTTGTTTTATACCTAAGAGATAAAAATATACTTCTGACTAACAAAGATATGACCAAGTGACTTGTATTAAATCAAGGTAGATTAGGCATATTTTGGTATGCTTAGAGAGGGAGAGTAGAAGATAAAAATTGAATGATATAGATCATTGGTGAGTATAAGGAGGTCATTAATAAAATAAAATGAGTTTCATGGATATCTCATAAAGGATATGCATATGAGGATCATGTTTAGAAGACATAATCAAGCCATGAAGAGAGCTATTTGAGCAAAGAGGGCTAGAATCTAGTTTGAGAAGGATAAAAGTGAGCAAAGAATGAAAATATAATATAATAATATATTTCATGAGTAATAAGGGTTTATAAAGGTGATGAAATCATTAGGTGGTTGGTGCCTCCTTGCAAGTGGGTGCTTGTTAAAGCATAACTGAGTTGGTATTGAGCTAGCTGGGGTTGGTGTTCCATGTGAAGTGGGTGCTTCACTAAAGATTAATGTTTGTATTATATTACTATATTCCATTTTTTTAATTAGTGGGGTTTATTACACTTGAGTGTTTCCCATGTATATTTTATGTTTATGTGTTTCATGTTTTTATGATTTGTTGTTTATGCTTGATAAGTTGAAAATGATTGGTTCATATATGATTAAGTGGAATTTGAATAATTTTTTTTGAAGACTGATTCACCCTCTCTCGTTCATATTTTTTTCAATAAATCTTTCATGTTTTCATAAAACTATCATCTATGTCGACACAATCTATCACTGAATAATTCACCTTTTCTACCTATAATACACAGTTAACCAATTCATCTATGTATTCTTGTTATTCAATCAAAAATTTATTTCTAAAGTACTAAGTTGACTCAGTCGACTTAGTACCTCTAGGATGACCTTGTTCCTCATTGGCCAAATTTTTCTTTATCTAGAGACCTACTTTCAAGTAGTACTAAGTTGACCAAGTTGACTTAGTACCTATGGGCTGATACTACTCTATGTTTGGCAAATTTTGTCTTCATTTTATGTCCTAATGTCTAAAGAGTACATAGGTGACCCTATCAACTCTATACACCTTGGTTGATATTTTATATGTGTGGTTATCTAGTCTTATTTCATAATGATTTCATATTTTCCACCTCTACGTAGTCAATAAAATTGCATAATTAAGTATTCAAATAAAAAATTCACTTATTTTATTACTTTAGATAAAACTATTCAATTTCTTCCTTCATATTTTTCTAATCCAAAACCAATCACTACACAATATAATATAGTTGAGGTCCTTCATCCTAGTCTTCCTCTTATGAACAATGGTGGGAATACTTTTGCTACACTCATAATAAGAGCAATTATAATTATCACTTCCTAAAGCAACATCGTCAAAATCAATCCCACCATTAATCTATATGACTCCCAATTATTCAAAAACCTTGATGATAATATCATTTACACTCCTAACAAGAATGGTAGATTTACCAAGATTCTTCCTTATTCTACCATACTTATGATAACTAACACTAATGTTAGGAATATTCCTCCCAACACCAATGGTGTAAATCCTCCACCCAATAACCCTCTTCTCACCAACACTAACAATGCCCCTCCTAAAACACTAATACCCCACCTTTAAACACTAATGCACGAATTGACAAAAATCAAATTATTGCATAAATAGTTTTAAAAATAAACATTAAGACAACAACTAATCATTATTAAATGATTAAAATGAAACAACATTTATTACGCATGAATATTAAACCACCTCAAGTCATCATGTCTTAAATAAATCATAATTTTATCCCCCCTTCTTTATATATATGGTAATGGGAATATCATCCCTCAACCTACTTTGCATAATAAAAATCTACAACATATTCAAATTGAACCTTTACCAACATTAATTTCATCCATATACATTAAAAACATTTATCCAACTATCATATACGATGAGACTAAGGACCCTACTATCTCTCTTAGGTATTTGGTAACCTCTATAAATAATGGGTCCAAACTAACACATTTTCTACCATAAGGATCTTAACCAAAAACTTTATTGGTGATGCAATTGAATGGTTCAACCAACTTCCTAAACATTCCATCTCACAACTTGAGGATTTAGTTAATGATCTAGTGAAGTAATTCCAACATGCTGATCTTCACAAAAATTACCTTAGAAATTTCATCAATGCCAAAAAACTTCCTAATTAATGTACTCACACTCTCATCAAAATATGGAAGTCTCTAGCTCATAAAGTGGACCATAACATGAATTATGATAGTCTTTTAAAACTATTTATTACTTCTCTTAAAGTTCCCGTTCAATACAAAGTTTTAAAATTTTCCCCTAAAAATTTAGAAGAAGCCTTAAACCAAGAAAAAATGCAAGAATTTCTTATGACTCAATTTGAAACACCTCAAAAAATTAGTAAAGAACCTTTACAATCATTTTTTCATAACATTTTTTCATCCAAGCCTCCTGAACCTCAAAATGAAGCATCCAATTCAATTAATTTTAACCTAAACCATCCTCCATTAAGTCTAGAGCAACTTACGAATAAATTTTCCCCCTCTAAACCCATGAGCTTTGATCCTTCCAAACCTCCTCCAAAATGGTACAATCCTAATATGTTTTGTTGGTGGCATGCTACTATAGGTCGTTCTCATGAGTCTTGTTGTGATCTTCATTGATTTATTCTTGCTTCCTATCTTGGTCCACATTTCAATCTTAATATTCTAATAAAATAAAACTATCAAAAATATCTTCAAACCTCACAAATTAAATATAAAGAATAATAGTCACATCAACATCAACTACCTAATAAACAAAAAAATTATCCCATACCTACACTTGATCCACCAATGTTGTTCAAACCATAGTCGATCCTTATTCCTACACCAATAAGGAAGGGATAACTAATGAGAACCACTTTAAATATATCATTTCATCTATTTAACATCAACCCCTTAGGTCACACAAACCAAATGAGTACCTAGTTTAAGTTCCTACTCCAAATAATATCACACATGGTCTTCCTTTACCTCTTCATACCTCTCTTACACATCATATGTCAAATTCAAAATATTTAAAATATAAAAAATAAACACATTACCTATCTCAAAATTCACCTACCAACCCAATGAAAATCATTCTAATGGTTCAATTTCACCTCACTCCACCTCACATATTGGGGCATCTTGTGATACCCATCTACATGTCCCTTCAGACCTTGGGGCATCTTGTGATTCCCATCCCTACATCCACTTACCCGTTGGGTAATCTTATGATTCCCATTCTTATTCTATAATTGATAGTAATAAACAAATTCATCTTTAAGAAATATTTTGAGACAAATAGGCTTGTATTTCACATGATGCTCTTTGATAAAGACATTAGCATATATCTTACTTATTATTTTTTTAATCTCATGTTTTTTAAATTTTTATGCACTTTACTTATTTTAGTCACACTTTACTAACATCATTATCTCTTTTGGGTTCTTTGGTTTTTTTACACATTACATCTGGCATATTTTTTCATTTTGGTTCATTAATATCTCTTTCATTCTTATCTTTTTATGCCATTTTTTTGCTTTCATATCTTTATGATTATTTTCCCCCATTATTTAACATTCACCTCATTGGTGTTGACCTTGTGAGTTACAGTCTAAGACCATGGATTAGACTAGGCTCTCCTCATAAATTACCACATTAAAACATATTTAAATTAGTTTTTGGTATGACTACTACTTTAATTGGTGCTTATGCTAGATCTGTTGTTGGTTAGTATGGATTCTCTAGTGACATGACTATCATAACGTAGCCCTATCCCTTTCATAACACTATTTTAATTCCTTATGATTAGATAAAATAATATTCATCATTGTATCACTTATTACATGAATAGATCTCTTCTAATCTCAATATTTCCCTTATGTTCTTTCATTTAAGGATCACATCAGTCAATTTTGTGATTTCACACTTACTTATGGGCAAGTCTAGGATTCTTTTAGTACCTTGGTCTTTAGTTCCTTTTTTCTAGTGACCAAGTGTAATTTATCTTGTGTTTATCACCTACTTCACTCATGTTTGGTTCTCTGAATCCATATGGAGGAGGAAGAATAGAAATATCCAAAACAAGTTAAAATCTAAATCATAAAATACAAACAAAAGGCAATGATTAAAAGGAAAAAATAATATTAAAATTTAGATCACACCAAAATACATGACATATATTTGGAACATATCCTATCTTAGTTGAAGTTAAAACTCCACAATTGGCCTCATGTCAGATCTGCAATTTATTGGGGTGTGGTAGGCTAGTAGATTGGGGTAGGAGGTCTCACTATATCATATACTATCTAGTGCCACCTAATTTTTCACACAAGTACCTAATATTCATAGTATATCTACAACACTATAAGTGGTCCTAGAGAATGGGAAACACATAATGGGAATGTAGGTCCATTTCAAATATCATGCATATAACCTTCATGGGTTCATATATATACTTAACTTGTTAGCCTAAGCTTTGTGTTCATTAGTCAAAGTGTCTTAAGTCCTTGGTATTGATAGCTATTATCATTTCTCACATTCCTATTGTGTTTCATTCTTGTTAATGATGTTAAGATCACCCATGTGGAACCTCATATTCCTTATTTATATAATATTTTCCTGTTATTACCCTTTTTGGATTTCACTTTTAGATGATGACATCTACCTTATTACACCTCTTGGTTTATAGGTTGTGAGTTTCATTGTAAGACTTTGGATAGGAACATGCCTTCCTTAAAAAAAACCTTACACCATTTATTTAATATGCCATCTCATTAGCATACTATTCATGTCATTATGTGATTGTGTTTTCTTACATTACATCTTAGAACAAACACTAAGTTTGAGTTTTCATCCATTAGAAAATTTGATTTTCATTTATCCATCATGTTCTTAGTTGATTTTGGTGGACTTAACTCATATTACATATGACACTTGACATTCTTACATGTTTCTATTTATGTATGGATTCTTCATTTTTATCTTACATTTTGACTCACATTTCATTTTTAGTCATTCATGTTTTTCTTTAAGTTTGATTCGACATGCTTATCTTACACGAGGTTACTTTTCACTTTCCTACATATCTTTGTTAGAGTTTTCTTGTATTGATATTTCATTTGTCATTTATGTTTTACATGATTCCATGGGATTTAGTATGTTATGAATTCCTTTTTTCCATTTATACTTTACATGCTTTCCAATGAGATTTACTATGCTCTAATTCCTTTTTGTCATTTATGTTTTGCATGCTTTCCAAAGTGATTTAGTGTGCTCTACAATCATTAATCCTTAATTTTTCATCATTTTTCATTTAAATACTTGATAATTTAGTTCTATCATTGCCTTAATAGTCATAATTTTCCATTTTTTATATGTAACTCATTGTTACTTAATTGTTTCTATTGTTAGTCTTATATCCCTAGGGTTTCTCAAATGTAAGTACTTCACCCTTCATGATCAAGAATAGGATATTTGAATACAACCATTAAGGAATATCTAAGTTAAGGTATTTATATGGTATTTTTAATTAGTCTCATTTAATTTTATCATTACTTTCCATATGTCATTTTTAGTTATCTCAGTTTCATGTGTTGTTATGTTCAATCTCAAAGAACCATCCCCTATTAATCTCACATAAAATGTGATGAGATTAAATTTTGAAATATGTATAAATATTATTTTTATTAAATTTAACATTTAATAACACTTTATAACTTGCAGGAACTTGTCGAGTTTCAATCTCTCTGAGTGCATGCCTTAAAGGTGCACTAGGAAAGGGGTGGGCAGACCATTGATGCCTAGCAATATTGTTGTGGATTTATATCATTCATAAAATTTATAAAACCATGTTATACCAAATTAAACTTATCCTTTGTACTTTATTAATCCTTTTCTCCCCTCTTTCACCCTCTTTCAGTCATTTTTTGCCTTTATTAGACCTTTTTAAGCCTAAAACCCTTTCTGATAGTTTACAATATAGAGTTGACTGGGTCGAATTAGTACTCTAATTGATACTTGTTATTATAAATTAACAATAAAAAGTTGACTAGTCTAACTTAGTATTCTAATAGATACTTTTTATTACTAATTAACAATACCGAGTTGACTAGGCCGACATAGTATTCTAATTGATACTTTTTATTATCAATTAACAAAATAGTGTCGACTAGGCTAACTCTATCAGTTAAACTTTTATAAAGGGCTAGGATTAGATAAAAATATAAAAACACATCAATTTCATCATTTATAACAAGATGAGAAGAAGAAGTAATATATATTTCTCATTTTCTATCCACCATTTTATTTGAGGAGCACGCTTAGGGTTCCATACTTTCCTTAGAGATATGGATATTGTCTTTTGGATAAGTCTTTGAGATGCATTGATAAGTTATGTATCCTAGAGCTTATTTATCATTACCATCCTTACATAACACAATAAACTTTTGTGAAGTACCTTGGCCAAGGGAGAGATTGAGGCTTGGTGGGTTCATCTTCAAAGGTAAGCATTCTTAACTTTGTTCCTCCTTTGTAAGAGTAGATAGATATGTATTTGTACTTCTCTTCCATGTAATAGGATTATGTATATATTTATGTGAGTATATGTCTTCTATTCATTTTTATTACCCACACTTATTTCCACAAGCATTCATGAGCAATATAATATACTTTTAATTTACTTTTTATTAGCTTAGTGAATATGAAAACATAGGACCTAGTTAGGGTTATTGCATAGTTTTCCTTGAATGGAGGCTTTAGAACCCTCTCTAGTGATATTATTATGTTAAGGGATCCATTGATTATGTCTACTAGATCCATCTTGGTTATGACCTAAAAAATATAATGTATCCACAATCAAAAGTGTTGATTAGGTCTACTAGATCCATCTTGGTCATGACCTAAAAAATATAATGTATCCACAATCAGAAGTGTAAGTAGGATTTATCTTCTTCAATCTAGGATTGATTTATAGATATGTTGAATTTACTATTTCATAAAAGTTAATCTTGAATATATTTTATGGGTATGCCATAGGATACATGGGTATTTGTGTCTATAATTTCTTGAATAAGTGTAGGTGCCTTTTATTTATAAGGTGTGAGAGATCCTCATTATATAGGCATCTTGATTGCTCTGGCCATTACTAGTGTATTGATCATAATAGTCACATATGGGGAAATATATATATTGTCATTATTGTACCAATCAAGGAATGTATGAATAACCTCACCTAAATCACTAAAATTTAGAAGGCATATTAGTCTCTCAAAATCTATATTGTGAAGCTAATGTGGAAATGCAAGAGCTAGAGGTTATACACCTTATAGAAGGTCTGGAAGGAAAAATATTCTTCTTGGTATCTCAAAAAAATTTAAAAGATTAATGAACATGAAATTTTTTTGTCAGTGTACAAGACTGATTCCCATTTATTCTTTCTATGCTTCAAATAGAGGCATGACAAGCTGAGATCACTCCATTTGATCACATGATCTAACTAATTCTTCTATTAATGAGAAATATATTAAGTTCCAATCATTAACTCTTTATACTTAGGAAAATTTTTCATTCTTATTTAAGCTTATCTATTTTAATTTTTGTAAGTGTGAAATATGAATTCAGTGCTCAATGAGTTGCCTTTATAGTTTTCTCTTCGATTGATTTGCTCTTGAATGTATTACTGAGCTATGGCTATAATGCATGCTAATGTGGCATATTTTGAAATCTATAAATAAATATCAATGGTTTTTAACACATGGGATAAGATACACCATTATATCTACCTATGTCCATACATGATTAGCTGGCTTGTAATGGTGTCTGCTTATTGATTTAGAAGATACTTTATCCTTCAAACCCTAGATTTGGTATTAAATTCCCTTTATGACTATTAATTTTGTTGATATATTTCATAATTTTTCTTTGCCATATGTTTCCCATATTTCTACTATTATCTTACACCTTCGATGACATCAGCCATAATGCACATGAATTTATTTGTTGGCCATCATCACATGTTACGAGTCCTCTCATGGTTCCATTTAATCTTGTGATATGAAGAGATATTATTCTAATCTACACACACATATAAAATTAAGACACCATAAAAACATGACATAAAATAAAACCTAATCTAGCTATTTTTACTCAAAATGCACTCAAATTTAGAAAAATATCAAGTAAGATTATTAGTGGTAGGGCTTAAGCTTACATCCATTTACTCACCATGATAAGATGGTTCCCTGTAGATCCTAGAAATAACTATTACCTATTGTGATATCTCATCTATAATATATGGTCCTTTCTATCAAATATTTAATTTGCCTATGAATGCTCTGAATTGACTGTCATATAATAATACTAGTTGTTCCTCCTACAATTCCTTACATTGCAAGTTCGTGACAAGCTTTCTAAATTTTCATGTGAACTTCCTATGTCCAATATGCCTTGCAAATATATTCATATATTTGATTTAAATCTATAAGTCTATTTTTGAGATATTCATGATCATTTAGTTACATAATAAGTGTTATTCATAGGCATGGTACCAAGTACTCCATAAGCATGACTACTTATAACCCATACACCAACTAAAATAGAGTAAAACATGTAGTACATTTTTAGTGTTTTCTATAAGCCCATATGATCATAGGAATATGATCCTCCCATTTATCCCTTTTTGCATGACAAATTTTGGTTAGCATTTTCCCCAATATTTTATATGAATCTTTAGCTTGTCCACTAGCCTGAAGATGGTAAGTGGTGCTCTTATGATGTACAATGATAAATTATTCAGTGATTATTTTGATAGTGTTATTAAAATTTGTTCTCCTCAATCACTTACCAAATTTATGAGACAACTAAATCCCATCATAATGTTTTAATATAAAATTTTAATATCATCCTTAGCATTAAAACTGGATGTCATAGTAGCTTCCACCCATTTAGTAAAATAATCAATGATAGTAATAATATATCTATCCCAACTAAACTTTCTTGGGGGATTAATAGGACCCAAAAAATCAATGCCCCATTATTCATAATGTTGTTCAATAAGTAAGGGTTATAATGACATTTCATCCCTTTGATTGGAATTTCATATTCACTGACATATCATAGTGTTAAGATAACCTATGTGCATATTGAAATAAATCTGGATACCAAATCCCATTCTATTAAACATTTATCACACTATCTCCCCCTAAAAAATGGCCTCTTATGATTCCTTGATGTACTTCATATAATATTTGAGGGAATTAATGTTTTAAAACCACCCTACATAGAACTTTATCCTTCCCCAAGTGATACTGAAAACAATTTATGATGTTTTATGGTAAGACTCTAGTCATGAACTACTTCTTATCACATTCCTGATAGTGCATAGGAATAATTCCTTGTTCTAATAATTTGGTAATTTATTTAAAAAAATTTAGGTATCATAGATACATAAAAAAAATGACCATCTAAGGAATCCTCTTATAATTCTTTTCACTCTTACCCATTTGTATTTTGTCTAAAATTATCTAGGCATACATTCTCTCTTCCTAGCTTGACATTAATTTTAAATTAGAACTCTTAAAACAACACCAACCATCAATAAATATGGCTTATTAATAATGTATCTTAGAGCTTGGTGATCTAAAAAGACTTAAAATGAGTTGAGATAAGATAGTGCCTAAAATTATGAAGTGTGAACACTATTGCCAATGATTTTATTTTAGTTGTATAATTATCTTCAATATAAAACAACCTTTTACTTGTAAAGTGGCTAGGGTGATCCAATCCATCATATCTCATTTGTGCAAGCATAACCCTAATTTTGATGCATGAGGCATTGACATGCACATGAAATGAATTTTTCCAATCCAAAGAAACTAATATTACTATAGTGACCAATCTTTGTTTGATATATATAAATGTTTCTTTACATTTTGATGTCCATACAAGCTTCTTACCTTTGTGAAACAAGTATTCAAGTGGAGAATAAATAGTAGTGCACCCTTTAATAAACTTGTGATAATATAATGTATGTTTAAAACAATATCACACTTTAGTATAACTAAATGGTGGTGGCACTGTAATAATAACTATTCTCTTATCTTGATCCACCATGATTCCTTCACTGCACACAACATGGCCTAATAAACCCTCAAAAGGCATGAGAAAGAGATTCTTCTTAATATTTAAGGTGATGTGTAGATATCTACATCATTCTAACATCAATTTCAGCTTAGATAAATGATCTTTAAACAAATACAAAATATACCAATCATCAAAGTAGACTTCTAATAATTCACAATTAAAATCTTTGAATGTAATCACTATGGCTCTATAAAAAATAACTAGTGCACTCTTGAGCCAAAAAGGCATAACTTTGTATGTAAAATATCATGCTTAGTATCAAAAGTAGTCTTAGCCACATCCTCCTCTACAATAATTATCTGATGGTATCCACTAAACACATTAGTGAAAGAATACACCTCATGTTGATTGCCTCTAATACTTCATCTATAAAGGTACAATAAATGGATCATTTACACATGCATCGTTGAGAATGAGGTAGTCACCACATAGTATAATTTATCCTATTTTATTATTTTACACTACCATAAAACTTACCAAAATTTCCATTTCCACCAAGTAAATTATTCATGTGTCTTACATCTTATTTAGGCCAGCCTTAACTTTAAGTTCCATATTAGGATTTAGCTTATATGGTAACTTATTGATAGGTTGTGCACACTCTTTAATCTCAATATATATTTCTCCTAATGATATATCTACACTTTATACTTCCAAAAAAATTGGTGGAGAAGAAATCCTAGTAATCTCCTAGAAGTTGCATGACTTTAGAGACTTCTACTATGGTCCAGTAGTCACCAATGTGCACCAGTTTGGGAGTCTCCTCACTTATAATATTATTGACATTCTTCCTAAGTGGTTCTTGATATATGTGTAATTTTTTTGTATAAATCTAATCTCATATAATTATCTATAATTCATTTACTATAATATTGATATTTCATAGCTTTTTCTCCTCAGTATCTTCTACAACTAAAACTTTGCGTGATTCAACATCCCATTATAGTTCAAACAAATCAACTATATCTAGATCAACATCAATATCATAAGATTCTATTTCTTCCTCCACATATTTATTATATGACACATATACATAATAGACTAATTTTTTATCTTGGTAGCTTTGTACCTTTATAGAGCTATGTTAAAATCATGGGCTGCATTTTATTTTGTAGAAGACTCAGTGGTAGTGCTTAGGTCCTCTACACACCCATGACATAGAAACTTTTATTTTGAGTAATGAATTATGTACCAAAGTATTATCATCCTTAAACATAAATTTTTGTATGAAATATCTCTACACCTATGCCTAATTCTTTATTTCCCTCATGCACTCTTCATGAATATACCAAGCTAATGAAAGAGGAGTTAGTTTATAGTGGAAAATATGAACTCATATTTTGAGGCTATGTTTTCTATAGTCCATACTTGAGCACATTTATTTATGTGTAATTTAGGGAATTCACCCTCTTATAAAATAGGCCTATTGATTTTAACTATTTATAGTATATAAAACTTATTGATCATCAGTTCACAAAACATCATCGCATGAAATTTGATCATCCCTATGAGTTAACCACCATGTCTCAACAAATCCTTTCAACACATAATTCAAATCACTCACCCTATGACCAATTTTAGGATCATGGACTTGTAATCATAGAATAAACTAATTTATATCCTTCATTGAAAAATATTGAGGTAACTACCATTCACATGTAGATACAATTCTCATTAGTCATATCTCATGATCTCCTCAGGCCCAATTTAGTAGATGTGTGTATGAATCTCCACTTAAGGATGAAGTTATTTCTTATGGTAAATTACATTATTTAATGGGATCTAGATAATCCTATGCATAATTTTTTTTGATATAAAAACTCTATTTAAAAATGAGTTGTAGATTTTGTAGACATAAACTTTAAATATTCCGTCTCAATTTGAGGAATCAATGACTAGGTGATCACTAGTTTAGGCTTCATCTAGTTAGAAGTCTTGAATTTATCAATAAGTAAATATTGTAACTGAGGTTTATCCTTCTATAAATAAAATTACATTTAGCTACTCGTAGAGCCTTTGTACTCTCCTTAGTATTCACCTTCATCTAGCTATTTTGTTGAAAAATGTAAGGAGAATTATGTTTTGCTGGAATGATGTATGGTTTATACATCTTATTCAATGGAATTACTATGATTTTATCCCTTGATGAATTTATAATTTATTTTGCATAGTTTTGATAGTCATTTAACCATTATATGCCCATTTTTTACCAATCAATGTAAGATAATGTGTCTCGTGATAATGAGATTAATCACATTCTTCACATAATTAACCCATATTTATAGAAATTAAAGTCACACCATAGTATATATTTTATTGTATATTAAATTCATCATATGGGATTACAATAAATAGGAGAGAGTGATCCTCAAAATGAGTAGTAATTCATTATTATGATCCCTCATATCTCTCAACCTCTGCCAAATATCTCAACTTCTCTTTAAGACTCTTTCACAAGAGATATCTTATGAGTTTTATTTATTCATTACATATATTAACATTATAAATAAAGTTCATACTAAAATTTCCTAACATTCCAACCCCCCTATAGTATGAACAAGGGGAGAAACACCATCCTCTGTATAAGTAGCATACATGTCTTGAACTTCCTATTTACTCCTATTACACTTTGATTGTGGTAGTTAATCAACCAAGAAATGGGAACACTATAAAACAATCATGAGAAACTAATCCAAGGTGTGAACATGCATCAACCACCAGCCATGAAAATGGAAATACATCAACCAATTTTGGGAACATTAACCAAGCCAATCAAAAAGCAGTGGGAACATTCCTACCAACTAATTTTATCAAGAACATCTCCTACTTTAGTACTGATGGTCTAAATCCCCTATACTTTCACACTTTTAAGGGATTACATTTATATATTATGTGAATAAGGATACACTCCTATTATTATTTCACACTATAGGAAACATGATGAAAATAGAAAGTACCACTACTGCAAAATGGTACATTATCATTAGTGGCTAATGAGAGATACAGGTGTACTCCATCCTCCTTTTTCATCCAACCTTTAATGTTTTTAGTTCAGATAGTTAGATGGATCATGAATCTCAACTACATGTTAAAGGATAAATTTTCCCCATAATGTGGACATTGTGCATAAGAGAAAATGTATCCATCTATAAAAATAATATTTTTCTTTTAGTTTTTGTGTATAGACTTAAAATCACTCACTTCATTATAGTTGACTAATATTCTTATTAGTCGACACTAATTTTTCTTAACCTATTTTATCCCACTAATTTATCTTATTTCTAACCATTTATCTAATATCCTTCTTCCATTATCCTATACTCACTAACATTATTTACCCCATTCCTTCATTAATTATTCTTAATCTCTCATTATCATAATCTAATCTCATTTATCCAATATATGGAAATTTAAAATTCACATAACCCCACCTACCACCTACTAACATATACCCTAGCCTTCCCTACATCCCTATGTCACCTACTCTTTCTCTAATCCCCACCTAACCTTATTGCAATAATCATTAACACCTAAAGAGAGTTATAAAACTCTCTAAATCTAGAACTCTCTCTAAACTAGTCCCCTTCTCTAGAATTCTCTAATTCAAGAGATTTTCATGGAATTAAAAATTCCATGAAAATTTCTTATCCCTAGATTTTAAGTGCCCAAATTTGAATTTGGACCACTGATCTTCCCTCCCATTGTCTATAAAACTAATCTGTCCATCCACCCTCAAACCATTTATAAAGCTTGTAGGGAAAACATGTCAAAATGAATCTTGGAATCAATCATCCAAATCCATCATCCACAATCCAACATCAAGCATCATATTGTCAAATATGAGTCTAGTAAGCAATCATGAATCCTAGAATGGAGGCATGAGAAGGTAAAGAGGATGGTAAGAATATCATAATTGTTTTGATTTATCTCCTCTATCCATTCTTATTAGTGCCATCAAGTTTTGGGTTTTATTGTCATTTTGATAATAATTTATTAGACTTGAAATTTGGTAAACATTTTGGTGACCATAGTGGGAGTAACATCCCTTATTTAGCTTAACACAATTTTTAGAAGTGTTTTAATTTCTTACAAGATCAAATGTACATGGAATAAAGACCAAATTTTCAATTTTTGATGTGTTATAAGAAAGTTGTGGTATTGCCCTATTAGTCAGGATATTGCAATCATGGCATTATTAACTCTAATAGAGATGTTTCCACTTAAGTTGATAGAAATTACGGTTATAATAGGGTTTAAGGTCTATGAAAATACCATGAATCCCATAGTCATGGAATTGTCTTATTAATGGTGACATTGATGTTCCTAGTGGTGGTATGATGATATCCTATAGTAAACCTTAGATTTTGAGGATACTTTTGTTGACTATTTACTTCCTTTAGGTGTGTTAATTTTTTGTGTAGGACACAAAGCACAAAATTGAAGTTATCTAAACGTCTTCGACAATCACACAACCCTCCTAATAGTGAAGTTGTTTTGGTAATTTTGATATCATAGATTCTAATAGTAATATTGTCAAATTTAGTATATCCTATTTCTATTAGCTCTCTCCATGTTTAGGTTTCTTGTCTATTTTTTAAATTTTGTTTAGGATAAAGACCGAATTATTTTTTTATATCTATCTCACTACTTCTAGATAAAACCTAGGTCTTGTCTCATTTTTTATGCTTTTTCTTGTCTGAAAGTTGTGGTTATAAGAGAAATAACTTTTCACCTCTTCAAAAAACACATAAATCCTTTAGTAGTAGCATTTTCTTGGTAATAGAAACATTATTATTTCTAACAGTGATAATATCAAACACTATATTTAGGGTTTATTATATCTTAAACCTCATTAGATAGAGTTTATTCCTTCTCTCTTGTTTGCTATTATCTAGAGTTGTGGTTATAGGGAAAAGGAATTTTACCTCCTTCTAACAAATCCATGAGTTTGACAATTATAGGATCCTCTTGGTAGTCATGGTATTGACATTCCTAGTCATGATATTATCCTTTCATCTCAATTGGTAACACATCACCCCTATCTATCTTTATAATTAACACTTGTAGTAATTTCAAGATATGATAGGAAGGAGATTAAGGTTAATAAATTTAAAAGGCTTTCCATTCTTTTAATATATAAATTTCAATCATTCTTCCATATAAACAACTTAATCTCTTTCTATCTCAGAAAACATGTTTTACTCAGAAGGGGTGTTTCTTATTTTGTAGGGTCCATATAAAGCAAAGAAGAAGGAAGATTCTCTGAATATCCATCCTACACATTAGTTTTGTGTCATTTTAAAATATTGTGACTTACCTATTTGTGGGTTTACCCTATAAATAGTGACCTTTGTACTCCCAGTAGTGACTTTGTTGTTAGGGATAGTTAGGAATTAGTCTTAGATTTTTATAGGATTTTTTAGTAGATAATTATATTTAAGCCAAAGCCCTGTAACTAATTTTTAATTTGGTAGACTTATTTTTTACTTAGGATATATACATACATACATACATACACACACACATATCTGTGTGTGTGTGTGTGTGTGTGTGTGTTTATTATTTTTCTTAAGGGTTGTAATACTACTATTTGCATCTTTCTACAATATACATTTGTATTGTTAAAATAGTAGGATTTTCTAATAATTGCATTATTAACAACAATTTTTTTGAATAAACTATCTAAAATTTAGATGATCTACACGTTTCAGATCAACACCTATGATCCTTCATCAAGATATAATTATCAATAATAATTTTATGTCTTGATGAAAGATCATAGTGTTGATCCAAAATGCATAGATCATCTAAATTTTACATAGTTTCTTCCAAAATTTGTTGTCATTATATGGAATATGAAATCTTTAAATATTTATTTTCATTATTGTCATTAATCATAGAAGTTAGTTGACTATTTACAAAATTTTGACTAGTTACTTGTGGGATAGATAGTCCACTAGCAGGATTGTACATTCTGGTCATAGGATTGCTTTGTGTATTCACAATATTACAATGACTTGTAAAAGTGCTAAAATTTGAGGTGATAACACTTTTATTGTTTTTTTCTTGGATATTTTGGCACCCCAATCATTTTTATAACGTTTTTGATTGTAGGGAGGGGTGTCATTATTCATTTATTGTCTTTAATTTTATAGTATTTGTAGAAAATCTTTTGATTTATGTTTATTATTGATCTTTGATAGTAGCTTATAAATACTTGATTATTTGTGTGTGTATGTGTATTTATTTGTAAATAATTTTTTGTATCATGCCAAACACACATAGGTAATTATATTGGTTAATTAATCATATCATGTGTTTGCTTGTTTGTTTAGCACTCCTTTAGGATAACACGTGATATAGATTTCATCACTACACATGTGTCTTATTACATATGGGTTATTGTCATCAATTTCACCACCATGATCTAATCAAACTCCTTGTTTTTCTATAGTATAATATAAGGAGATCTATCATTATGGCCTAAGTAGAATTACCCATAAAGGATTCCATAGAGTGAGGGGCGATCAAGCCCATATACCCAAGGCATTTAGACAACCTCCTACATATACTTGGGCCCCAATGTATCATCATGTATATCAAGGAATCCCCTAGATCCTTTTGTATACCTTAGAATAAGGGACTTTATCTGTAACATTTATTCCATTGTAGGCATTAGTACAAGCACCAAAGTGACCATCAATTGTAAGCAATGTCAAGAGGGTGTAGTCAATTCCATAATGGGTCACTAGTCTATAGACTCACATGTATATTTGTTAGATGGTGTAGGTATTGCATTAGACTCCCATAAAATTTACTAA
Source organism: Torreya grandis (assembly GCA_037957365.1). Taxonomy (NCBI): domain Eukaryota; kingdom Viridiplantae; phylum Streptophyta; class Pinopsida; order Cupressales; family Taxaceae; genus Torreya; species Torreya grandis. The sequence goes on along the minus strand of JARHVA010002725.1, from coordinate 1,476,674 downwards.
TTAGGGATGTACTTGTGTATGATTTTTTGTGTGTTATGATGAGACCCATTTTATATTCTAGCTCAGTTGGGTACACCCTTATCTTATGTGATACCTCTTATATGCCTTAAAGATAACCTTCATTACTTCATCATCATATTATCTTTTCATTATGCATTTAGGAACTCATCATTCAAACATGATCTCATCATCTTATCATATATATTTACATCTTTATCCCATCATCCTTTATATATATCCTAATCAGTCACCATCCCATCATACATATTGTCTTGTCTTATTCCTATTCTCATCTTGCCTTACCATATACACTTATCATTTATCATACCCCCTATCATCTCCATATTATTTTAGCCATCCTTATTATCATCATCACCATCTTTATTTCATTCCTAGTATCCTAGCCTCATCCTCTTATACATAATTTATTATCTTATACATTCTACTAGATTCCCATATTTTTGATATCAGCTCACCATCCTAGTCAGACCATGTCATAAGATCACTTCATCCATAATCAATCACACCTCACTTTAATATTTCCTTATCCATCATTCATACCATAGTATTGATCATTCCCATATCTTATATATTTGATCATAACCCATCACCTATCATAATCCCATCTTGTCTCACCATCCACATTATATCCTAAGTCCACCTCATCTATAACCCTAATCATCCCATGCCATCTTGTCTCATTATCCCATCATATTTTATATCTTTTTTTTATATTATTATAGATAATTATCTTATTTTACATCCTTTCACATATCTTATATTATCTCCTATCATCCAAATCATCTTATAATATTACTCCACTATCATTTATCCTTTGGTTAGATACTCATAATCAATATCTTGTTAGCATCTTGCACTTTGTCAGTATCAATCTAGAAAACACATAAAACATAATTAATTGTCAATAATCTAATAATCTTGCCTTATTCATAACTATCACTCATCATATCATCCTATCACTAGTTTGAATTTAGGCACCCATCAAATATTTAATCCTTTTTTCTAGCTTGACAATTAGGCATTACTAATAGGTCATTAGCACCTGTTGCACTATCAATTTGAAATATAATCATATTCTTTAATCCATTGGTCTATCTAATTACCATCATCACCTATTCTATAAATCTTTCAAACCCTTTTTTGCTCAATTAAATATCTCTAATATTTAGCCTCCCTCCCATCATCCATCACTCTTCAACCATCACCATGGAGTTAGACCCCACTTTTATTGACCAATATATAACTACCCATAAGGATGAGATTATCTTAAAGTTACTTATGATGGGTGTACTGATTCCCAAAGGTTTTGATCCCCTTTAGCTCATTACACCTCTTGTCCAAGCTACTTCATGTGAATCCCACACCAATCCTCTATTCACTAGCCATAAACTACTATTTATCCATTCCCACACTAGTAAAGGGAATCCAATCTTAGTCACCTCAAATACATCTACCCAATCATATATACAACCATGTGATCATCATTCCAATGCTTCTATGTTTAAGTCACAACATGAATCAAGACCTTATAATCCCCTTCTTATGTATTTGGAAGCCCTTTTCAAATAATTAGTCACCACCAACATGATGGTTTCTCCACCTAACCAACATCTTGATCCTACTAAACCCAAACCCTCATATTATAAACACAATACATATTATGCATATCACCAAAATAGGGGCATATTATTAATCGATGTCAACCTTTCCAAGATTAGGTCCAAGACTTCATTGAACATGGTGACATAGTGATAGAGGACAAACTAGATGTATCTCTATCTTTGGGTGAACAAAAAGAGGAATGCCAATATTCCATTCCCAATCATGATCAAGCCCTTTCCCTTCCAATCCAAGGTCAATATATGACACCTATCATAGATAAATCCTCCATCATAATTGATTTTATTCCACATGATCTTAGTCCTCCCATTTCTCATGAACCCTCTCACCCATCACCTCGAATACACATTATTGAGAGGTTAATATTAGAAAATACATCTATAAATAATAACATTATATCTTATTCATTAGATTCAAATTCAAATTTAGCAATTGAGGTCTCATCTTCCATAGGATCATGTTTAACACCCATATCCAAATCATATTACTCATCAAAAATGTCATCCCTCATTGATGTTGATAATGCATGTATTTTAAAGGATAACTATAATCTACATACCTCAAATTCATTACCAAGCATATCTTTTTAATCTATTCCAAATGATGACATCATAAATGAGTTCTTGTAATATTTATCTATTGGAGATTGTCAAAGTGAGTTTGATCCTCTTTTGGATGCATCTACTATAACTAGTCCCAGTGATCCTTTTATTGATCTTAAGGAGATTTTCTTTGATGTCAAAACTAGGTCTCCTAGGAACCCTTATGAATATTAAGCTTCCCCATAACCACTAATTGACCTCATCATACCATATATATCAGCTTCCTCCATCATAGATCCCTTTTTCCCCATCAATGATATTAAATCACCTCCCTCTATAAGGATGAATAGGATCATGCATCATTAGACCCTTCTTTGAGTAACATAAGCAATGCCATAATTTTAGAGGTCCAAGACTATAGGCCAAAAGTTATAAATCATGATCAAACCATCTTTAATCCCACAAATCAACATAAAAAATAATCAAATCATTGACCTAATCCAAAAGCATATCTCCCTAGTGAAGCCCAATATCAAGCACTAGGGGACAATAAAAATCATCATAATATTCAAATTCAAGAATCAATATCCCATGATGAAGCCCAAAATAATGCACCAAGGGGAATTAAAACTCAAATCTAGACAAATTCTCAAACTCACACGGTTGATCATTCATCAAATAATTAGATCAAAGATTAGTAATAACATTAAATTGTCTTGGATCTCCTTTAGTCTTTTATCACTTGGCACTAATCAAATGAAGCATGCCCCACATCTCTAATGATGTATGCAACTACTAGTCCTAATCCTACATCAAACATCACCCCATCCTACCATGATCCTATAAATAATTATCCTTCATTATCTATCACACCATCATATCATAATACTATCATCCATTCAAGTCCCATACATACCCATCAAGATATAATCTACTCTATACTTTATATCACTGACCTAGGCATCATTGTCTCTCTTAGGGGAAATGGTAATACCTAGTCTTACTATCTAGAGGGGTCACCATGAAGAATCTCTAAAGGCCACTAGGACATCCATGCATTTAACATCCATGATAGAATAGGTGTTGGCTAAATTATCCATCAAGTGTCATCATCTTACATCTCACCCATCATCTAATAATTGAGATGCCATCTAAAAGTAAAAAGATTCAAAAAAATCATTTGTTCAATGGTGAAAACCAATCATCACTTGTATAATCACCATCCTTGTCTAATTTTTGATTCAATTTCAAGACCAAATCAGTATTCAAAGACCTTATCCCATTCTCCATCCTTATATCCTCAACTAGGGGCAATAACTCATCTTAATCCTAATCTTGATTATTCATATTATCTAAATTCAAGTCTATCATATTTCCTTAATCACATCATGATCATCCTAGTCCAACTCATCACTCAATCACTAATATAATCCTTATCCAAGACATTATGAACTACATGAAAATACTTGTGTGTGTTACTTGTTTGTTCTGGTTGTTTTGATCATGTATATATCTTGTTTGTCTTAGATTTTGTTCACATCATGTCTCTTTTTGTCTATTGGGAAATGAATGAGGATTCTATGAGGACACCCAAAATTCCCTCAAATATTTATATTTTTCTAATTACCCATACAATTTGGAAAAATGTACTCTTGGTCACATCTATATCATGGGGCATATTATCAAGTGCTATATTTTTTGATGGCTTGATCTCATCATTTATCTCATCATTTATCTCAACGTATTTAATCCCATAACTAATACTATCCTCTTGGCCCATGAAAATAACATCCTTATCATCTTCCTCTCATCATACAAATCATATCCTTTGATCACTAACAAGCCTAATCATCCTTATCATCATCATTTATCTACTAGTCAGAACTACATTAGCTTGAGGTCTTTTTAAGACTATATAGGCAAAAATTGGACACTTTTTAGTTCCAAAGGATAGCTTGTCCACTATATCATTTATTTCTACCTTATATGTGTCCTAACTAGGAGGATTATCTCAATGTTTTAATCACTTGTTCCTATCAATTCTTCTCTTTCATCACTACATCACATTTATTGATTTAGCTTTAAGTTATACCCATCATTATCAAATTAGTCTTGTCCTAGCCTATATATCTCCCTTGCACATGTCCTTATTTTGGATACATCTAAATCTTATGACCTTTTATCCTATCATCATTCTATTATGGTTGATTCCCCCTTAGGATGTGTCTACAACTGTGACACCCATCATATTTCTTCAATGTGCACGTGTCCTTGCCAGGGGAATTGTCAACTTATATCTCATTTCTCGAGTTAAATCACTCATATTATTCATCTTATATCCCATATCTAACATCCCATCACCTTGTATATCCATCTTATCCCACCCATCATTTACTCTTTTGAGTGGCCATTTGGCTCATTCTTTCTTGCATGAACCCTCGAGGGGGCCATATAAACTAACATCATCTACTAAAATTCATCTATTAAATGGTTTTTATTTAAAAGAAAATTAATCATTCTAATTCATCCACTCACAATTCCCTTTCAAAGAGGATCAAAATGTATACACTTAAAATCAATCACTTCATTATTTTTGACTAATATTCCTATTTGTCAACACTAATTCTAGTTAACCTATTTTATCCCACTAATTTATCCTATTTATAAAAAAATTATCTAATATCCTTAATAAATTATCCAACACTAACTAACATTATTTACACCATTCCCTCATTAATTCTTCTTAAACTCCCATTATCATAATCTAATCCCATTGATCCATTATATGGGAATTTAAAATTCCTATAACCCAACCTACCACCTACTAGCCTATACCCTAGCCTTCCTTATATCCCTATGCCACCTAATATTTTACTCTTACCCACCTAAAATTATTTTAATCATCATTAATTCCTAGAGAGAGTTATATAACTCTATAAATTTATAACTCTATCCAAACTATCACCCTTCTCTAGAATTCTCTAATTTTAGAGATTTCATGGAACTAAAAATTCCATAGAAATTTCCTAGCCCTAAATGTCAAAGACCCAAATTTTAATTTTCAACATTGATGTTACCTAATTTTGTCTATAAAACTAATATTTCTCTCTAAAATCAAACCATCTATAAATATATTAGGGAAACCATGTCAAAATGAATCCTTGAATCAATCATCCAAATCCATCATCCACAATCCAACATCAAGCATCATAGTTTCAAATCTAAGTCTAGTAAGTGATCATGATTCCTAGAATGGAGACATGAGAAGGTAAAGAGGATGGTAAGAATGTTATAATTACTTTTATTTATCTCCTCTATCCATTCTTATTGGTGACATCAATTTTTGCGTTTTATTGTCATTTTGATAATATTTGCTTAGACTTGAAATGTGGTACACATTTACTTTTGATGCTTTTTGACAACACAAAATGAAAATATTTGGAAAACATGAAAAGATAATAAAGATGAAAAAATTTAATATTTAATTAATTTTGATACTTTTGATCACAACTCTATAATGACAATAGACACTTTGAAGACTTTTGACAGACATATTTTTATGAGACAATAAAAGATTATTTTAACGTGAACAAAAATATTAATTTTTAGAGTGATAATAGTATTTAAAAGAGATGAAAATTTATGTATAATAGGAATTTTACTCAAGAGAGGTGTTAGTATATTTTGAGTGACAAAATGAAATCAAATTGAAAAACCAACACACTAGCTAACATACATCTCTAGGCCTAGTTACTTAGTTGAGTTCAATTAAAAATACTAGAATGGAAACATAACTAAAGCATGAAAGAGAAAAAATATTTCACCTCCCTTGAATGCTCCAAATTATCTTGTACTAGTGGCTTTCTTAGCTTGTTCTCATGAAGTCTTCATCAACAGAGGCTTAGTTATCTCCTCTTCTCCATGGCACCTTGTGGCTTTAGATTAGCTTGGCTTGGATTGGCTCAATATTTGGACATTATAACACTAATTTTCATGAATATTTGGAATAAATTTAGAATTATAAATTTATCTTGTGAGATATTAAAATTCAATATGTAAGGCCTCTTATTTATATATTTTTGCAATAGTTTGAGGATCAACCATGACCATCCATCTCAAGATTGAGATGTGTGGTAATGAATAAATCTAAAAATGAGATTAATTATACAAATATACCCATTAATATTTTGGATATATGGGTATTGAATAGGCATGGCGAGTCTTAATGAGGCATGGGAGAGTGATAATCTTGATATTTTATACATTTATAGCTTATGGATGTCACCCCATATGATGATGTCACCTGATGATACAGTTAATAAAAATTAGAATCCAATAAATATTTATTCAAAAATCTCCTTGTAAAATTAAATTAAGGATTTAATTTGGTTTAATTATCCTAAAAAATGATTAGTCAACTTTGGTGCAAATTTTGGCTCTTGGTGTGCAAATTGGTCAAAATGTCTTATTATTGGTCCAAAATTTGACTGGATTGGAATTAGAAGTCAATGTTAGATATATTGGATCCATATCCCATTTAGGATGTTACCAAAACCAAATAACAAATCCATGTTTCTCACGTAAGTTATTTTATTGAAAAGAGCAATGTAGAGCACTTAGGTGCAAAATTGGCATTTTGACTCAAAATGATCTAATCAAAGTTAAATGGCCCATAAATTGCAATACCCCATTTAATGATACTCTAGTCAAAAGTGGCACTTTAATATATCAATTTCAACTCATTTAATGTATTTTAGTGCTTTTAGGCTAAATTGTGCACTTTGGTGGAAATTGGTCAAAAGCTTGGTTGTAGGTTATCAATGGCTAGATTTAGGTGTCTATAGTTTGCCCCTATTTGGGAAGGCATTGAAAGATATAATCACAATAACATATTCTCAAATAATGAAAAGGTCCTGTATGCCTACAATTTCAATGATGATGAACTAACTATATGATGCCCCCTTGAGAGAATGGTTGCCACAAGGAAAGGTTGACAAGTAGTCCCTCAAAAGAAAAAATGGAGATGAAGGGACCAAAGAAAAGGAAAATGATTGAAGGATAACACAATGATTTTGAAAAAGTAGTCAAAATCACTGAGAATGAAATTGGGATGGTGTACAATGGTTTTTCCAAAGGTGGTTATAAGCATATTACCTCGATAGTGGTATTATGGTATGATAACACAATGATTTGACCAAAGGTAGTTATAATCATTGACAAAATGGAGCTAACCTAGTTAGGACAAAAAAACAAGATAATAACATCGCCTTGTAAGGATAGAAAATTAAAGTGGTGACAACTCAATGATTTTCCCTAAGTTGATTATAATCATTGAGGAATGTAGGTGGGATGATGTGTAATGATTTACCCATCAGGTAGTTATAATCATTGGACCCTAATTATAGAAAACATGATTGATCAACTGATTGATGATGGTAACTTAACATAGAGGGTAATGCTGAACTGGAATAACCTACTAGTAGGGAGATTCTCATTCAAACTAACAAAGGTTGAAATTCTTTCATTTTTAGTTACTTTGTTTAGGATATGATGTGGTGTTGAATCAAGATGTTGGTGTTGAAGATATGTCAATGTCACCATTGCTAAATAGAATTCTTGAAGCTAAGGTTTGTTTTAGAACATGTCAATAAGCATCATGGTATAACATCATGAGGACTTGGCCAAAATATGCGTAAGGATTGACTCTTATAATCCAATAATCAATATAAAATAATGCACCAATGATAAAAACCATAATAACAATGTAAAAATATGAATATGGATGGATTCAAGTGTAAGTTCAAGCAAGGAATCACCCAATAAATGCATATAAACTAAATCAAGGCAAAAATACCAAAATCAAACAATAGGCACATAAACAAAATAACATAGAAATAAACAAAATAAATAACTCAATATAAACCATACAAACATTGCCCCTAAAAAATATGTGACAACTTAACAAACTAACAAAATGGGGGAATAAAAGAAAAGGAAAGGGGTGGTCAAGTTGACTCCATATGCACTTGGGCAAGAGGATACTGCCTACATAGTTCCATGGATGTAATATCCAACAAAAATTTCAAGCCAAATGTAGTTCTCCCAGGAAATGGGAAGAAAATGATAACTAATGAAAATAAATAGAATGGACGTGATAGAAGAATAAGAATGGTCTTTCAAAATGGTAAGTACAACCAATGATGAAACCAAGTTCAAATAGTCTAGGTAGATAGAATTGAAAATATGGCTAGTCGATAGAATGGAATAGTAAAATATATACGTAATAAGCATAAGAGGAATGATAAGAATGGCATTTGTATAAAGAAGAATAGTGATAAAAATTCATAACTAATATTATCCTTATAGATAATACACCATAATGTTTAAGTATAGTACCACTTGAGGTGAATAATATTCATTAGATTAATAAGTTCATCTTCACCTGGTGTGGTAAGCCTATATGCTCCAAATCCATAATTTGTAGTAATGATGAAAGGCCCTATCTAGTTTGGTTTGAATTTGCCTTTATACTTCTCAATCTTAGTATTCTTTTGGTTTTATTTAATAACAAGATCACCAAGTTCAAATTTTATATGCTTGACATGATTATTGTAGTGGCCTTTGAGTTGGTTATGATATTATTAAAGATTATTGAGTGTAGATATGCATTTTTCATCAAGAAAGTCTAGCTCTTACAGGTGAGCTACTTGATAGTCATGATCATCTAAGACATGCTTGAAAGATATGCACAATGAAAGAAACTCAGCCTCAATAAGAAGGATTGATTTTATACCATAAATAAGTGAATATAGAGTTTCTCTTATGGTGGTATGGTGATTGGTATGGTATGCCCAAAGGGTGAAAAATATCTAAAGGTTCCAGTCATCACCAACATCATTGACAATCTTTTTGAGGATATTAACAATGATTTTGTTTGATGATTTAGTCTAGCCATTACCTTAAGGGTAATACGCTATAGAAAAATGTTGTGTGATGTTATATTTAGCACATAACTTATCAACATCATTTTTCTTGAATGATCCTCTATTATCAGATATAATTTCAGAGGGGATATCATAGTGACAAATGAGATGGTTGAAGATTAACATGGAAATATGCTTTCCAGTCATGTAAGTGAGGGGTATAAATTCATCCCACTTAGTGAAATATTTAGTGGTTGTAAGGATATATTTAAGGCCATTAGATGAAGTGGGATTGTTGTTCCCAATTCGGTCAAGGCCCCATGTATAAAATGGCCATGGTGCCAATATTGGTTTCAAAGTCTTATTTGGGGCATGAATCATACTGGCATGCCATTAACATTTGTCACACTTATTTACATATGTAATTGTATCTACATCCATTATGGGCCAATAATAACTAGTATGCAAGATATTTTTGGATAAAATTGTGTTGATAGAGTGGGATCCACATATCCCTTTGTGAACTTCCTATAATACTAGTGTAGATTCTACTGAAGTTAAAAAATGAAGCAAAGTTCCATAAAAAGTATGATCGTAAAGGGTTGATCCAAGTAGATTATAAAGAGTGGAGTGATGGATATAGGCTTTGGTTTAATTTTAAATATAGGTTAGGTGGTATAACTTGGTTATGAAGAGAGTTATAAACGTCTAAATACCAAATATAATTAGGACTAATAATATCATAAATCATTACCACAATTGAAGGTTCATGAGTTGGTGAGACCACATTCTTGATTGGGAATTGATAATATCTATCTTTGTGTACTTGTCAAATCAAAGATCCAATAGTAGCCATGGCATCTAAATTTCTATTACTAGCCCTTGGTATTTGTTCAAACTAGATGTTGTCAATTTGTTGCTTGAGAGTGTCGACCATAGCTTTATATGGAACGGACTTGTCATCTTTGGTCTAAAAATGGTCTATAATGTGATTAATGATTAATTGAGAATCACCATAAACATTTAGATGAATTATATTACATTGTAACACTTTACAAAGCCTTGAAACAAGTATTTCATATTCAACCATGTTATCGGTACAAGGAAAGTTGATCATGAATGACTTAGGGATTAGATCCCCCTATGGTATACTAAATAAGAGGCCTACCCCCAATCCATGTGTTATGAATGATCCATCAAAATATATCTTCCATTACTTATCCTCAAGAGGTGTGTCAATGATGGTCATTATGGATTCATCATAAAATTGGAATGTGAGTGGCTCTATGTCTGCAAGGGGTCAATTAACAAGCTGATCTATAAGGACATATCCCTTTATTTCCCTCTATTTGACATACTCTATGTCAAACTCACTAAGAAGCATGATCCACTTATCCATTATACCTTTTAAAGATATTTTATATAGTATATACTTTAGTGGATCTACTTTTTAAATGACCATGGTCTTATTGTTCAACATGTAGTGTCACAATTTTTGAGTTGCAAAGACCATGGCTAGACAAACTTTTTCAATAGACGTACAGTTGTGTTTATGTATGACCGATGTATGACTTAATTATTACACTTCATACTCTTTTCCTTTGTCATCATGTTGAGTTAAAATGTCCCCCAAGGCACTATCTATAGATAATAGGTACAACAAAAATGGTTTTCTTGGCATAAGGGGTAATAAAATAGGTAGATTTGTTAAGTAATATTTTAGCTACTAGAAAGCTGCTTGGTAGTAATTATCCTAGTGGAATATAACTCCCTTATTTATAAGATGTGTAAATGGATGACACTTATCTACTAAATATGATATGAAGTGTCATATTGACTATATCTTGCCTTGTAAACTATGAAGCTACTTTAAATTGGTTGGTGGTGGCATCGCTATTTTATCTTAGACCATTACCAGATCAACTTCAATGCCCCTATGAGACACAATGAATCCAAGTAACTTTATTGAGGTTAATCCAAACACACATTTATTTGGATTCAATCAAACTTTTTACTTATGTAGTCTTTCAAATATTCTATGTAGCATTATTGGATTGTCAGCCTTGGTTTTTGATTTGCCTAGTATGTTGTCAACATAGCCTTCAACAATATCATGCATCATATCATGGAATATGATGGTCATATCTCTTTAATATGTGGCTCCATCATTCTTAAAACTAAATGGAATTACCTAATAACAAAATTTACCCCATGAAGTGGTGAATGTTATTTTATGTTGGTATTCTAGTGTTATTCTGATCAGGTTGTATCCTAAAAAACCATCCATGAGTGAAAGCATTTCATAAACCACTGTGGATTTGATGATCATGTCAATATTAGGAAATGGAAATTCATCCTTTGGTCAAGCTTTGTTTATGTCTCAAAAATTAGTATACATTCATATTCTTGGAGGATTTTTGCTAATAGGTACAACATTAGATATCTATCTTGAGTAGTCAAAGGATCAAATACATCCTACTTCTAATAATTTTTATAACTCTTTCTTTAATAATATAGAAATGTGAGGATAAATATTGCATAAATTTTGCTTAACTAGTTTGGCATCAAGATTTACCATAAGGTGGTGTAAAACCTAGGTGGGGGTCCAAACATGGCATGTCAAAATATGTTCATGCAAATATATCTATAAATTCTCTTAATAGAGCTGTAAAGACTTCACGTTCCTCCTTAGTGAGGTATGTAACTAATTTGATCCATTTTAGGTTCGATGGAGTCTCAATTTTTACCTCTATTTTATCTTCAACTAGAAAGTTCAAACCATCTTCTAGGATAATAGGTAAAGACTTGAATTGTTGGACTATATCAGAGTCCTCTATTAGGACTTATTCTTCAACTTCTCCTAGGCATGACAAATCTGAGTCCCCCAATGGGAGATTTCGACATGTGAGAAAAACAATCATAAATTCTTAAAGAATTTGATCAAACACTTGTTATTATTCAAAATAGAACTTAGATCCATAGGTAATTTCATCATTGGTGGACTCCTAACCTAAATTCAAAGAAGAATGGACACCCCCATCTGAAGGTTCCTAAAATAGGTTGTTACCACTAGACTAGCCTTTATCTTCACTTTTTCCATGGTCAAAAAGTGTCTCAAAGAGGTTTTCACTTAGGGACCTCAATGTTTTATTTAGTTGTTTTTGGCTAAGGGTGTTCACCTGCTCTCCAAAATAGGCTTTAGGATCTAATGTAATTAAGAATCTTGATTTATGATATCCCAATGGAACATTGTCTCTAAGGCCTAAAAATTCACAAAATGCCTCATTATTCTAAAAATCAACAATTGGTAAATTGGGTTCTTGTTGGTCCTAATCAATTAGTTGGGGATAGTATAATGGCAATGGATTCTGATGAATGACTAGGGTAAGGGTATAAATAACATTATTACTAAACAAGTTAGTCTCAACTAGGTCATCAAAGGTGAGCCTATGATCAAACTTTGTGTCACTATCAGCATCATCATCACTAGCCACCAGTGATGGAACTCAAATAAGATATATGGGGTCACCCTAGGTGGTTTAAATCTAAGTCCATAAGGTCTTTTGTACTTAGTCATGGAAATTGGCTCAATGGTTTCTTATTGATTTAGTTTGAGTCCTCTTCCTTCATAATCTTGGTTCCATGATCCTATTGGGAATAGGATACTTGGTGATCTTATAGAAATCAACCAATTTTTCATTGTATAACCATGATTCATCTTATTCAAGAGGTTCTTATTCTTAGCTAGATGCTGGTATTAATGTGAATGATTCTAGATTATGAATTTTATCTTTATCTTTTCATTTCCAATGCATGTGTGGGGTGACTGTAGGTATTATAAAGGTCTTGGGATTTTGAAAAAGATTAGAAATATCAAAGGTATCATGGGTCACATACTCTCCTGAGCCATTATCTGAAATGGTAAAATGATTGGAAGCTTCAGGAGATAGCATGTGAGAAAGGGAATCTAAGGTATTAGGATCTATGCAATTATCCTCTATACAATCAATAAGTATGGTATTTCCTTTATCTTTCTTATAACATGGATTCATGAAATATTGATAATTATAGATTTTAAACTTGGCCTCGAGATGTTTACAATGGTCATATGGGTACAAATCTCCTAGAATATTTACTTCCATCCTTAAGTGGGAGAACTTGATACATTGGTTCAATGTTGATGGGACTACATGAATCTCATGTAACCAAGACCTACCTAGAATCATATTATATGATAACTTAAGATAAAACACATGGTGAAGTGTATCATGGGTAAAATTCCCAGTGATAATTGGTAAGCTAATAGTACCTTGTGATTCTCTCTCTTAATTCTCATAGGCTTTGATAGTTATCATTTTTGGATAGAAATATACCATTATGTACCCAAGAAGCTTGATGAGCTTTAGATACACTATATTAAGGCTTGATCCATTATCTATAAGGACACATTTCACTTTATGCCACTTTATATAAACTTATATGTATAATTGATTATTATGGAGTGGGCCAAGGGAAGACATATCACTTTCATTGAATGTGACTTGTTGGGCTAGAGCTAGGTGTCCAACCAAAGCTTGAAATTTATTAGGGTATATGTCATTAGAAATAGTGGATTGGGTTAAAAATGCATTCAAAATGTTCTTGTGGATTGTTGACATTCACAACAAATCTAAAATAGAGATCTATGCTAGTGTCTTATATAGTTGTTTCATAATATCAAATTTCTTTTCTTGATCAATGGTGAATGGTTTATTTTGAGCTTAAATAGATGGTTGGATAATAGGCAAAGTTGTAGATGGTTTTGGGCCTAGGATATTAATCTTTGATCTCTGAGTTATGATTGCATAATCAGGATTAGATGTTGGACCATTATTACTAACAAATGTTGGGAATGGTATGGGACTAGATAAGACAAGTCTCAGTTGTTAGTACATTTGTATGTGGTCACATGGTAAGGGTGAGTTATTAGTATAAGGTCTAAAAGTGGAAGTCCCAATTTTCTAGTTTTTTTTATGTACAATCCCAAGTCAAAGAAGGATTATCTATGTAATTTGCTTTATTGGTGTTATTTAGCAATGGTCTAGATTAATTAGTGCTAAGTATATGATTAATGGAGATGGTATTAATGCTACCCCCTAAAATATGACCTACGACCCTATTGTAGTCATGTGCAATGACATGGTAGGTTTGTTGGTTGTTACCATTTTGACCTTGGTTTTGTCCATTGTTTTGACATTGTGGGTTCTACTATTGATTCTACTGATTATACTAGTTTGGCATTTGATTTTGATACTATTGATTTTATTGTTACACCAGTTGGTGTTATTGTTGTTGATTAATATGTTGCTACTAGGTGTTATGTTGAGGAAAGGGGTTTTGATAAATCCCAAGAGTTTGATTAGATTGAAAGCACCATTGTCCAATTTTATCTCCCTATTATCCAACATATTCTCAATCAGATGCTTGATTTTCACATATCTTCATAGATTATGCCTATTGACCTGATGATATTCATATAATTCATTTTCATGGTACCAATCAGGATAAAGAATGCCTTGTGGATAATGTTTGGGTATAGGCCAACTAATTAGATTAGTAGTGGAAAGTTTAAAAAATATAGACTCAATAGGTTCTCCTAGGTCATTAAAGACATGATGAGTAGGTGTTATTCTTCTTAGAGGAGGGGTTTACAATGGTAAAGGTTGTTGCATTTGTTCTGTGGGTCTTGGTTATTGTGATTATGGTGTTGGTTGGAGAGGTTATTGGGTAGGAGTAATCTCAAAAGGTGGTGCAAATGACGTTTTCACTATTTAGACATGACATGACTTAGTTACTTCATTACCCACAACATTCCTATTATGGTTGAATTTCTTTGGTTTATTTTGGTTATTGGCTAATGTTGGTTGTGATGCTTGTACTTGGATTAAATTTTAGTTTCATCCACTTACCTAATTAGTACCTCAATTTTGATTAGTTTAAGTAAGCTTGATGATCTCTTTATTAATAAGAGATTTATCAATAAATAAGCCTTTGTCGATGATCTCCTTGAAATTATGTGCACATTGTAGTTCCAGATGATAAGCTATCTCACTATGGAAAATTTTAATAAACATAGCAACTAATTGTTTATCTAGTAAACTTTAGGTGAATCAGCTTAGAAGGGATCTAAATCATTGTAGATAACTTCCAAAACTCTCATCAACTTTTTGTTTTTCTTGTGTCAAGTCAACCAATGAAATCTCCTATTTGAGATTATAAGAAAAGTGCTACACAAAATTATTAAAAAGATCATCAAATCTATTACTAAATTTTTGGGTAACTTTAAGAACCAATCTAAAGCTTGTCTAGCCAAGCTCCTTGGAAAAAAACAACAAAAGGTACACATTGTTATATGCCATTGGTTGACATGAGACAAAGAATTTAGTTAAATGGGCCTTAGGGTCACTTTTCCCATTATATTTATTAAATTTTGGTGATTTTTATCCTATAATAAATGGTATTGTAAGTACTCCATGTTGAATGGATAAGAACACACATCATCTAACTTAAATTGTTTAGTTTTTTCCCCATCTTGAATGGTAATAATTACATCTTTCATCTATTGCAATTCTTGGGCTAAGAAGTTGGAGGGAACATTGGTTTGAGGGAGAACATTGGTCTAGGTAGATGGTTGAGAGATCATATGTGGGACACTTTGATAGGGTATGATGGAGATATATATTGGGGTATGTTAGTTTGGTTAAGAAATGGAGTAGGAATATGCATACATAGATTAAGATGTACTTGAACTTGCACATTTAGTTATGTAATATTCTAGTTTGGGTTGGCTTTGAAGGTTTGACCTAAAGGATTTTGTGGTTGGGATGGAAAGATATAATTATACTATGCTTGATGTGGTTTGAAAGGGACATGTTTCTGACTAATCAAACCTTGTTATTGAGTGGGAACTTGTGAACCAAGACCTTGTATCTAAACTTATGGCACACTTTAAACCAATTTTTGCCTAGTAGGCACTTAAGAAATATGGGAGCCTCATTGTTGCATGAATCCTTATTGGGAAGTGAATGAATGTTGAAGATCTAACATCTATCATTGACCAATATTTACATATTGCTGGCTAGTTATCATTTGGTTTTGGATTGGTACACTAGTCTATGACTGAAGAGGTATGTTTTCCACTACCTAATGAGGTGGAACATTAGTTCCGCCTTATTGAGATGGTAATATATTTGGCCTTTGTTATGTTGGTACACTAGATTGTGCCTATTATTGTGGAATACTACTCATCACTTCTTGATGAGGAGTAGGATTCATCACATGCTATTACTGAGGTGTGATATTGGTTGTTGGCTGACTACCTAATCCTATTGGTTGCATAGTTGATGAATTAGCTAGTTGAGGCTGGGATGTAGAAACTCCTACTCCATGATTTTTAGAACCACTAGTAGTGTTAACTAAAGGAACATTTTTCTGGATAGATACTAGTGTAGAACACTATTTTGGTGTGGATTGGATGTTTCTTGTGCATTGTCCACTATATTTTGACCTTTTTACTATGCAAAAGCATAAGATACTTATTCTATTGTTGGGGAAAGAAAAAATTTGTCAATCAAAGTGTTCTACATGAATGGGTCTGAACTTTGATTGTCTGGACTAGTTAACTCTATCAAAACTCCTATTGAAGGAACTAAATCAATAATAGGTTTGCTCACCATGGTCAACTAATTGAAATTATGTTATTGATTCTAGTAGGTCTAATATGCCATCTACATTTGGTTAAAGTGGTATTCCATGAGATTTTTCTCTTTGATAGGCATATTAATTTCCTAATATATTGTTTGGACTAGATATAAAGGATTGTTAGAAAAATCCTGTTGATCATAAAGTCTATTGTGGGGCATTCTTACTAGACTTGGTAAATTCTCATGGGGTAAGTCTACTAGAAACTTGGCCCCTACCTCTATTGATTGAACCAAAATCTCATTTTTTTTCTCTAATAAATGATGCTAAAATAAAAATGGATCATATGTGGAAGGCATATTAGTAGAACATGACTATTGAGGAACTAGTTCGTTAGTTATGGGTATTGAAGCTAGGTATTATGCTAGTTATTTTTGGTCTTATTCTGAATAAGGTGGCATATTAAACAAATATTTAGCTAATTGATCTTGGATTTGTGCCCCTATTTGAGAATTATAAGAGGGATAAAGATTTATCTCATAAGCAATATTATCTACATATAGGTCTTGCACTATTTGTTCTTGCACAATCACATTGCTAATCCCTATATTTTACATGAGTCCACTATGAGTGTAGGAATACATGTTGGGATACATAGTAAATTTTTTTTTGATAGAAAGGCAAGAGAGTTATAAAAAATCTAAACATACAATGTCTAAAAGCTGATGTTTAAACTTGGTCTAGATTCATCTAAAGGATGGAAATTTTTATGAATTGCTTTGTGATAAAAATAAGATAATGTTAAGTGTCTAATGTTACACAACTTATATAAAAAAGATCAAGTAAATTAATAAAAAATTTAAATACCAGACTCTAAGGTTGAAATGTTTCAAATTAGTATAATCTAGGAAATAAACAACTGCTAGGTATTTTGGCCAAACATGGCATGTGCTAAGACTCTTGGCCAAATAGTGTCAAAATATAGACTTTGAAATAGATGAAATTTTTAATCTAACAAATTTGAAACACTTATAAAAAACACTAGGAATTTGATTTTGGGACATAAAATTGGTCAAATAGGTATAAAGTATGAAACAAAAGGCACTTTAGAGATAGTTTGTTTTCTCACAAATAATGGTATAAAACTTTGGTTCTTTTGACAAATAAGCTAGAAAAAAGTGAAAGGAGTAACTATGCTAGATGAAGTTTCATAAAGGTACACTCAGATTGGTTTGAAAATGTAGGAACAAATTTGAAATCTATGTAAGATGGATTATGAAACAATGTCTAAAATATTTTGGGAAGCATAACAATTCTAGACTACTCAAAAGATGTGACAAAATGCTTGTTTCAAAAAATCTCTAAGGCAAAGATAGTTTCACACAAATTTGATATCATAACACTACCTTTATCAACTCAAACTATCATAGTGTATAGAGCCAAATTTCATGTTTTTAGCACAAAATGACTTAAATCTATCAAGTGGTGATAATGATTATGAGTCCTAAATGGCCTTCAACCCAAATTGTAAATTTAACCTAAGTTCCCTCAAGTTTGGTGCAATTTGTGAATCCACTAAACACATCAACCCTATGAACTTATGAAGGTGTAATTTTGAATTTATATTTTAAATAAAGGACTTAAATTTTTTTTTGAAAAGGTCTAGACTCAATTGGGTAGCATAACTATGCTAAAGTGGATGATATGACTCCAAATTTTGATGAAATTTGAACAAGACAAATTGATGATTCACATGGGCAACATAACACCTCTTTATTTAAAGGAAAATGAGGACTATGCCTTTTGGTTTGTATCATTTTTTAACACCAAGTTTTAACTCCAAATAAAACTTTAATTTAGGACAAAACTAACTAATTAATCACTCTTAGATCCTAAACTAACAAGGTTGCTTGGTATTGTTAGAAGCCATCAGTATATGACATTTGAGAGGATTTTTAAGTGTTCATCCAAAAATAAATGTGCATTATATAGTAGGATTTTTACACCCCTATTCTCTCAAATGATAGTACTATGACATGGACCTTGAGGCACACCTTTCACCAACAATACTTATACGTCAAGTGGGGATTTGTCTAAGATCTACAAGGCTTTTAAAAATATCTCAAGGAATCACTTGCACAATGAATTTCATATCAACTGATGCAAAATAAAAGAATGGAATTTTATTGTCTATGGCACTTGGCTTGCTACAAAAAGTTATAGTCCTTTTTGTAACCACTACTTCTCGTTGTTCATAATCAGTGTAGTGTGATGTCCAAAGTGTAGATACATCCCATGTGTAACTTAGAAGGAGTGGAAAAAGTCAATGTCAAAAGATGAAATCCCAGGTCAAAGCTTCCATAAAGAACTCATGGGAGGTAATGAATTTTCCCTCACAATTCAAGTTTTCATGAAATAAAAAATTCATAAAATAAAAAGACTTTAGGGTCGTGTCAAGGTCACCCAATACTATTGTGAGTTTTTAGGGAGTGATTTAAATGACTTTGTTTCTATACCTTGGACTAGGCATTTTGTAATAGGAATGACACTTTTTATTTTAAGGGTTCCCTAAAAGGGACAAGTGAAAGAGAATAAATGTGGCATCCCTTTCTTTTCCAAACAAGGTTTAATTAAACAACTATTGAAAACAAGAATTAACAAGTGTGTTCAATTTTAAAACCCAAATGAAATATGTGGTGGTGTTCTTTTGACTCCTTGGTCTTAAGTTGTAACTTTGAAAGTATAACTATCAAAAATTTATTTTAAGCACCTAAATGTTTCATTAAGCACCAAAAAAAATATTCCTAATTCATTTTAAAAGCATAAAAAATATGTCTTAATAGCATATTTTAACAAATTCCAAGTCTGCTGGTTACCTGTCTACCTATAAGGAATCACCCCAAAAGCAAATGTGTTAGGTTTGAAAATACTATCACAAATCTAAATAAAATATTAAAAAAATATATTAAATATATTAACACCTGCAAACAACAAATTATAAGGCTAAAAATAAAATATAACACATTACACATAAAAGCCTACACATAAAATATAAAAAACTGCAATTATTATTTTTAACATAAGTTTTAAAATAGAGAGTGGTTTGGAATTTTTTTTTAGAGGTTTTAAATACTCCAAGGAGAACATATATAAAAATTTTTAAGTCCAAAAAGTCAATACAAAATGTTATGAACTCTATTCTAACCATTTTTACCAAAAAAATAAAAAATAGAAAGTGCCAGTCACTAAAACAACTATAACTTCTAAAATAAAAAATAATAATTTGTGAAAGTTTTAAAAAATATTAATGAAATATTTATATATATGAATATAAAAAATTATACAAATATATTATTTAAATATAAATTTATGAATTATTTATTTGCCATTTTTATTCAAATCAAAAATAAAAACATAAAATTAAAACTATGAAATATAGAAAATTTTATGGGTTGTGCTCTCATGAAGATAGTCCCATTGGGCATGCCATTATGTCGATTAATAATTTGAATCAAGAGAGGTTTTAATATATTTTTAGTGAAAAAATTAAATCAAATTGATACACTAACACACTAGCTAACACATATCTCTAGACCTAGTTATTTGGTTGAGCTTAGTTAGCAATACTAGAATGGAAACACAACTAAAACATGAAAGAGAACAAATATTTCACCTCCCTTGAATGCTAAAAATTATCTTGGATTAGTGTCTTTCTCATATTTTTCTCAAAAATTCTTCATCAAAAGAGGCTTGGCTATCTCCTCTTCTCTTTAGCACCTTGTGGCCTTGGATTGGCTTAGCTTGGCTTGGCTCAATATTTGGACATTATAACACTAATTTGCATGAATATTTGTAATAAATTTAGAATTATAACTTTGGCATGTGATATCTTAAAATTAAATAGGCAAGGCCTCCTATTTATATATTTTTAGAATGGTTTAAGGACGAACCATGACCATCCATCTCAAGATTGAGATGTGTGGCCATGAATAAATATAAATATGAAATTCATTATGCAAATAAACCCATTAATATTTGGGATAAAAGGGTATTTAATAGGCATGGAGGGTATTAATGAGGCATGGATTACCCATAATCTTGATATTTTATACATTTATGGCTTATGGATGCCACCCCATATTATGATGTCACCTGATGATGCAATCAATAGAAATCAATTTACAATAAAGATTTATTAAAAAAATTCCATAAAAAATTAACTTAAGGCCCTAATTTGGTTTAATTATCCTAAAATATGATTATTCAAGTTTGGTGCAAAATTTGGCTTTGGGTGTACAAATTAATCCAATTGGTCAAAATGTCTTGTTATTGGTCCAAAATTTGACTAGATTGGAACTAGTAATTGATGTTAGATGAATTTAATCCATTATCCAATTTAGGATGTTACCAATAACAAATAATAAAGGTACATGTCTTGTGCAAGACATTTGATAGAAAAGAGCAATCCAGAGTACCCAAGTGCAAAATTGGTATTTTGACTCAAAATGATCTGATCAAAGTTAGCAAGCCCATATATTTCATTACCCCATTTAATGATACTTTATCCAAAAGAGGCACTTGAATATATCAATTTCAACTCATTTAATTTATTTTAGTGTTTTTAGACTAAAATGTGCACTTTGGTAGAAATTGGTCAAAAGCCTGGTTGGAGGTTATTGATGGCTAGATTTAGGTGTCTACAATTTATACTAACAACACACCAAATTTAATTTTTAAATTATACCTTTAATAATCTAAACACCTCAAATAATTAATTATAATGACTCAAAAGTTTTTTATTTTTATTTTAAAAAAATCAAAAATAAAAGACTCATTAACTTTATTACAATATTAAAAACTTAATAAAAGACTTTATAAATATGATTTTAAAGACTTGAATAAACTAAAAGAATAAAAAACAATAGACTAAACTGACTTGAATAAAATAAAAAGACTCAAAATTCACTATTGACGATGAATAATAAATTAGCTTAAAGCCTAAAACTATGAGTTTATACAAAAAACTAGTTTTGTTGAATTAGGTTTGTAAGTCGATCAAGGCACCAGATGATAGGTGTTCGAGATTGAGAGTTTGGTGATTGATCTCCTTTTGGTTTGTTAACCTTTTTAGCTTTGTGATGCATGGGTGATGTCGAATTGTATTTTATGAAATATCATGTGAAGAAGTTTCCACGATGAATGAGATGGATAATATTATTTAAATGGTTAGAGATACTATGGAATTGATCTTCCCAAATATAATAAATTAAAACTAATTCCAAGTTATGAACGTTGATCTCAATTCCAATGCAAAAGTCATTATGTAAAACTTGATTTGACAAGAATACATGTCAAAATAGTGTTGGTGTAGGCTTAAGCCATTATGATCCACTATCACAAAATTCAAATGCATAATTTTCTCGCAAAACTTTTTAATACTTCACACAAAATATAAACTACATGGAGAGTGAAAAAAGGTGCAAGTAAATGCCATTTGAGAAGGTGATGCCAAGTGAATTTTATTGAGACTTTGAGTCACAAGAGATTAATTTCTATTGGCATGAGGAGTGGCATTGAAAGACTAAGAGAATGGGATCTAATCAAATTATTACTTGGGAGAAAGTAACAAATATCAATGCATAAAAGATAGTTAAAAATACATACGATAGACCAAACCATAATAGATCTAATATGAATAGAGGGCCTTCATATAAAAATCTTTAAAAAATTTAGTGCAGAAGTGGATGAAAGAACATAAATCATATCTGATGTTATCAATGGAAATGTGGTACAAAGAATGCATGAATTAAATAAAAATAGTCTCTCATTTTTCACAGGGTCAAGATAATAAATGGCTCTAATACTAGATAATGAGGCTAATTAGAGTCTTCATATAATTAACCCATATTTGTAAAGATTAAAATCACACCATAATATATAGTTTATTTGATATTAAATTAATCATACATAAGTAAAATAAATAGGAGAGAGTGATCCTCAAAATGTGGAGTCAATCATTATCCTCATTCTTCTTATCTTTTACCCTCTCATGGAATCTCTTCACTTCTCCTTGAGACTCTCTCACAAGATATATATTACAATTTTGATTTATTCATTACATATATTAACATTATAAATAAAGTTCATACTAAAATTTACTAATATCTCAATTGTATTCATATCGATGACCTCAAATTCACCTCACAAACTCAGATCTATGATGTTGATCTCAACATATGATAAATGAACAATAGGTTCAACTCTCCCATAATTTTCTAGGTTGAGAGTTACTAGGATATATTTGAGTAGTAGTTAGCCAATAACATCCCACATAGACCTTGGTATCATGTTGAATACGATTATAAATTGAAAAACAACATTTGGTATTTCATTACTTGTGACTTTAATATCCATCCATGCATCCACATCCCAAGGATTTTTAGTTTTTACATACTATACAAGCTTTTCTATCTATTATTTCCTATGTTGTGCACATTCTAATAGATTATTCAATAAATTTATGATATTCTAAGAGATTTATTCATTATGTAGTGTGTCTAATAGTTTGAGTAAGTCTATTAAGGAAGTGACAACCTTATATTATCTCATTATATATATAATTTGTCCATACATCTATACATCTACCTATATAGCATCTCATTTAATAGTTTCTTGATGTTGTAAGTTTTTCAAAACATACATAGCCTGATAAAATAATCCCTTTTCAATAGATGGATATTACTATTTATCATACCTAACCTTATGAATTCCTTAATCATATGGCGTCTCAAGAGGAGGTAATCCTTACTCTGCATGTTGATGTCTATGGACAATGTTTATAAATGCATCCTCTCTAGGTTGTGAATTGACCATATTGACATTTCTCATAGCCTTTTTTTTCTCTATTTTTCCAATATTTGATAATCTTCTGTATCATGTTGATCTGACACTCTACAGTACATATACTATGAAATCCTCTATGTATGCATTGGGTAATATCACTACACATGATTATACTCTCCACATAAATAAGACTAAAATGGATGTTGTTGGTAATTCTTTCATCATCTACCTTGATAAACATTATGAAATCCACCCCTATAACATACCATTTAGCCATCCTGATGTTGTGATGTATTTTAAATTTTCTACTATTGAGTATTATCACAACCCCCATATTATTACTGAGAAACTAGCTGAGTCCAACTAGACTGTTTCTATTGAGTCTTTATAAGATTCCAAGGTGGTGTATATTGATATTTTTATGATTATGGTGTCTAACCTTTTGAATGAGGAGTCCATAAAATAATACCTTGAGGTTGGTATTATGGTGATTTTATAATATATCTTGGACCTATTTGGTGGGCACTAATCATATCAACCTCTAGGCCTAGGATCACTTGCTTCCTTATAGACACCTGCTACATAGTAACTATAAAAACATTCTTTATGATACCTACTTTCAACTCCTATAAAGCTTCACAAAATTTGTCATCATGGTTCAAGGATTTGCATAAATTACAATACAATTTTTGTAGAATCTTTACATATTGTCATGATAGATGACAATGTGACATTTCATGTCTTAATACTCTACATATCTCAAAGAATTATATTTTGACTTTGGGGAAATAATTATGATGATGCCCTTCCTTTCCACATTTCATGCACCATATTATTACCTTGGGTTTATCTCCCTCATGATATTGTTCCATTATTTTCATGAAGGATTTTAAGGTGTTTTCAATCTTAGATTTGGATGTTGAAGCTTCTCCATAGTCTTCAATTTGTTCCACCTTAATAACAATAGCTTAGGCATATGTTTTAGTATCAATCTATGTTTGAGCTATTGTAAACAAAATTTATATTCATAATCCTTATACGAACCATGCATTCTTATCTTTATTATGAAGAGAAAAATCAACTCTATTCATGACATCTAAAAAAATATGACCATAGTCACATACTATCTCCCCTAGCCTCTGTTATATTTATTTTAGATCCTACCTAGTCTGACTTATGCTTTTATTAATTCTAAACTCTATGACAAACTATTGTTTGACATATTTTAAAGAATATCAATTAATATATCTATGATATATAAACTCCAAATATATTATAATTAATGTCCCAATCAATTCACACCTCATTACTACTTTTTCAGTAACACTTTTGGCCTACCATTTTATTTGGTAGGTTAGTAAATATTGTTCAAGGTTCATAGACCCATCACACTATGCCAAATTTATAAAAACTCTCAAATGAGCCATATTTCATTTATGAGATAGTTTTTTCAAACTATAATGTGTAAATATAGTAATTAGTGGTTGAGATCTTTGCATTATTTTTTGTGGTCTTAAATTATGTACCTATGAACTCTTGGCTGATACAAACCTTGATTTCTTACTTTTTATGTTTCCTATTGTTCACTCTCGATTAAACATGTGTCTTTAAAATATTTTCAAATTGATTTTATCTCAATTTATCTTCCTGATCTGAGAACTTGTTCTAAAAATGGTTCTTCCCAACTACTATCTACATGACCCTCTTGTATGATACTACTTCTGATAAAAGAAATATTGGGCTAAGGGGACATGTACCTTTCTAATGAGTGATATTTATCTGCAATAACTTCTCTCTCAAGCCTTGAACCTATGATTTATCTATAGATTTTTCCTATCTCTCCACTTAATAATTGATTTTATTCTTCTTGTAATACCCTTTCTTATATATAAGAGCTATAATTAATTACTAGTTATTTAACTTCTACACTATTCTTATCCTAATGTTTGCACATCTCATCCTTTTCTCTCTCTCTTTCTTCTTCACTGTCTTCTTTTTATTGTCATTCATGAACATATTTAATCTCATATCTTATAATCCTTTACTCATCATTACTTTATTATTGTTCATCATTTCTTGCTCACTCTTCTACTACTTTACCACTACTCCTACTTCTATTTACAACTACCTAGGTACCTTTCTACTTATCCATCTATTTTGTTATCATAGTTCCAATTCTAAATCTAGAATCTTCTTCTAATTCTTATTCTCTCAAGTTTCCATTTTATATTTAGGTCCAAGCTCTATATGTTCATCTATTCATCATTCACTATCTAGTTGCACACATACCCATAACACCCCAAGCAACTAGTCCATATTGGTTGGAGTAGGCACCATGGCCTTTTCCATATTCAACATTTTCACAAGAGTAGGTAGTCCCTATAAATTTTTTCCTAAAATTACTATAATAAACAAATCTTCTATAGATTCAAAATCTATATATCCTTGTACTACAAACTCATTTACATTTCCATCAAGAATATTACAAAACTAATGGTCTATTAATCATGTTAGATTAGTTTGTAGCCTTTGGAATCAGTCTACCTTCTCTTCAATCCAATTTATACTTTATATCATCATGGGTAAAAAAAATAATACTCCAGTCATGATAACCAATTAGCTAATAACCCAAGAAAATCACACTGTAATTTTTCATATATTTCACCATAAATGTGTTCCTAAATAATCTCTTGAATTGTAAAACCAATCCTCTTTGAATCTTCCTCTACAAAATTATATATTCTTTTATCCATCAATATTTCTATATCCATCTATCCTAAAAACCATCTTATCATAACTTTATCCAAAGGAGGCCTACACTCACCACACCATTGTTAGTAGAGGTTACAAATATTTCATATAACATGCTAAGGATGAGGATATTTTATGTGGTAAATTCATGGTCCCAGACCAAACTACCAAGTAATATAAATGGAAATAACAACTAAAAGATATAAACTACATTTTTATCCTCTAATATCATGATAATGAAAGGAAATAATAATTTCAACTACAATCAAAGCATTCAAAATAATTCAAAAAGGAAATAACCATAACTATACACAATAAATTGTACACAAGGAAACAATAAAGAAACCATACATGTAACCATAACCAAATCTCTTCTAAATATAAAACCATATTTTGTTAAAAAAATAGAATATCTATAGATGCTTACATTTTTATGACTTTCCATATTCTATCTAAGCTTGTATCTAAAAGGATTTAGCTTCTAACCTATTATAGCTTCTTAAGGAAAGGAAAAAATATTAACTTGGGATAATATGAATGCATTACACAAAAGATGGAAAATAATTACACTTCATATTTTTATAGTCCTTATTCTTCTACTAACACATATTTTTCTCATAAGTAGAGTACCTTTTCACTGTGTCACTTAATGTATCTGAGTGGTATGTGAATGGATGTCCATAATGCATGAGCACTTAACATAGTGTATAATCATATGTATCAGTGTGAATTTCAAATGAATGGGAAATGTCAAACATTGTGATCATAGACATTGTGTAGATATGTTGCTTGATTTCCTGAAAAGTGAATTATTTTACATGAGTACAATAAAACTTTGGTTTTACATGTGTTATCTGGTTGAGATCGTAAACTATTTATGAGAAACCAAAGACAAAATTGTGGTATAATTCATCAAATCCAATAAAACTCCTCAATTCTTATCTATATCTACACAGATTCTTGTGAAATCAATGATGTAGTCTAGTTACTAAATTTTTGTAGCATGAAATGTACACTTTTCTAAGTTGGCCTACAACTTGTGTTCACATAAGGTGTCTAAGATGCATAATATGTGCTCCAAATTCTCCTTCTAAGTCTTGATGAAGATGAGAATGTCATCCAAGTAGATGATGATATATTTTTAAAAAGTCCTAAGTAACTCACCCATCAAGAAAAAAAAGTGGGTAGCACATTAGTTAGGCTGAAAAGGATGATCAACCATTCATACAATCCTTCCTATGTTTTATATGTTATCTTGTAGACATCTTCAGGGTGGATTAGATCCTAATGGTAACCTAGTTTCAAATTAAACTTGGTAAAGTATTGTGTATGTCTGAGTTGATATAAAACATCATCAATGTATCATAATGGGTACCAATTCTTTACCTTTATCTTGTTAAGGGCATGATAGTCTATGAAATGTCACCAAGACCCATCTTTCCTTGGTGTGAGGAATATCATACTCCCATAAGGAGAAGAGTTAGGTTTAATATTTCTCTGATCAAAGAGACCTTGTAACTGGTACTAGATTTCATCATTCTTCCAAATTTATTTGTGATATAGGTGACTGTTTAGAAGAGGGGATATAGGTACCATATTTATGTAATGATTTATTGAATAATGCATTAAAAGGCCTTTCAGATATATAAAAACATCACTATGTTTCTCTATTAACTTGTCAAGATGATGCTAATATGAGGTTGTGTGAGTGGTGTACATTTCTAGGGTACACTTTGTCATTTATGAAAGTGTGTTAGGGTGAACCATGAATAGTATGAACTTTTTCATGTGTGAGACAAGTTTATGACATTTCTTGGTAGAGACCAAGGTGACTTTCATCATGGTTGATAACCCAAATATATTTTAGAAATGATCTTGGACATAAATAGTCCAATGTTGGAGAAATTTCATAATTAACATTATCCTCCATAGGCTTGACTTCATACTAAAAAGTGCATTATCACCAAACCTATATATCTTTCCCCTACTATAATAACCCAAGATAACTAGATTAGATTGAAAAATATTGGTAAGATGAAGGTGAAAATATGTGGATTGTGTAATGATGTTCTTATAATTAACATTATTTATGATGACATGAAGAGGTTGACTCTCCATTAGAACTTGGTGTGGAAGAGACATTTTCACTCCTCAGTGATGTTAATCATAGTGGGTCTAGTTCTTAGATGAGAGGAATATGGATAAATGTTGTTCATTGGTATGGGTCTAGATGCAAAGTTTATATATTACTAGGCATGACATTCAAAATAATTATGGGTGGTTGAGATATGGTGATGGAACTACTTATCCCCTAAATTATTACCTTTATCTAAAATAAAATGCATAGGAACCTTCGCTCTTATGAGGTTTCTCAATTTTGTGAGAAGTGTTTTGATTTTACATAGAATGTTATGATGTGGATATGTTTGAGGGCTAGACCTTGTGAACTATGTTGTATGAATAGCTAGAATGTTATTTCATATTTACCTTGGATTCAATCTTGGTAACACTATGATATACTTTCCCCAAAGTCTTAGAAGTCAATAATTCTATCTTCATATGGATTAAGGTGAAATTCCACTAATTTACTTCATCACCTTTCATTATTCATTTAATTTCTCTTTTAGGAATGTAGAGTAGTAATAAAATACATTGGTATAGTCCTCCACTAACTGATCCTTACACTAACATAGTTATTAGAACTTGATGTATTCATATTTAAAGTGTTATATAGGGTAGTATTCCTTCTTCAGTGCATAAAAAAAGTCTTCCATGATTCGATTGGAAAACACTC